>JAVIAB010000160.1:28208620-28528620 GCA_032433765.1 Megaustenia siamemsis | reverse complement strand
TGCAGTCTGAGATTGATTATACGTTCCATTGTTTTACACAAACAGCTTGTAAGGCTGATTGGTCTATAGCTGGATGTCATTGAACCATCTTTTCCTGGCTTTAGTAATGGTATCATAATTGCTTCTCTCCATGCCTGTGGCACTCTACCTGTGATCCAGCAAATGTTGTAGATCTGCAGTAGTTTTGCTTTAGCTGCAGTTCCCAAGTTCTTAATCATTTCATTGGACACTCCATCACTGCCTGGTGACTTTTTCATTTTTAATTTGGATATTGCCAGCTCTAGCTCTCTTTGTGTAATGGGTGTTTCCATTACTTCATGTGTGGTCTCTTCTTGTCTTGCATTTTGTTGTTTTAAACGGGTCTCTTGTCGTTTTTCTAGGCTAGTTTCAATATTATTGTCATTTGCAAAGGAGTCTGCAAAGTAATTTGCTGCATGTTTACCTGTTAGAATGTTTCCATCCTTCTTCAGTGTAATTTTGGTGTTCCTTTCTGTACCCTCATCATTCAGCTGTTTTACAAGCTTCCACACTTTTCTTGTGTCTCGTTCAAGATTCAAGGACTCTGTTTTCTCTTTCCAGCTTCTCCGTCTGGCTTGTAGTTTAGCCCGTTGAAATTTGGCTTTAGCATGCTGGTAGTTGTTGTGGTGTTCTTGGCAAGGGTTATTTTCTGCTTGCTTTCGAGATGTTTCCATGTCATTGTGTAGTTGCTCTAGTTCACTACTCCAGTATGGTTTGTAGTGTTTCCGTGCCCCTCTAGGTATTGTTTCACTGGCAGCTTGTATTATTAGTCTACTGAATTCATCAACTATTTTGTTGATGTCTCTATCTGTATTTATATCTTTAGTCAGTACACTGGTGTAGTGTTGATACATTTTCCAGTCTGCCTTTTTGTAATTCCATCTGGAGAGAGTGCTGCTCTCCCTGATGGCCTTATTTTGTACCACTAAAAAGACTGGTCGGTGGTCGCTGCCTCCAAGTTGTTTCCCAACAATTCGTGTGATATTCCAATCCAGGTCTGGTGAATGGAAAGCAAGGTCTGGTGTAGATGTGGTATGCCATGATCTGGAGTAGAATGTTTGTGGATCTGTTGCCTGGTTTAATAGTATAAGCCCATTGTCATCCTGCCAATTTTCAAGCTCTTCACCTCTCTTGTCCATATGTTCATAGCCCCAGCTCTGTGAATGGCTGTTAAAGTCTCCACATACAATTATTCTTTCTTGTAATGTAATTGTGTCTAGTGCTAGTGGGCGGTCACTCGGACAGTAGTAGTTAAGTAGATGGAAGTCTGTATTTCCTGTCCTGAGGTGCAGTATTTGATATTCCGCCCCATCCATATACACTTCAATCTGACATGCATTAATGTTGTTCCTTACAAGAGTCAGTATTCCGCCCTTTTGTCTATTTTTTCTGTCAGATCGGTAGCACTGGTATCCCCTAATCTTCAAGGCTATGTCGTTGTTTAGATGGGTTTCCTGCAAACAGCATATGCTTACTTGTTCTTCATGCAGGATATTCTCTAATTCTATCTTTTTACTGTACCCATCTCTTTTGCTGTTGATGCCTTCAGCATTCCAGTGCATTATTTTAAGTGGTCTTATTTTGGATTGGCCAGTAGCTCTATTCTCTCGCCCCCTGACTCCACAGAGCGGTTGAGAAGGACATCCAGTATTAGAGGTTGGGCTCATTCGAGGCTGAGGGCCCGGCGCTGCTCCTGCCTGAGTGTCCATCACAGGGCGAGTGCCATATCGATTTGCGGTTATAGACATTCTTCCATTTGCGTTGAGTGCGTGGCATCCTGATTTTTGTGCGCCTTTTGGCTGGTTGCCTCCGACTTCAGCACTTGAACTTGCTAGAGCAGACTGTGGTCTTGCTTGGTTGTAGGAAGGCCTGGCCAGTCTTGGTTTTCAGTCCCTGGTGACTGTTAAGCCCCATCCCCACGACAAGGAGCTGGCCTTGATGAGGAGAACGGTATTCAAAAATGCATTTGCTGAAGTCGGATTTCATTGCTATAAATCAGCACGTATCACACAGATTGCTGTGACTACAATTCATCTCATCTACACCACTGTTAACGCTAGTTTATATGCGGACGGTGAAGAAGAACTGTTGATTCATTAATCATTAGGTGTGAAAGTAAGAAAGAAAGAAAGACAGAATGTAAAGAAAGACGAAAAAGGAAGAGAGAAATGAAGAATAAAGAAATAGAGAAAGAAAGAAAGAAAAAAGAAGGAAAACAGAAAGAAAGGAAGAAATAAATAAAGAACCAAAAAAGAAGCAAAGAAATAGAGAAATGGAGAAAGAAAGAAATAAGAAGGAAGAAGGAAAGAAAGAAAGAAGAAAGATGGAAATGAAGAAAATAAAATAAATGAGGAAAGAAAGAGAGAAAGAAATGAAGGAAGAAAAAGAGAGAAAGGAGAAAGAAAAAAAGAAAGAAAAAAGAAAGAAAGCAAGATGAAGAAGAAAGAAATGAAGAAAGAAAGAAATGAAGAAATAATTAAATAAAGAACAAAGAAAGAAAAACAGAAAAGAAATTAAGAAATTAAGAATGAAAGAAATGAAAGAAAGAAAGAAAAAAAGAAAGAAAGAAGGAAAGAAAGAAAAAATAAAGAAGGAAAGAAAGAAGAAAAGAAAAAAGAAAAGAAAGAAAGAAGCTTAATAAATGAACGCAAGCAAAACTTTTCATTAAGATGGTTTACACAAATCTTCACGTGACTTCTAATTTAAATATTTGTCCTTGACAAACTTGATTAAAATTTCCTTCTCTATTTACGCTAGAAAAAAATCTATTTCAGATTTATTTACAATCAATTTACAAGAAGTAAATACATTAAGTAAATCATTAACATAAAAAAAAATGTTATTTCTTTGTGTGTTTAGCTTGTTTGGAAGTTTTCTCAAATTAAAAAATAAAAGTACGCTAATGAAGAGTTTTTCTAACCACGCAGATTTTTTTTAAAACGTTTTATAAAACCCCCTTTTCTTGTTTAGCCCACTGTATACCAAAACTGCACAAATTTGTGTATAATTAGTCTTAAATTTTCTCAGTTTTAGAAAGATGACATTCTATATAATTTATGAAATAACTTCTTACTAACGCGACGGTTCTCAAGAATGGTTAACTGAACACCATTTTGTTTATCTGAACATGATATTAGTTCACTGATGTTCCTAACTGGAATGTTCACCAGCCTGCCTGTTCATAGTAGCTTAAATCGCTGTTCTATAACTGGCCCTAAGGAGATAATAGTTTCGAAATTCATCCACGGGTGTTGTTTTTAGGGTCAGTGCAAAGAAATGCACATAAACGCATCAACATGCGAAGCTGCAATGAAGCTAATAGTGACGAGAATGAAAAAAAAAATGTAATATATATAAAACGGTATGGTTGAAAGTTAAAAAAAAAAAAAAAAAAAAAAAAAAGTAAAGTACCACCGTCACGCCAAGTGGCGTATAGGGAATATGGTGTTAGTGACCATACATTGTACATACCTTCGGCACATGATTATTGGGGTAATGTGGCCGTTATTACGCCCGTGCCGCTTTACTTTCCCAGAAAAAAAATCCGTTACCCATTAAAGGCTGGGTGAACCGGTGGAAAACACAAATTACGTGAAGCTTCAACCATACCGGGACCCGCTATAGCTCAGTGGTTAGTGAACTGGACTACAAAGGAAAAGAGGTAGGGTTCGATCCCAACCGACGGCTCCGGTTTCACCCAGTCTTAAATGGGTACCGGATTTTTTTTCTGGGAAAGTAAAGCGACACGGGCGCAATGCCGACCACATTACCCCAAAAAAATCATGGGCCGAAGGTCTGTAAAATTTATGGTCACTAACTCCATATTCTCTATACGCCACTTGGCATGACAGTGATACTTTACTTTTTACTTACTACTTACTACCATAGTTTAACCATACAGAATTATGTATTTATTTATTTTGTTTTCTGTGTATATGTTGTTGTTTTTTCTAATTTTAACAGCTCATTCTGATTTCAGGACCTCCTTCTAATCTCAGTGCCTGATTGAATCAATCACCTAGCTCTAATCTATCTCATACTTTTATCACAGCGCATCATGCTAATCTCAGCTCATATTTCTAATCTCGTATCATCATGCTAATCTCAACTCATGCTTCTAATCTCGGCCCAATATGCTAACCTCAGCTGACACTTCTAATCTCGACAAATCACGATAACCTCAGGTCATACTTCTAATCTCGGCCCATCATACTAACATCAACTCAATCTTCTAATCTCGGCCCATCATACTAACCTCAGCACATACTTCTAATCTCGGCCCTTCGTGCTAACCTCAACTCATACTTCTAATATCGGCACATCATGCTAACCTGAGCTCTTACTTCTAATCTCAGCCCATCATGCTAACCTCAGCTCATACTTCTAATCTCGGCCCATCTTGCTAACCTCAGCTCATACTTCTAATCTCGGCCCTTCGTGCTAACCTCAGCTCATACTTCTAATCCCAGCCCATCATGCTAACTTCAGCTCATACTTCTAATCCCAGCCCATCATACTAACCTCAGCTCATACTTCTAATCTCGACCCATCATGCTAACCTCAACTCATACTTCTAATCTCGGTCCATCATGCTAACCTGAGCTCATACTTCTAATCCCGTCGCATCATGCTAACCTCAGCTCATACTTCTAATCGCAACCCATCATGCTAACCTCAGCACATACTTCTAATCCCTGCCCGTCATACTAACCTCAACTCATACTTTTAATCTCGGCCCATCATGCTAACATCAGCTCATACTTCTAATCTCGGCCCTTCATGCTAACCTCAGCTCATACTTCTAATCCCAGCCCATCATGCTAACCTCAGCTCATACTTCTAATCCCGGCCCATCATGCTAACTTCAGCTCATACTTCTAATCTCGGCCCATCATGCTAACCTCAGCTCATACTTCTAATCCCTGCCCATCATACTAACCTCAACTCATACTTCTAATCTCGGCCAATCATGCTAACCTCAACTCATACTTCTAATCTCGGCCCTTCATGCTAACCTCAGCTCATACTTCTAATCCCTGCCCATCATACTAACCTCAACTCATACTTCAAATCCCGGCCCATCATGCTAACTTCAGCTCATACTTCAAATCCCTGCCCATCATACTAACCTGAACTCATACTTCTAATCCCGGCCATCATGCTAACCTCAGCTCATACTTCTAATCCCGGCCCATCATGCTAACGCGAGCTCATACTTCTAATAACGGCCCATCATGCTAACTTCAGCTCATACTTCTAATCCCAGCGCATCATACTAACCTCAGCTCATACTTCTAATCTCGACCCATCATGCTAACCTCAACTCATACTTCTAATCTCGGTTCATCATGCTAACCTGAGCTCATACTTCTAATCCCGTCGCATCATGCTAACCTCAGCTCATACTTCTAATCGCAACCCATCATGCTAACCTCAGCACATACTTCTAATCCCTGCCCATCATACTAACCTCAACTCATACTTCTAATCTCGGCCCATCATGCTAACATCAGCTCATACTTCTAATCTCGGCCCTTCATGCTAACCTCAGCTCATACTTCTAATCCCAGCCCATCATGCTAACCTCAGCTCATACTTCTAATCCCGGCCCATCATGCTAACTTCAGCTCATACTTCTAATCTCGGCCCATCATGCTAACCTCAGCTCATACTTCTAATCCCTGCCCATTATACTAACCTCAACTCATACTTCTAATCTCGGCCCATCATGCTAACCTCAACTCATACTTCTAATCTCGGCCCTTCATGCTAACCTCAGCTCATACTTCTAATCCCTGCCCATCATACTAACCTCAACTCATACTTCAAATCCCGGCCCATCATGCTAACTTCAGCTCATACTTCTAATCCCTGCCCATCATACTAACCTGAACTCATACTTCTAATCCCGGCCCATCATGCTAGCCTCAGCTCATACTTCTAATCCCGGCCCATCATGCTAACGCGAGCTCATACTTCTAATCCCGGCCCATCATGCTAACGCGAACTCATACTTCTAATCCCTGTCCATCATGCTAACCTCAGCGCCCTTTTTAATCTCAGTACCTCCTTTTTACTTCAACGCCTCATTTTAACATCAACGCCTCATTTTAACTTCAACGCCTAATTTTGGCCCCACTCCTCCTGTCTCTCCCTCTCTCTCTCCCTCTCCTGGATCAAGACTCAGTCAGAGTAGGATTCCAGTCTCTCTCATGAAGTCAGCGAATCGATTGCCCCATATAGTTTCTCTTCCAGGGAGGTGGGCGTGGACCACATTTCTCTTCTCAGGTCTGTGTACTGAGGGCAATCCTGTAGCACATGTTTTGTAGTCATATTGTCCTGTGTACAGTGGCATAGGCTGGTTGTACCTATTTTGAATTTGGTGAACATGTGATTTCTCATTCTAATGTGGCCAGTGCGTAGGCGAAGTATGATGACTTGATCCCTCCTAGATAGTTGGTGGTATCCGTCACTGTCGTTATGCTTTCGGTGTTCTCGTTTCCATTTTTCATGGAACTGACCCTTAAGGATGGATTTGGCTTCATCATAACTGAGCGGATGGTTCTCTTGCGGTAATCTCCCTCCCTCTTTAGCTAATTTGTCTGCGCGTTCGTTCCCGTGTATATTACAGTGTGATGGTATCCACTGAATGACTATTCTCTGGAAGTTATTGCATAGTTGGTCCAGGGTTGCTCTCAAGTCATCTAGTTCATTGTTCTTGGGGTTTTTTAGAGCTGATAATACTGACAGTGCATCAGTCAGAATCACCAATTTATTGTGCATGTTATTTTTGTGTTGAGTAGCCAGTGTTGCAGCATCTCTGATGGCCACAGTTTCTGCTTTAAAGTTGTTTGAGAATTTCCCAGTAGCTATTGACTTGGTGATTTCGTCCTGATTATTCAGCATCAAGAACACACCCCCCCTCCATTTCTGGTGGCATTTGTAGTAGAACCATCTGTGTATATGTGGGACCAAGAGTCCTGCGGGTAGGTATCGTGTATGTGTTTTTTTCTGCTACGTGTTTTCTTTCTGTGTCTGATTGAGTGCCTTTGTTCATGATTCCTGTTATATTTTCCTTAAGTTCTGGTATTTTATGCTTTCCATGAGGAGACATATCAGATGGGCCCAAGGGTTTCGATATTGTTTGGGAAAGTACTGGGTCTCCAGTAGTTAGCAATTGCAGCGAAGTTGCTCCTCTTTAGTCGTACTATTCCGGAACTAGTTATTCTTTGGTGCATGGGGTGGCTAAGGAGCCTTCTATATTTATCCGCTTGTTGCAATACTTTAGTGACCCGTCTGTCATCTAAGGGTTGTAAACCTGTTACTGTTTCTAGAGTCTTGATAAATGTAGATTACATAGCACCAGTGATGATACAGATAGCTTGGTTCTGTGTTCTGTTAATTTTGCTAAGGTGTGATTTGGAAGCCATAGCCCAGGCTGTGACTCCATACTCTAGAACTGGTCTGACTCTTCCTACGTATAATCTTTTCAAAATATTGCTGTCTGCATCCCAGTCCGCTTCTGCCATTTTCTTCATATTTGTTCGTTTTCTGGCTTTTTTCCTTGCTCTGCATATCTGATTTTTCCAAGTTTTAACCTCATCATAGATTAACAATTCGGGCCACTTAGCAAATTTCAGCTCCACCTCATCTAAAAATATAACCACTTATCGTATTCTCCTTAGCTAAATTGTTAACCATTTGACCAGTCTTCTCTTTAAGTTTAACCTGGTCCATATTGTTCCTGCATCACTACTCATATTTAGAACATTCTACAGACATCTTATCACCTTTTCAAGTGGTTACATTTATCTGTTTGAGAACCGTTCATGTAAAGTGTACCCTCCACTTAAAGTAACGAATGTGGGTGTGGTCCCTAGATTTTAATGAAAATGAGAACTCATTCTCCTCTGAAACATTTATATGATTCACCCCTGGCCTTTTATTGACCAATGGAACGTGATCGCAATTGTTAAGTTCATAAATTGGTGATCGCAGACGCCTCCGGCGCGTGTGCATTTCACCTTTTATCTTTGTCGTGACCTGGTCTGTGCTATGTTTAGTTTTAAATTCGAATGCTGTTGCTCTTATTTTTGTTTTAATTGAAATAATTGGAGGACAGAGATGGAGGTCATGACATGACAGGCTCACGCGCTGACGTGGATGATTGAAGTGTCAGACTCATTAACATAGACACGTGATAATTCAATCAGAAAAATGTTTCTCTAAAATGTTAATTTGTTGATTTGCTGGTAAAGTAAGCATTCCATACAACAAACCCCCGAAATACGTTTAGTATTGAAGAAACAAACAATGATGATTATAATTATAATAATAGCAATATAATTAATAATAGCAATATAATTATTAATAATAATAATAAAATGTATTAACTCTTATGTTCTGGAATTATTTTAATTTTGCTGATTTTGATGTAATTATCAGACTCAATAAGTAAAAGGTCCGTAGAAGGTGTGATTTATTAATAAATTGCTGTTCATAATTGCATTTTGATGAAACTATAAATTCATCTTTAAATATAATGTTGCATATCATGAAAATAATGTGAATGATTGTAATAATTTATCAAAACAATACTTTCGAATCGCCAGTTCCGTTGACTAGAATTTAAGAAATTCAATAAAAATCATCATCATCGAGTGCCATCTCCGCAACGAAGGTTGGCTACCATGGAGCGCCATTCTGCTTTGTCTCTTGCTTTGTTGGTGCAGGTTGTCGTAGGCTGACTTGTCCATCTTTTGATGTTACTCGTCCATGTTAGTCTTGGTCTGCCTCTGCCTCTTTTATCTTGCATTTTCCACTCCAAGATTACTTTTAGTAGGCTGTTGTGTCTTTTAACATGGCCAAAAAAATCGCATGTGTCTTGTTTGAATTGTATCTGGTAGTTCTCTTTTCATTTTTTGTTGTTTTAAAACTTCATCGTTTGTTTTCTTTTCTTTCCATCCAATTCTATCTATACTTCTATAAATTCACATTTCAAAGGCTTCAATTCTCTGTTCTGTCTTCATTTCTCATGTCCATGTTTCTGCACCATATAGGAATGTTGAGAAGATATAGCATTTTGCTATTCTTAGTTTTAGCTCTGGTGTTATTTGTTTTGATGTTAGTATATTTTTCATGACGTTAAAATTACTTTTTGCCATTCCTATTCTTTTGTTTCAGTTTTACATTTCCATCACTGGTTATAGTATGTCAAAGGTAGTTGTAGTTCTGAACTGTCTCCAGGTCTATTCCTTCTATTTTGATATCCACCTGTAGGTTTTGAATATTTTCTTTGTTTATGATCATAGTTTTAGTCTTTTTGATATTCTTATCCATATATTGCTTGCCATGTTTATTTCATTAATTAGTTGTAGATCTTTAGGATTTTCTGCTAATAGTACAGTATCATCAGCATATCTTAGGTTATTGATCATCTTTCCATTAATGCTTAGGCCTGGTATATCTGTGAAGTTTTTAAAGATTTTCTCAGTGTATAGATTGAACCAGATTGGTGATAGGATGCATCCCCTGTCTTACTCCTCTTTTTAACCTCACTATAACAACTTCCTATAATAAAACGCGAATACCGGAAAATAAAAATAGATTTTAAAATTAAAGTGAATCAGAATTTCGTTTTGCTCTGTAGTTCGGCGTCACGGCAGCGTAGCGAAAAAATCTGTCGTCTGGCCAATTGTTGACCAGAAACTTCGGATTGATGTCGCCTGGAGCACGTAATTCCGTAGTGATATTAATATTCCTTGACCTTCTCGGATCATGAACTCCGGTCACCATATTTACCTGATGGCGGGTGAACCACAGAATGTTTGTTTGCAACTACAACACGAGACGGGGGTGCTCATGCACCTGCATCCTGCGGTCACAATAGAAAGGTGGGCGGAGCATCAGCTGACCAATCCCTAACATTAACCTCCTGGTCTGTCTCACCTGGTGTCAGCCTTCGTAGAACAGGGTGGGTAAGAGAAGAATCCCGAAGTTCCACGTAGAGGTGGCTCTTACTGATATAGAAGACCTAGTGTTGCAGTACCACTAGCCAGAACAAGTCACATAGTTTTCCAAACATAAGAGGTGGCTCTTACCGATATAGAAGACCTAGTATTGCAGTACCACTAGCCAGAACAAGTCACACAGTTTTCCAAACATAAGAGGTGGCTCTTACTGATATAGAAGACCTAGTGTTGCAGTACCACTAGCCAGAACAAGTCACACAGTTTTCCAAACATAAGAGGTAGCTCTTACTGATATAGAAGACCTAGTGTTGCAGTACCACTAGCCAGAACAAGTCACACAGTTTTCCAAACATAAGAGGTAGCTCTTACTGATATAGAAGACCTAGTATTGCAGTACCACCAGTCAGAACAAGACATACAGTTTTCCAAACATAAGAGGTGGCTCTTACTGATATAGAAGACCTAGTATTGCAGTATCACTAGCCAGAACAAGTCACACAGTTTTCCAAACATAAGAGGTGGCTCTTACTGATATAGAAGACCTAGTATTGCAGTACTACTAGTCAGAACACGTTACACAGTTTTCCAAACAAAGCCTGGAATTAAACAAACTCCAACTTCTCCAATAAAAGCCAGGAATGTCAAGGAAGCCATTACAACCTGAAACACGCAATAAGCCAAGGGACTCCTGTCCATATCAACTCGTGGCATTACACCAGCAGCAGCAACAACAACAACAACAACAACAGCAACACGAGGCAGTCGAACCCCGACTTCCTGGCAAGTAGCAAATGCATTTAGCAACTACACCAGCACAGCTTCCGATTTATCAGTGTGAAAATAAATTCTCCTGCGTCTGCGAAACATAAATTCCCACATGCAGAATGTAAAGTATAATACGAAGCATGGAAATGAGGTATTACCGTAAGAAGTTTGGCATCTCATATACATATATCATACATATACAAACGTGGGTAATGTTCACAAAATCATCAAGAACATAATATGTTTAGTTTCCAAATCTTAGCTGAATATGCAGTACACGCAATGAAGATGTTGTGTGGGATTTCCAGAGTGCAATATTAGAATGACATCAACGAGTAATAACTCGATGGAACTGTCCCTATCTTCCCTTTTAGAATATGAAAAAGTTGCTGGGCACAAACACATTCTTAAGGGAGCAAGACAACGTGCGTAGGTTGAAAAGCAGTTAACGATTCCTTGTTGACTTTCTTCGTCAGGATCAGTAAACCAGAATTGATGAAGATCCTACTTTACCTCTACGCAAATACACGGAAAACCGATAAACTAGACTGGTGGAGATAGCAGAGATCAAGAAGGGAAGCAATCAAGTTCCACAAAATGTCATGCTGAAGTCGGACGCATTGGGCGGATTTCGCAGATATTGAAGCTTGTTGCAAACCAGAACAAAACGCAATACCGCCCACCCAAAGCATAGCACATAAAGGAGGATGGTACAAAAAGGAGGATGGCACATAAAGGAGGACGGCACATAAAGGAGGATAGCACATAAAGGAGGACAGCACATAAAGGAGGACGGTACAAAAAGGAGTATGGCACATAAAGGAGGACGGCACATAAAGGAGGACAGCACATAAAGGAGGATGGCACAAAAAGGAGGACGGTACATAAAGGAGGATGGCACATAAAGGAGGACGGTACATAAAGGAGGATGGCACATAAAGAAGGACGGCACATAAAGGAAGATGGCACATAAAGGAAGATGGCACATAAAGGAGAACGGCAGATAAAGGAGGACAGCACATAAAGGAGGATGGCACAAAAAGGAGGACGGTACATAAAGGAGGATGTCACATAAAGGAGGACGGTACATAAAGGAGGATGGCACATAAAGGAGGACAGTACATAAAGGAGAACGGCAGATAAAGGAGGACGGCACATAAAAAGGACGGCACATAAAGGAGGACGGCACATAAAAAGGACGGCACATAAAGGAGGATGGCACATAAAGGAGGACGGCACATAAAGGAGGACGGCACATAAAGGAGGATGACACAAAAAGGAGGACGGTACATAAACGAGGATGGCACATAAAGGAGGACGGTACATATAGGAGGATGGCACATAAAGGAGGATGGCACATAAAGGAGGACGGTACATAAAGGAGGATGGCACATAAAGGAGGACGGTACATAAAGGAGGATGGCACATAAAGGAGGACGGTACATAAAGGAGGACGGCACATAAAGGAGGACAGTACATAAAGGAGGATGGCACATAAAGGAGGACGGCACATAAAGGAGAACGGTACATAAAGGAGGATGGCACGTAAAGGAGGACGGCACACAAAGGAGGACAGTACATAAAGGAGGATGGCACATAAAGAAGGACGGCACATAAAGGAGAACGGTACATAAAGGAGGATGGCACGTAAAGGAGGACGGTACATAAAGGAGAACGGCAGATAAAGGAGGACGGCACATAAAGGAGGACGGCACATAAAGGAGGACGGCACATAAAGGAGGACAGTACATAAAAGAGGACGGCACATAAAAGAGGACGGCACATAAAAGAGGACGGTACACAAGCAGGACTGCACATAAATGAGGACGGCACATAAAAGAGGACGGTACACAAGCAGGACTGCATATAAATGAGGACGGCACATAAAAGAGGACGGTACACAAGCAGGACTGCACATAAATGAGGACGGCACATGCAGAAGCAAACATTTGTTTAGCGGAGTTTATTTTCTTCTAATTAAATTGTCTCCTAATGTTGATTTATGTAGAACTTCCTATAATAAAACGCGAATACCAGAAGCCATGACTCATGATGATGTTGGGTTATTACCAAACCCACCCGCATGGTACAAGTTATCCACATAATTGCTGACCAACATTGACCGACCAATAATTTTTATTTGGCCCAAAAGTGCCAAGCCGTGCTAGTCATATATTTAAATGGAGCCAAACTGCAGAAATTCCTCAAACATGACGAATTTTATTTGCCTGCTCCCACTTTTAAATGTCAAAGTGACATTTCGCTTCAAGTATTCTCGTGCGAACTTTCTGTTTCTGAGTAACGTTGCGCGTGAGCCGTCCTCTTTCCATCTCTACCTCATCTAAAGACTTTCTGTTTCTGAGTAACGTTGCGCGTGAGCCGTCCTCTTTCCATCTCTACCTCATCTAAAGACTTTCTGTTCCTGAGTAACTTTGCGCATGAGCTGTCCTCTTTCCATCTGTAACTCATCTAAAGACTTTCTATTCCTGAGTAACGTTGCGCATGAGACGTCCTCTTTCCATCTCTAACTCAGCTAAAGACTTTCTGTTCATTCTCCGCTTCCCATGTCCCTCAAGTGCACCACGTGAAATAGAAAGATAAAAGACTTCAATATTTCAATATCAGCAATGAGCATCTAAACGCTTTTCTGTTCTGGGAGTATGCTCTTTGAGGCATTTGCTTTAAAGGATAATATTACATGTTCAAACAATACAAATTATCTTTACAATTTTTACCCAACCTTTTTCTTTTAATAAGGTCGCGAATTATGGAAAATTGTTAATGAACTGGACTACTAAGGGCAAAAGGTTGGATCTATCCCAACAAGTTGCTTGTAAGTGAACTCGGCCTTAAATTGAGATGAAATGTTCATCGGCAGACGAACTGTGTTTTCTCCTTCTTCTTCTTTCCTTCCTCATCTGCCTTTCAGCGTCGAGGGGAGATATCATTTGCGGGCTTTTGCTCTTCTGTTCGCCTCTGCTGCTGTTATGTTTCCTAGTATTTCTAATATCCCATCGATCCATCTTTTTCGTGGTCGACCCTTGGGTCTGGTGTTCTCACAACGTTTGTTGAAGGCTCGTTGTGTTGTGTTTTTCCTTTCTGCCTTGTCACGTGGCCAAACCATTTTATCTGTTGTTTCCTTATATATTCTATGGCGGGGGCTATTCCTAGCTTTTTTCTCAGTTTCTTCATTTCTGAGCTTATCTCTCAGACTGTTTCCTGTCATTCGTCTAACACATTTCATCTCTGTAGAGGTTATTTTCTTATTGTTCTTGCATCTAGGGTCCTGGTCTGGCATTGGTAGCACAACGTTGGGATGAAGATTGTATTGTATAGTGCTCGTTTTGCCCCCAGAGTTATCTCCTTGTTGGACAATGGTGGTGATAGTTGTCCAATGATTTGATAAACTTTGTTATATCTTGATTCTATCTATTGCTGTTTGAGAATTACCGTTTGTCATTGGACTTCCTAGGTATTTGAATTCCTCTACTTGTTTTAGTTGTCTACCTTCTATAGTTATGTTGATATTCTGTTTATTTTTGGCGACATTAATGACTTTGTTTTGTTGATGTTGATTTTCATATTGTATTTTGTGCCTGAGCTGTTGAGTTTGTTTAAGTGTTCTTGTATGTCTTCTATTGTTTCATGTATTAGTGCCTGATCGTCTGCAAATAAAGCTCGTTGATCTCCTCTATCTCTGATGGGTTGGCAAGCTTGCATATATGGTCCATGTATGTAATAAACAGTAGGGGGGGGGGATAGTACGCACCCCTGTCTTACACCTGATCTAACTTCGAAGTGTTCTGAGTAGCCTGCTGCTGTTCTGCCCCTGCAGCTGCTGTTGACGTAGAAACTTTTAATAAGGTTGGTTAGATGTTGACTTACTCCGTATAATGTTAGTATCTCCCACAGCTGTTCTCTGTTTACTCTGTCGAATGCTTTTTCCTGGTTAATGAAGGCTATGTATAAGTTTTGATTGTGTTCTGTCGTTTTTTCTGCAAGCTGTTTTAATGTGAATAGTGCGTCAGTACATCCTCTATTTTTCGGAACCCCATTTGAGAATTGCTTAACTGTAGTTCTATTATTGGTCTCAGCCTTTTTTCCAAGATTTTGGCGTATAGCTTTCCTACATGGCTGAGAAGAGATATGCTTCTAGATTGATTGCAGTCTCTTTTGCTACCTTTCTTTTTTCCATATTGGTATGATGATTGCCTGTTGCCAGTCTTCTGGGGCTTGTTGTTGGTGCCATGCTGCATTAAATATTATGTGCAGCCATTGCACTCCTGTTTCTCCTGCTGCTGCTATTATTTCTATTGGTATGTTATCTGTCCCGGTGCTTTATTTCTTGGTGCATATTTGATTTCTTCTTCAATTTCCTCTTTCATGATGTTGGGTTCAGTATTTGTGAGTTCTGGCGTGGTTTTTGTTGTCTTATTGGTAGTTGTTATGTTTAACAGGTCTTCAAAATATTCTTTCCATCTCTGTTGCATACATTTGTTATTTGATATTGGCTGTCCGTCTTTGCCATTTATCAGCTCAGTAGGATCATGGTTTTCTTTTCTCGCGCTTGGCTTTTACTGCTTTGTAGAAATCTCTTGTGGCTGTCTTGAAGTCCCTGCTCATGTTTGTCCGAATTCTGTCCAATTCTTTTGCTTAGCTTCTTTGATCAAAATGTTAACTCTTTTTTGAATTAAGGCATATTTTTCTTATATTTTTCTTGGTTCTTGTTCTCCCTCCAATTTTAAACAGTTTCTTCTTTTCTTTAATTGCTTCTCTGATTGTTTCGTTCCACCACGGGGTGCTCTGTTTCCTTCTTTTGTTCGTAGCTTCGTTCCACAAACTGTTTTAGAGATGTTGGTTACAGTTTCCTTAAATTGTTTCCACTCTTCTTCTACTGTGCGTACTTCGTTAGGAGTTTCTTGAATTCCTCTGTTAGTTTTTCTTCTAGGGTTTCCTTGATTCTTGATCTTTTAATTGTTTTATTTTTATTGTCTGTTCTTTTCACTTCTTTTGTTTGTTTTCATATATTCTCTTTATTTTTGGCTGTCTTAGTGTGATCATAACCATCTTGTGATCCGTGTCATCTGTAATATTTGGGATTGCTCTACTGTCGGTTACTCTCTTTTTGTTATGTTGTCTTGTTAGTATAAAATCTATCTGGCTTCTGCATGTTGTGTCATTCCATTTGTACCAGGTGTATACTTGCGACTCTCTGTGTTGAAGAATGTGTTGGTGATAAATAAATTGTTTTGATTCATAGTTCCAGCAGTCTGCTTCCATTTTCGTTTATTTCCGCTGTTTTATCGCCAAAGGGTCCTAAGATATCACTGTTCTCACTGTTGCGTTTCTCAAGCCTTCATTAAAATCTCCCATCACTAACATGTCGTCGCTTTCGTCAATCTTGTTAATAATTCATTTAATGTGTCATAGAATTCTTCGCTATCTCTTTCATTGTTGTTGCATGTTGCATAGATTTGAATGTAATTTGTTTTTCGATCGTTTTCTAGTAGTTTAATTGTGATCATTCTTTCTGAATGGTATTTTATTTCTAGAATGTTCTTTGCGTGTTCTGGGTCGATGATAAAACCTACTCCGTGTATTGCTCAACTGTGTTGTGGGATAGATAAAAAGAACGATTTTAATGGCAATGACTTGATGAGAGCAATACGAATCTAATGGAAAGTATGATCCCTTGTTACATTTCATAAAGTGGGCTATACAGTTAAATGATTAGAAAAATGAAGGCGGGATCTGTACGTATGCAATGGGTAGAGTCATTGCAGAAGTCAAAAACACGTAAGGTCACATTTGTCTACGTCCCAGGGCTTGCGGTAGTACAGGGAAATGAAAGAGCGGACAGGTTGGCTAGCTGTGCGATTGTTGAGGACGGTCAATAGATCGGACGACCATGAGTCCACGTCACTCTTCGGATGAAAGAGATGGCAGTTAAGATGGGCACAGCCAGAAACGCGAAACTTAGTGGGCGTGTAAGATTAATCAACCAACATAGAACTGGAGTCGTCAATCGCTGGACTCTTTAAGACTTGCTGAGGAGTGGATCTGAGCACCTATGGACATGTTCGGAGTGCAATAATGATGACCCACTAATAACTCAATAACTCAAGTTAAACGAATACAAACTATTTTATTTTGATAACTTTGATATATTCTGCTATCTAACAATAACTATAGACCCAGCAGAAAAAATAAGGACATAAATGACAATTTCAAAATTATTTTTATTAGTTTATCTTTATTTATAATGCAAGAGCGGAAGAGAGTCGCGGGCTGACTGTACGAGCAATAGGTTGGAACACGCTATTCCAGACTATAGTTACCCAACCATTTTCAAGCTAAAGATTTATTTTATCTGAGTAATAGTCAACAGCGTGCAAATAAACAGGACAAATCTGAAACAAGTGCAAAGCGAGAAATCATCATCATCAAGTACCGAGCCTGCTGGCGTAAGTGATCATGTCTCTCCACAACTTTCGATCTCGACAGTTATTTATCATTTCTGTTGTTGACCTTCTGCCAAGCCGTTCTCTTAAGCTGTCTTGTATTTTTCTCTTTGCTTCCCTCTATCTCTTCGTCCCTCAATTTTTCCAGTTGTACAATATATTCCAGTTGTTCTCTTTTCATTACATGGCGAAAAATGATGATTGTTTCTTCCTAATATTGGAAATTAGCTCTATTTTTGCTTTGACCTCTTTCACAACGTTTTCATTACTCTTCTTAGCTGTCCATGTTATTCTCAACATTCTTCGGTAAAACCACATTTCTACAGACTCCAGTGAAAGCATTAAATACTTGGGCACAATAATAACATCAGATGGAAGATGCACCAGGAAAACAACAAGCAGAATAGCGCAGGCCAAATTAACATTTCAGAAAATGAAAGAGGTCTTCTGCAACAAGTCTATGTCAATAGAAGTGAGAAAGAGAGTTCATCAGTGCTATATTTAGCCAATTCTGACCTATGGAAGTGAATCATGGACAGTAGACAAACAAATGAAAAGACGATTATAGGCAACAGAGATGGGATTTCTCTGAAGAATGTGAAAATTTCCCTGGACAGCTAAAATGTCCAAACAGCAATGAGGTCATCTCAAAGAGGCAACGCAAAAAGGGAGCTCCTAAAAAACATCAGAATGAAACAATCAACATTTTTCGGTCACATCATGAGAAGAGGAAAGTGATATACTTGGTTACAAACTGGCAAAATAAGAGGAAAGTTGATATACTTGGTTACAACTGGCAAAATACAGGCAAAGAGAGATCGCCGACGATAAAGAGAGAAGATACTAGATAGTTTGGTGTCACAGCATGGAGAACAGTCAACAACTGAATGATATGATATACTGTGGATAGAAGATTGTGGAAGGACATGTCAACCGGTATGGCACATAATGATGGTGAATAGTCAACTAACTAAGAATAAATTCACTACTAGGCATGTTTGTAAGAGGCAACTAAGGATGGTTGAATATGGATTGACTATCCCGTACTGTAAAAAAATTAGCATAAAAAAACTTCACAAACATGGAGAAGTCAAAGACTAACTTAGAAATGTGAGAAAGTATCGGTCAAATACCAGTGGACAAAGAAATACAACGAAGTCCATCGCGCTGGATAGTGCACACACCGTGGAAGCCAACTGAGAGTATTACACGACAATCTCTTTTTGAATCCCCAGGGGAAAAGACAAAGAGTTAAACCAAAATATTCTTGGAGAAGACAGGTGAAAGCAGAGATGAAGACGACGGGAAGACATGGAATGATCTTAAAGGAATGGCAAGAAACAGAATAGCTTGGAAATTGTTTGTTGAACACCTATGCTCCACAGGGAGCTGAAAAGAAGAAGAAGAAGGAGAAGAAGGAGAAGAAGGAGAAGAAGGAGAAGAAGAAGAAGAAGAAGGAGAAGAAGGAGAAGAAGGAGAAGAAGGAGAAGAAGAAGAAGGAGAAGAAGGAGAAGAAGGAGAAGAAGGAGAAGAAGGAGAAGAAGGAGAAGAAGGAGAAGAAGGAGAAGAAGGAGAAGAAGGAGAAGAAGAAGAAGAAGGAGAAGAAGGAGAAGAAGGAGAAGAAGGAGAAGAAGAAGAAGAAGGGAGAAGAAGGAGAGAAGGAGAAGAAGGAGAAGAAGAAGAAGAAGGAGAAGAAGGAGAAGAAGAAGAAGGAGAAGAAGGAGAAGACGGAGAAGGAGAAGAAGGAGAAGAAGGAGCAGAAGGAGAAGAAGAAGAAGAAGGCGAAGAAGGAGAAGAAGGAGAAGAAGGAGAAGAAGGAGAAGAAGGAGAAGAAGGAGAAGAAGGAGAAGAAGGAGAAGAAGGAGAAGAAGAAGAAGAAGGAGAAGAAGGAGAAGAAGAAGAGAAGGTAGAAAGGAGAAGAAGGAGAAGAAGGAGAAGAAGAAGAAGAAGGAGAAGAAGGAGAAGAAGGAGAAGAAGGAGAAGGAGAAGAAGGAGAAGAAGAGAAGAAGGAGAAGAAGGAGAAGGAGAAGAAGGAGAAGAAGGAGAAGAAGGAGAAGAAGGAGAAGAAGGAGAAGAAGGAGAAGAAGGAGAAGAAGGAGAAGAAGGAGAAGAAGAAGAAGGAGAAGAAGGAGAAGAAGGAGAAGAAGGAGAAGAAGGAGAAGAAGGAGAAGAAGAAGAAGAAGGAGAAGAAGGAGAAGAAGGAGAAGAAGAAGAGAAGAGGAGAAGATAAGAAGGAGAAGAAGGAGAAGAAGAAGAAGGAGAAGAAGGAGAAGAAGGAGAAGAAGGAGAAGAAGGAGAAGAAGGAGAAGAAGGAGAGAAGGAGAAGAAGAAGAAGAAGGAGAAGAAGGAGAAGAAGAGAGAAGGAGAAGAAGAAGAAGAAGGAGAAGAAGGAGAAGAAGGAGAAGAAGGAGAAGAAGAAGAAGAAGGAGAAGAAGGAGAAGAAGAAGAAGAAGGAGAAGAAGGAGAAGAAGGAGAAGAAGGAGAAGAAGAGAAGAAGAAGAAGAAGGAGAAGAAGGAGAAGAAGGAGAAGAAGGAGAAGAAGAGAAGAAGGAGAAGAAGGAGAAGAAGGAGAAGAAGAAGAAGAAGGAGAAGAAGGAGAAGAAGGAGAAGAAGGAGAAGAAGGAGAAGAAGGAGAAGAAGGAGAAGAAGGAGAAGAAACTGCGAATAGCCAATTATAACAGCCAATGAAATTTATGAAAGCCTTTGAAAACATTTGAAGTGAAATTGCTGTCCAAATATTTGTAATTAAAACTGAGAGCACACTTGACGAACCTTCTGGGGATCACGATCAATAGGTGGTAAATATGGTTCTCTACTTTCCTCTCTAAGTGTTGGTCAAAGGATATTATTCGTATTTAATTTTGTTACCAATGCACTCTTTCTCTCTCTCTCTCTCTCTCTCTCTCTCTCTCTCTCTCTCTGATATCTAGCTTTCTCGCTTCTCTCTCTCTCTCGTATTTTTCTCTTCTTGCGTGTACATATCTGTGCGTACACACACACCCACACACCCACAAACCGTGTGATATTTCTTATCACATCTCTTCTTTTATGTTCTCTTAATAACAGAATGCACACACAGTATTTTGTATCTTGTGGTGCAGTACATCCAGAGCAATAACAGCGGAAGCAAAAGGGGCAAGTTCAAATCAATTTTCTACCAATTCTGTGCTATCAGTGTCAGAATTGGACGCTGGACTCTAGAACGTGTGTGTGTGTGTGTGTGTGTGTGTGTGTGTGTGTGCGTGCGCTGGCCATGGTTCATATCTTGGTGTGTGTCATTGTTAGTCATATCTCGTATCTTAGTGTGCATTTGTGTTAGTCATGTGTCATATCTTTGTGTGGTGCATGTTTGGGTTAGTGATATCTCATATCTTTGTGCACATGTTTATGTTAGTCATATCTCATATCTTTGTGTGTGCATGTTTGTGTATGTCGCATCTCATCTTTGTGTGTGCATGTCTATTCGTCATATCTCATATCTTTATGTGCATGTCTATGTCAGTCATATCTCATATCTTTATGTGCATATTTATGTTAGTCATGTGTCATATATCTTGATGTGTGTCAGTGTTAGTCATGCCTCGTATCGCTGTGTGCATGTCTGTGTTGGTCACATCTCATATCTTTGTGTGTGCATGTCTGTGTTAGTCACCTCTAGTGACTCGGGCAGATGGTGCTCGTAAACCTGGGGAGGCCGACCAACTAAGGGCAGAATCCCCCTACAGAAAAGATCATCTGCTACTTGCAGGAAGATTGGGGACAATCAAAGGCTAAAGAATGCAAACCTGAATAAAATGCTGGCTGAAATCGGATACACTGGGCCACTGGCGCAGAACACAGTGCAACGTATTAACGGGTGTTCAGTCAGAGTGGATCTGGCAGACTTTAAATGTGATGTTCTGTCTGTGGGGACGATCAACACACTTAACCTGACAGCTGACTTCATGTGAGAGTCTGGAATCCTACTCTGATGGAGTCCTGATCGCAGAGAGAGAGCGAGAGAGAGAGAGAGAGAGAGAGAGAGAGAGAGAAAGAGAGAGAGAGAGAGAGAGAGAGAGAACAATAAAAAAGATAACGACCACGAAATGAAATGTGTCAGAAGAATGACAGGAAACAGCTTAAGGGACAGAGTAAGAAACACCGACCTGAGGAAGAAACTCATAATTGAACCAGCCATCGAATAAATAAAGAAACAACAGATAAATTGGTTCGGCCACATAACAAGACAAAAAGAACTAACAATGACTCAAAGAGCCAAAAACAAACGCTACGTAAACGCCAGATTAAGAGGAAGACCGAGAAAGAGATGGATAAACGGAATGCTAGAGTCACTAGTAGGGATAACACCAGAAGAAGCCAACAGAAGAGCAAATAATCGCAGATTGTATCTCCCCTCGATGCCAAAGGCAATGGAGGAAGGATAGAACAATAAGTACATTCATATTTGTTCGTGATTTCGCTAAAATCTTCTCTTCATTGTTTAGCTCTTCATGCAAGTGTAGCAATCCCCCTCCACACATAAAACATGGGAGATAGACTGCTTCCCTAGATGCGCCACTTGATTACCCAGTTCTCCGTATTGTGTTAGAAGTAGCGGTAGCTCAATAGTTAGCCATCTGGACTACTATTAGGGGGAGCCGCGATAGCTCAGTGGTTAGTGAACTGGACTACCACGGACAAGGGGTAGGGTTCGATCCCAACCGACGGCTTCCGGGTTCACCCAGCCTTAAATGGGTACCGGATTTTTTTCTGGGAAAGTAAAGCAGCACGGGCGTAATACCGACAACATTACCCCCAAAAATCATGTGCTGAAGGTCTGGAAAATATAGGGTCACTAACACCATATTTCCCTATACGCCCCTTGGCGTGACGGGGGTACTTTACCTTGTTTTTACTTACTACTATTAGGATATTAAATTATTCGAACTCGATTGTCCTGATGTTCGTGTTATCCAAACTTGTATTTTTGACTGATCCACGGCTTCCAGGTTCACCCAGCATTACTTGTTTTCTTTCTGCCGATCACCCGATGAATATTAAAGTAATCGATTGTTCTCTACGTCATACGTCCTTAGATGGACGTTAAGCGGATTAAATAAGTTATGTTGCAGTTTGCAGTTCGACTGATATTTTTTCTACTTTTGGCCCAATACATCCGACTTCAGCATGTTATTTTTGAGTACCGGTTTGTCTTCCCCCTTCCATCCCTACTCGCTTGGCCAGACTAAACGGGTTAGTCTGTTTCTGGAGGCACCACGAAAAGGTGGGGTAGAGTCTGGATGGTTCTGGTTCACCGATCTTAACACGATAGATCAGTTGTGAATCGGTGAAAACTTCCAGCTCTGCTGTTGTGAGGCGTCTATGCGTCCTCCAAGCTGAATCGGTGAAAACTTCCCAGCTCTGCTGCTGTGAGGGCGCTATGCCTCCTCCAAGCATTAAACAAGACTGATCTTTTATTGGAAGAAAAGACGATACTGGCATAATTCCAACCAAAAACAGATAATGCACCGGGGGTATATAAAACCATGTGCGTTACCACCATAATCAGTTATGCTAGATTGCAGTAAATCTGTCGAAAGGGGAATAAACTGAAAGAAAACTATTGTCAAATGAACAATCTATCCCTTCAAATCAGTTGCCTCTAAGCTATTAATATATCTGTCCTTTCGAGTCGAAGGCGGTACATAGGCAGAAATTATAGTTTCTATGTCCGACGATGTTAGCAAGTTTTTGTACTGTCCTGCTTATTTTTTTGTAAGGGGCCTTGACTGGCCAGCAATTTTTTAAACCCTTTTATATTGTCTTCGGTCTGTCTCTTTAGTCTTTTCTTCGAAGCTAACTGCATGAGACTTATTATTGCTATTGTTGTTAATATTACTATTAAATTACTATTATCATTACTATTACTATTTAAATTACTATTATCATACTATTAATATTACTATTAAATTACTATTATCATTACTATTAATATTGCTATTAAAATTAATAGTGTCATTACAATTAATTACTATTTCTATGAAAATTACTATCACAATTACTATTAACATTACTATTAATATTGCTAATACTTTTAATATCACTATTACTATTAATAGTAATATTATTATAACATTATTTTTGCTATTATTATTAAAGTGAGACTTTTTATTGTGAGGCCATTTTAGTACGCTCGCCAATTACTTTGTTATCGCGAGAGACTTTGTGTAAATCTGCAAACATGTGCTTCAAATTAGAACCACCTTTGTACAGGTAAGGGTTTGTGAAGTAAGCTCATGGTTGGTCCTCCCTTCAACGTCACGTACTCATCTTCCCTTAACTTTACCGACTCCAACATTCGTTATCAATTGAAAGGCTAACTATGACTAGACACGGATATACCGCCTTGGAACTAGCACAGGGGTTCTCAGTCTGATAGGGCGTAGACTCATTTTAAAAGTAAAGTTGCACAGGGTTTCTCAATCTTTTAGGGCGTATACTCATTATAAACGTAAAGATTAGAAACTAATGCACTTGCTTGTGTATAGCCCAGTTTTGAGAAGCCTAACCCCAGATAAACTGGGCAGTAATATAGATAAAATATGTTGGACATGTGATGAGAAGAGATAATAACCGAATAGCAAAGCAAGCCCTCATGTGGGAAACAACAGGTAAGAAGAAAAGAGGAAGATCCAGAGAGACACTGAGAAAAACATTGATGAGAGAGGCAAGAGCAGCAGGAATCGATTCTCTCAATGAGATAGAGTTGCTTGCACAGAACAGAGACAAATGGCGAGATTTGATAAACGATCTTTAAAAGAAATGAAAACTGTTAGAACAAAATTTAGATAAGAGAGGGAGTATCTTGGTCTACGCCGGCTACGGCTCCAAAGGTCAATAGATAGATAGATATAGTCAAAGAAGGAAGAACAGAGAATGATACCAAAATAAGGATACAAAAATCAGAGAGGCCTCGTTGCACTAGGAAACATATGGAAATCCAAAGAAATGAGATTAAATACACAAATTAAAATTTTCCAGTCCAATGTTAAGTCAGTCCTATTATGTGGCTATGAAACATGGAGAACAAAAATGGCAATCTCGAAGATACAGACCTTCAATAATGGATGCTCGCGTAGAATAAAAGGATGGAAATGGCAGGACAAAATCATAACACAGAATTATGGAAAAGTACCAGCCAAATACCAACGGACAAAGAGATACAACGAAGACGATGGCGCTGGAAAGGACACACGCTGTGGAAACTGAGAGTATTACACGACAAGCCCTTTTTGGGATCCCAGGGGAAAAGACAAAGAGGAAGACCAAAATATTCTTGGAGAAGACAGATTGTAAGCAGAGATAAAGATTATGGGGAAGCCATGGACTGAACTTAAAAGAATGGCAAGAAACAGAACGGCTTGGGGAGTGTTTTGTTGAACACCTATACTCCACAGGGAGCTGAAAGGAAGAAGCAGTAGTAGAACTCCAGAAAGGCAAACCCTGGAAACCCTCTCACTAATGTGACGTTTGTAAATTTGCGAGCAGAGCGTCTATGGCTTTAATGACGTCATCCGTCTATAGCTGGTATAGTTGAGAACGTCAAGCCAGAGTGAGGTTTTCTGACATTTCTTTCTACGCTCAGGCTAAACTAAGCTTTTGTGCTGTAGTAGTACGGCTATTCCCGGATTAATATAGCTTTGCCTCAATACAATTTAGACACTAAATCGTATCACATTTGAATTCACAAAAGTGTAATTTAAATCGGTCTCATTCTTCCAAATTTGGACAATCTCTGTGAAACATGGACATTAATAGGATAATTAGATTACAGCCTTCAAACACTCACGCACACAAATCGCACAAAATCACGCAGCAGATGCTGAATTAGACGTAATCGTAACGTTTTATATTCTGAAGCTAAAAATGTCGTTCGCAATGAGACCTTTTTTTTCAAAGAGGACTTCTATATTTGGTAACAGTTGAAGACTTTTCAAACCAAAACAAATAACTCCGATGTGTTAGATCCACAGGAGAACTACAAAATTGACAATCACAAAGATACAGACTTTCATTAATGGATGCTTACGCAGAATAAAAGGATGGACAAGGCAGGACAAAATCACTAACATAGAATTATGGAAATGTCAAAGTCAAATACCATTGGATAAAGAGATACAGCGAAGACGATGGCGCTGGATAGGACACACACTACGGAAGCCAACTGAGAGTATTACACAACAGACTCTTTTTGGAATCCCCAGGGGAAAAGACAAAGGGGAAGACCAAGGAATTCTTGGAGAAGCAGATAGAAGCAGAGATGAAGATGATGGGGAAGACTTGGAATGATCTTAGAAGAATGACAAAAATCAGAACGACTTGGAAAGTGTTTGTTGAAGACCTATGCTCCATGAGAGCTGAAAGGTAGAAGAAAAAGAGATCCACAGGCTGTAAGTTGCTCACCCCTAATTGATGGCATTTTGTTCATCTTCATTATTGTCTTTTGTACTTAAGACGTCGTTTGTTGCGCTGTGACTTGGTTTATAGAGGAGTTGCGATATTCTGCTCTTCAACCCTACACATCCGACTATATAAGGGCTTCTCTGTTGAGTTGTTATTAATCTGGCCAGGCTTTGTTGTCAATACAAATATACACTGCAGTTCTATAAAGCGTTTTTCCACACTGGGAGAAAGAAGTAATCGCTTTATATAGATCACATGCAACATATGTCAATGTTCTCTAAAGCCACTCTTTTGTCACTGAGCAACGAAGTAGTCTGTTATTTTAGTTTAGTTATTAATGCTCTCTCACTCGTTCTCCATCTCTTTCTTGATCTGCTCTCTCGCTCTCTTTCTATCTCTTGCCCATTCTATCTCTCTCGTTGTCTATCTCTTGCCCAGTCTATCTCTGTCGCTTTCTATCTCTTACCCAGCCTATCTCTCTCGCTCTCTATCTCTCCCGCATTCTATCTCTTGCCCACTCTATCACTCTCGCTCTCAAGCTCATTATCTCTCTTACTCTCTCCCTATCTAGTCGTTTCCTGTTTTCTCTTAATGCTTGTAAGTCTGCAAACACACACCATTTTTCTTTATACCGCCTCTTTTTCTTTAGTTTATTAACACAATGCAGACACCACATCTCGCGTTGCAGTTCATCCGTCTTCAACACGCATTTGTTTCTGACAGCTTTCCTACATTCTTCTCCACTTTGTTTAGCTCTTCATGCAAGTGTAGCAGTCGCCAACAAACAAGTCAGGTAAGTATCGACTTTTCCCCTTGATTCTTCACTTGGTTTTCCATTTCTCCATGATGTGTTAGGTTCGCAGTAGCTCAATAGTTCGTCAACTGGATCATTAACTGCGAGAGATTATTTAAACTCGATTATATCAACATCAGTTTGTGCCAATAAAGGCAAAAATGGAGTCATGAATATCGCAAAAGAGAAACAAAACATCAACAAACTATAGACAGCAGACAACTAATACAAGTAAAGGAAATCAGCCAAGCGTGGCACAGGTAGACTGAGATCCAATGGTGAGGAAACATATTAAGCCGACATAGCTTAGGTGTCCTGGCGATAAGTGGGGCGAAATGAGGGATAGATACTTATAAGAGATACTGAGGTGTGAAAGCCGAATGAGCTGGCCAGAGATATAGTCTGCATAGTCGGGAGACCGAGTGGTCTAGAGAAAGACTTCGGCTTTTGGATAAGAAATTGTAGGATTCAAATCCAGCCATAATGACAATTTTACTGTCATATTCCATTCATATTTTTGTAACGTCCACATCACCAGTACAAACATCATTACCACTCACACAACTAAATATCAACTCTCCCCATCATGAGTAGCAAAATGTCATCACCACTCCTTCACCCTACTAGATCCCAACTCTCCCCATCATCAGTAGCAACATACCATCACCCCTCCTTCACCCTACTAGATCCCAACTCTCTCCATCATCAGTAGCAACATACCATCACCACTCCTTCACCCTACAAGATCCCAACTCTCTCCATCATCAGTAGCAACATACCATCACCACTCCTTCACCCTACTAGATCCCAACTCTCCCCATCATCAGTAGCAACATACCATCACCACTCCTTCACCCTACTAGATCCCAACTCTCCCATCATCAGTAGCAACATACCATCACCACTCTTCACCCTACTAGATCCCAACTCTCCCCATCATCAGTAGCAACATACCATCACCACTCCTTCACCCTACTAGATCCCAACTCTCCCCATCATCAGTAGCAAACATACCATCACCACTCCTTCACCCACTAGATCCCAGCTCTCCCCATCATCAGTAGCAACATACCATCCCCACTCCTTCACCCTACTAGATCCCAACTCTCCCCATTATCAGTAGCAACATACCATCACCACTCCTTCACCCTACAGGATCCCAATTCTCTCCATCATCATTAGCAACATACAATCACCACCCCACTAGATCCCAACTCTCCCCATCATCCGTAGCAACATACCATCACCACTCCTTCACCCTACAAGATCCCAACTCTCTCCATCATCAGTAGCAACATAAACATTACCACTCCTTCACCCTACTAGATCCCAACTCTCCCCATCATCAGTAGCAAAATGTCATCATCACCCCTTCACCCCACTAGATCTCAACTCAACCATCATCAGTAGCACATGTCATTACTACCCACTACATCCCAACTCTCCCTTAATCAGCAGCAACATGTCATTACTACCCCACTAGATCCCAACTCTCCCCTTAATCAGTAGCAACATGCCATCACTACCCCTTCACCCCCACTAGATCCAAACTCTCCCTTAATCAGCAGCAACATGTCATTACTACCCACTAGATCCCAACTCTCCCCTTCATCAGTAGCAACATGCCATTACTACCCCTTCACCCCACTAGATCCCAACTCTCCCCTTCATCAGTAGCAACATGCCATTACTACCCCTTCACCCCCACTAGATCCCAACTCTCCCCTTAATCAGTAGCAACATGCATCACTACCCCTCACCCCACTAGATCCAAACTCTCCCCTTAATCAGCAGCAACATGTCATTACTACCACACTAGATCCCAACTCTCCCATTCATCAGTAGCAACATGCATTACTACCCTTCACCCCACTAGATCCAACTCTCCCCTTAATCAGCAGCAACATGTCATTACTACCCACTAGATCCTAACTCTCTCCATCATCAGTAGCAACATACCATCGCCACCACTTCACCCCACTAGATCCCAACTCTCCCCATCATCAGTAGCAACATACCATCACCACCCCACTAGATCCCAACTCTGCCCCTAATCCACGTTGGAAATACATTATTTATCACTGTCGATTTTTATCAAATTTTATGTTTGCGCTGTTTTATCATTTTATTTCGGGACTGCTGTTTGTCAAAATGATAACTCCATGCCTCCAGGGAAAGGACGGGTTGTGTAACAACCGCTTTGTCTAATTTCCCCCGTATTTCATCAATCAAAACAGTGGCTCCTTTGAAGAGCGCCGGAGTCTAAGTTTGATTGGTTCATTCGTTTCGAGTACAGAGACCCGGATGTCTGTGAAGTCTAAAACCTTGATAAAACGATATGTTGTATCCGTTACAAGTTTATTTGGAGCATCCATCATCCAACGAGAGCATGTTGAGTTCGAGTTAAATGCAAATATCTCCCAAAGCTGATAAATTCTTTTTTTAATTGCTGTGATAGAGAATGTAAAATGTTTGATGATCAATTGGCTTGGAGTCATCAGTTTTTCACATCAGAAGAATAACTTTCTGGCTCTTTCATAATTCGGACGAGGCTATTTGTATAAGTTATAATTATTGGACAATGCAGGCAACCTGCATGGCTGTTTCCGAGTGTTCTCTCAATTTGTTTCGTTTCCTGTTACCAGCTTTGCTCACATAAATAACCGGCCCACTTCAACACTCAATAACTGTCACCACTGCCAGCGCTCACCATAATTCTCTCCCCCCCCCGGTTGCCTTCCCCTTCCGTTCTTTCTGTGAAATCGAATTCAATATTGATCGATTAGCGGTTCCATATATTATCAGCAATTAATAAACGTTGTCAGTTGCCGGTTTAAACAGTAGATTTTGTTTTTATTTTGGTCTCTCTGCTGAGGTTTCCTGGCAAATTATGTATTAGATTAAGCACAATTCATGAAAGAAAGAGAGAAAGAAAGAAAGAAAGAAAGAAGAAAGAAAGATAGAAAGAAAGAAAGAAAGAAAGAAAGAAAGAAAGAAAGAAAGGAGAAAGAAAGAAAGAAAGAAAGAAAGAAAGAAAGAAAGAAAGAAAGAAAGAAAAAAGGTGGACTTGTTGGTCTCGATACAGAGATGTTGTGAGTTCAAATCCCGACTGCGGCTGTTGGGATTTTTCTTTATGATTTCTCTCTGCGGCAACCGCCCCTGGTCTCAGCTGCGAGGTCCGGCTTTAAGCGTCAATTACTCATCCACTGAAAGAATATGAGCACCTACGAAGTTATCCACCTACGCGGCGAGGGACCACTTTGCACGCAGTTGAAAGTGAAACATGGATTAACACGCAAAATCACTTCTTTGTTTCTAGGGACTTCGCCTGAGATGAAAGCTGGCGAACTCAAAAAAAAAAAAAAGAAATAAAGAAGAAAAGAAAAAAATAAAACGTAGTGAATGTTATGGTAGCGCTCATACGTTTTTCGTATTTATAGAATCTGTTTCATTACAATCATAACCATCTTCATAACTCTTATCCCATCGTATCTAAAAACGCATTAAGACTGAATGTTCCTGTAAGTGTTTCATAAATTATACCAAAGCATTTGAAAAAGTAAAGCACCAAGAAATAATCAAAATTTTAGAAGGCATAAACGTAGACAGCAAAGATCTAAGAATAATAAAGAACATGTACTGGCAACAAACAGCGGCCATAAGAACTAGAAATCAATTGGGAATGTTTCAACAACAAAAAAACAGGGTGTTAGACACGGTTGTGTGCTGTCACCAGATTTCTTTAATATGTATAATGAGATCCACAAGGGACATGCCTGGAATAACAATCGGAGGTCATAATATAAATAATCCAAAATTCCACTCCATTTTCTTTGCAGTGTAAATTGTCAAACTTAAACTCAACTACCACTCTGTGTTTTATAATTTTTTTTTAAGCGGTGGGAGGGGAGAAGAGATCGCCCTTATCGTAGCGTTTAAGTTAGCGCGTTCGGTACACCGGGTCAAGTCTCATACCAGGCAATAAAATATTCCTAGTAATCCCTAATCATAGGGTAAGTAAAGTAACGGTTGCATTCACGCCCTACTAGGTTTCTGAGGAATATGGTGATAGTGACCACATTTTTTTCTATGACCACAGAACATTTTTGTGTGAGGTGGTCGGTATCACGCCAGGTCGTCTTTACTTTCCCCCAAAAATAAGAAGATAGACAATATTAAATGCCTCGTACTTTAAGAAACGGATGTGACAGATAACGATATGTCTGTCACGTTGATAAGGTAGGATGAATACGGACGAGGCTGGCATCACTCATTTGGTTCATGGAGACCATTATTCCAGCACCAGGTCAGGCTATCCTGAAGGGTAGGTCAACACTAATCTCGGGCCGAAGGTTTTCACACGACAGCCTTATGCAGAAGCAATAAAACCTTCAAGAAACGCTGCAAGAAACACAAGACCAAGAGTCGACGGAAAAATAGATGGACTAATAAAGATGAAAGACTTTAATGGGTACCAGATTTTTTCTGGGAAAGTAGCGGCACGGGCGTAATACCGACCACATTACCCAAAAATCATGTGCCAGAGGTTTGTAATTGTTATGGTCACTAACACCATATTCCCTAAACGCCACTTGGCGTGACGGGGTACTTTACTTTTCTTTCTTTTTTAAAAAAGAAGAATAATTAGAAACACAAGCTCCAAGAGTCGACGACAAAATAGATGGACTAATCAAACTAGAAGAATTAGAAACAAGAAAACGTAAATGTAGAAGAGGTCAAGAGAAGAGGTCAATATTAGACCAAATGCTGGTATGAGACAAACTACTCGTATATTTCCCTTCGCAGCTTAATTAACTTGTTCTGTACGTTTCGACGCACCATGCGCCATGTCGATTTCGGTCATGTACGTCTCGCCGCACAGTGCGTCACTCTCAACTTGGTTAGTGTAAACTGCCCTCAAACCATATTCTTCTTTTTTTTCTACAAACCATATGTCTTGTTTCATCTTGGTATTGGTGAAATCTAATTCCCTGTTTAATTATCTAAAAATGCACATACAATATGTTAAGTGTTAGATAAATATAAACACGTATATTGATGTCTAAAACTATGACATAATTTGTCTCTGAAATCTCTACCGCTAAATTAAAAAAAAAAACCTTCCGTGCTGAAAGAGTTCAGGGCAGCTGAGAAAAGAAATAAGAAGCTCTATTGAAATCATCATCATGTGCCATACCGGTTGGCGTAGGTGATCATGTCCCTCCACAAACTTCTATCTACAGTGCATCGTATCAGTTCTGTTGTTGACTGTTTTCCATGCCATGACACCAAGCATCCAGTATTTTCTCTCTTTGTCGCCCGCGATCTCTCTTTCCTTTTATTTTGCCACTTGTAACCAAGTAGTACAACTTTCCTCTTCTCATGATGTGCCCGAAAAATGTTGATTGCTTCTTTCTGATGTTTTTTAAGAGCTCCCTTTTTTCTATTGAAATATATTTGTCAATTTCTTTTATGGCACTTTAATCTCGATTATATCTCTTTATTAAAAGTAGTTTTCTAGGAGACAGAGACAACTGGTACAGGTAATGCCTATCTTGAGTTTGAAGTATGGGTAATGTCCCTTCTGTTTGTACAATGTTAAGTCCGCGAAAGTGGACACCATCTTGATTGAACGACCAATGAGAGAAGACAACGTGAAGGACGTGGAGATATAGAAAGAAAGACATTTGTGAAGAATTGATAGGCCTTGACTTTGTCAGATCACAACGATTGGCCTTCAATGGGAGGAAGTTGGATGTGACTATCGGTGTTACCACACATGACCTTTATAGTTAGAGTCAAGGAAAAAAAATGGAGGGAAAATTCAGGGCAAATTTAGACTGAAATACACTGCATCCATTAAAAATTAATACCACACTGCTGGAACATGTTTTTCCGTTATCGATTTATAATTTCCACATTCATTGCCATAAATTGAACATGATATCAATTATGTGATTAAAGAACACAGCAATCAGTGGCTCCACAGTTTATAATTCAATACCCAAACCAGCACATTGCTCAATCGTTCCTGTTCATTGACTTTCTGGCTCCCTCATCCAGATGGCCCGGAGGTACTCAGATAGAAAGTTCAGATGGCAATCTATTGACATGTCTATTTTAATATATGCTCGATAATAAAAGTGGGCTTATTTTAAAAAAAAATATATTACAAATTCTCACATTACAATTTATACTGTTGTAATTGACATTCGGATAGCAGCAGTAGCAGTAGTATTAATAGTAGTATTAGTAGTAATAGTAGTAGTAGTAGTAGTAGTTATAGTTATAGTAGTAGTAGTAGTAGTTGTAGTAGTAGTTATAGTAGTAGTAGTAGTAGTAATAGTAGTAGTAGTAGTTGTAGTTATAGTAGTAGTAGTAGTAGTAGTAGTAGTAGTAATATAATATAATATAATATAATATAATATAATATAATATAATATAATATAATATAATATAATATAATATAATATAATATAATATAATATAATATAATATAATATAATATAATATAAATAATATAAATAATATAATATAATATAATATAATATAATATAATATAATATAATATAATATAATATAATATAATAGATAATATAATATAATATAATATAATATAATATATATAATATAATATAATATAATATAATATAATATAATATAATATAATATAATATAATATAATATAATATAATATAATATAATATTAATATAATATAATATAATATAATATAATATAATATAATATAATATAATATAATATAATATAATATAATATAATATAATATAATATAATATAATATAATATAATATAATATAATATATATAATATAATATAATATAATATAATATAATATAATATAATATAATATAATATAATATAATATAATTTAATATAATATGATAGATATGATATGATATGATATGATATGATATGATATGATATGATATGAATGATAAATGATACGATACGATACGATACGATACGATACGATACGATACGATTACGATACGATACGATACAATACGATACAATACAATACAATACAATACAATACAATACAATACAATACAATACAATATAATATAATATAATATATAACATAACATAACATAACATAACATAACATAAACATAACATAACATAACATAACATAACATAACATAACATAACATTATATTATATTACATTACATTAACGTCTCATTCCAATGTATTGTATTGTATTGTATTGTATTATATTACAATTACAATACATTACATTACATTACATACATTACATTACATTACGTCTCATTCCATCTCAAAAACGTCAGATTGAAAATACAATTATTTATTACTTTCACGTCTTCTATTTTCGGAATAACCGTTATGGCGCTCTTAAACACATGGGCAACTGCCTGGGTTTCTGGTACCTTGAGCCGGCCCTAGTAGTAGTAACGCAACACATTGGTAGAATTAGGACAAACGATGAAAGTAGTAAACGGAAACACATGGTAGAATTAGGGACAAACGATGAAAGTTGTAAAATGGAACACATGGTAGAATTAGGGACAAACGATGAAAGTTGTAAAATGGAACACATTGGTAGAATTAGGGACAAACGATGAAAACAGCAGAATGGAACACATTGGTAGAATTAGGGACAAACGATGAAAGTTGTTAAAATGGAACACATTGGTAGATTTACGGACAATGAAAGACGTAGAATGGAACACATTGGTAGAATTAGTGACAGACGACGAAAGTTGTTGAACGGAGCACATTGGTAGAATTAGGGACAGACTATGAAAGCATTAGAACGGAGCACATGGTAGAATTAGGGACAGACGATGAAAGTTGTAGAACAGAAAATATTGGTAGAATTAAGGACAGACGATGAAAGTTGTAGAACAGAAAATATTGGTAGAATTAGGGACAGACGATGAAAGTTGTAGAACAGAAAATATTGGTAGAATTAGGGACAGACGATGAAAGTTGTAGAACAGAAAATATGGTAGAATTAGAGACAGACGATGAAAGCATTAGAACGGAGCACATTGGTAGAATTAGGGACAGACGATGAAAGTTGTAGAACAGAAAATATTGGTAGATTTAGGGACAGACGATGAAAGCATTAGAACGGAGCACATTGGTAGAATTAGGGACAGACGATGAAAGTTGTAGAACAGAAAATATTGGTAGAATTAAGGACAGACGATGAAAGTTGTAGAACGAAAATATTGGTAGAATTAGGGACAGACGATGAAAGTTGTAAAACAGGAAATATTGGTAGAATTAGGGACAGACGATGAAAGTTGTGCAACAGAAACACAATGGTAGAATTAGGGGCTGACCATGAATGTTATAGAACAGAACACAATGGTAGAATTAGGGACAGACCATGAATGTTATAGAACAGAACACAATGGTAGGATTAGGGACTGACCATGAATGTTATAGAACAGAACACAATGGTAGAATTAGGGACTGACCATGAATGTTGTAGAACAGACAACAATGGTAGAATTAAGGGACTGACCATGAATGTTATAGATCAGAACACAATGGTAGAATTAGGGACAGACGAAGAATGTTATAGAACAGAACACAATGGTAGAATTAGGGACTGACCATGAATGTCGTAGAACAGAACACAATGGTAGAATTAGGGACTGACATGAATGTTGTAGAACAGAACACAATGGTAGAATTAGGGACAGACGATAAATGTTATATAACAGAACACAATGGTAGAATTAAGGACAGACGATGAATGTTATTGAACAGGAAGGTTTTGCGGTGCAGTAAAGATGGCGTTGCAGCACAACATGAAAGCAGAAAAGTCGGTGGCTTGCAGCAGATAATTTGATCAGTCCTATCTGAACGTTTACCTCCACGTCTATTTAATCAATAAACAAGACTAACAATATTTGTAATGTCTGTATCAATATGAGCCCTTGCCTGCTGGCGTAGATGACCATGTGTCTCCATAAATTTTAAATTCTGCAACTGCCTATTGGTTCTGTTGTTGATTACCTATAAAACAATTCTCTTCTATTGTCCTGTAACTCTTCTCTATGCTTTTTCTCCAGCCATTTTCATTTTGTCACAATATATCCCATATGTTCTTTTCTCTTTACAGGACCGTGTTTATGGTGATTATTTCTCTTGTTGCTGAAAATAAACTTACTGTTGTTTTGACTTCTTTTAGAATGTCTTCATTACTCCTGTTTTAGTTACCTGAATATTTTGACAAATCTATGTCAACCGAAGTGAGAAAGAGAGTCATCGATGTTATATAGAACTAATTCTGGCCTATGAAGCGAATCATGCACAGTAAACAAACAAATGAAAGACCGTTAGAGGCCACAGAGATGGGATTTCTCAGAAGAATATTGAAAGTTTCCTGGACAGTTTAAAAGACCAATGAGGAAATTTCAAAGAGGCCAACACAAAAAGGGAGCTCCTAAAAAACATGAGAAATAAACAATCAAAATTTTTTGGGGCATATCATGAGAAGAGGAAAGTTGGAATACTTGGTGACAACTGACAAAATACAAGGAAAAAGAGATCGCGGACGACAAAGTGAGAGAAAGTACTAAATAGCTTGGTGTCATGGCATGGAAAACAGTCAACAACAGAACTGATACGATGCACTGTGAATAGAAGATTGTGCAAGGGCATGATCGCCTACGCCAACCGGTACGGCACATGATGATGATGATGATGAGTGTATTTCGACAATTTTTCTGTAAAACCACCTTTATATAACTCCAACATTTGTCTTCTTTAATATCCGATTATCCATGAATCATATTCAAACGTCAAGACTAGGTCTACATCAATGGCGTATACTGGTTTTAGGGGTCTGGACTACTGCTGACATAATAAATAAAAACATACATTATATTCAGTAGGCTAACATAAAGTAATATTTTCTAATGACATCACTACATTTTAAATTACTTACTTATTTATGTTAATTATATCCGTCTTGTTTGGGACGAAAATGTCTTGATGACTTTGTCATTGAAAGTACTGTTGGATTGGTTTCTAAGTTTCTGAGGGAATGATCTCTCAATGGACATTAATGCCAAACCAGATAAGCGTTCTTGTGCCTGAGTTGAGCGACAATGAGATTTATTCTCTTGAGAGCAGAAAAAAAAGTTTTTCTACAGATGCTGACGCGCATAACGTAGTTATAAATAGCTAAGGAAGTTCCGGTAAATAGACATAGTTTCACTTTCACTTTTTGACGATTCTGATTGGCTAGAGCTAAAAATAATCCATGAAACCGCATTTCTCTTGCGGCAACACCCACTATATATTTTGACGGGAATTTTTTAATGTCAAGGTCGTTAATACAATGTCCGGATAGAGGAAAAATGTACCGCTGGCTTCTAGAGGTTACAATGCATAGTAATTTTGGTTTCATTCACAAACGTTATAGTGGTCAGAGGAAAACCTTGCTTTAATAAATGCAAATCAAAGCAAATAAATCATATTGGTCTACAAAATGTGTAATAGAATATTCGAAAATTTGTAATATAATTATAAAAAAAAATATAATAAATTATCATTTCCTTGTGTATTTTGTTAATATGGTCAGGCTACCTGTGGTAGCTGCGGTATCATAGAGAATACGCCACTGGTCTACATAAAACTAATGTTATTATTTGCATTAACAAAAGTTGATTGTATTATATTATTCTTATTCATTGAAATGCAGCCGTTGTCTGCACTGTTATGCACCTTACCTCTTGTGTACATCTACATCTGAAACTAACATCATTCTAGCTTCTTAAACTCATTAATCTTTTTTTTAAATACTCTCATATTTACTTTAACCGTGTCTCTAGATGTCTTTTACTTGCAAATATTATTCGTGCTGTTTTGCTGTTGAGACAAAGGTCTTATATGCTTTTATACTTTCCATCATAATAATGGAATCATATATTCCATTGAGAAAGTAGGAGCTGCAAAGGATCTGACCTGTTTTGAAGCAAGCTAACTATGTAGTAATTGACGCCATGTTTCAAGCAAGCTAGGTATAGAGTAATTGATGCCATGTTTCAAGCAAGCTAACTATATAGCAATTGATGCCATGTTTCAAGCAAGCTAACTATATAGTAATTGGTGCCATGTTTGAAGCAAGCTAACTATGTAGTAATGGACGTCATGTTTCAAGCAAGCTAGGTATAGAGTAATTGATGCCATGTTTCAAGCAAGCTAACTATATAGTAATTGATGCCATGTTTAAAGCAAGCTAACTATATAGTAATTGATGCCATGTTTGAAGCAAGCTAACTATATAGTAATTGATGCCATGTTGAAGCAAACTAATAATATATTAATTGATGCTTGTTTGAAGCAAGCTAGGTATAGAGTAATTGATGCCATGTTTGAAGCAAGCTAACTATATAGTAATTGATGCCATGTTTAAAGCAAGCTAACTATATAGTAATTTATGCCATGTTTGAAGCAAGCTAACTATATAGTAATTGATGCCATGTTGAAGCAAGCTAACAATATAGTAATTGATGCCATGTTTGAAGCAAGCTAACTATATAGTAATTGATGCCATGTTTGAAGCAAGCTAACTATATAGCAATTGATGCCATGTTTGAATCAAGCTAACTATGTAGTAATTGACGCCATGTTTGAAGCAAGCTAACTATATAGTAATTGATGCCATGTTTGAAGCAAGCTAACTATATAGTAATTGATGCCACGTTTGAAGCAAGCTAACTATATAGTAATTGATGCCATGTTTGAAGCAAGCTAACTATATAGTAATTGATGCCATGTTTGAAGCAAGCTAACTATATAGTAATTGATGCCATGTTTGAAGCAAGCTAACTATGTAGTAATTGATGCCATGTTTGAAGCAAGCTAGCTATGTAGTAATTGACGCCAAGTTTCAAGCAAGCTAGGTATAGAGTAAATGATGCCATGTTTGAAGCTAGCTAACTATATAGTAATTGATGCCATGTTTGAAGCAAGCTAATTATATAGTAATTGATGCCATGTTTGAAGCAAGCTAACTATATAGTAATTGATGCAATGTTTGAAGCAAGCTAACTATATAGTAATTGATGCCATGTTTGAAGCAAGCTAACTATATAGTAATTGATGCCATGTTTGAAGCAAGCTAACTATATAGCAATTGATGCCATGTTTGAAGCAAGCTAACTATGTTGTAATTGACGCCATGTTTCAAGCAAGCTAGGAATATAGTAATTGATGCCATGTTTGAAGCAAGCTAACTATATAGTAATTGATGCCACGTTTGAAGCAAGCTAACTATATGGTAATTGATGCCATTTTTGAAGCAAGCTAACTATATAGTAATTGATGCCATGTTTGAAGCAAGCTAACTATATAGTAATTGATGCCATGTTTGAAGCAAGCTAACTATATAGAAAATGATGCCACGTTTGAAGCAACCGAACTATATAGTAATTGATGCCATGTTTGAAGCAAGCTAACTATATAGTAATTGATGCCATGTTTGAAGCAAGCTAACAATATAGTAATTGATGCTATGTTTGAAGCAAGCTAACTATATAGTAATTGAAGCCATGTTTGAAACAAGCTAACAATATATTAATTGATGCCATGTTTGAAACAATCTAACTATATAGTAATTGATGACATGTTTGAAGCAAGCTAACTATATAGTAATTGATGTCCTGTTTGAAGCAAGCTAACAATATAGTAATTGATACCATGTTTCAATCAAGCTAGGTATGTTGTAATTGATTCTATGTTTGAAGCAAGCTAACTATATAATAATTGATGCCATGTTTGAAGCAAGCTAACTATGTAGTAATTGATGCCATGTTTTAAGCAAGTTAATAGCAATTAATACCATGTTTGAAGCAAGCTAACTATGTAGTAATCGATGCCATGTTTGAAGCAAGCTAACTATATAGCAATTGATGCCATGTTTGAAGCAAGCTAACTATATAGTAATTGATGCCATGTTTGAAGCAAGCTAACTATATAGTAAGTGAAGTCATGTTGAAGCAAGCTACCTATATAGTAATTGATGCCATGTTTGAAGCAAGCTAACTATATAGTAATTGATGCCATGTTTGAAGCAAGCTAACTATATAGCAATTTGATGCCATGTTTGAAGCAAGCTAACTATGTAGTAATTGACGCCATGTTTCAAGCAAGCTAGGTATAGAGTAATTGATGCCATGTTTGAAGCAAGCTAACTATCTAGTAATTGATGCCATGTTTGAAGCAAGCTAACTATATAGTAATGATGCCATGTTTGAAGCAAGCTAACTATATAGTAATTGATACCAAGTTTCAATCAAGCTAGGTATGTTGTAATTGATTCTATGTTTGAAGCAAGCTAACTATATAATAATTGATGCCATGTTTGAAGCAAGCTAACTATGTAGTAATTGATGCCATGTTTTAAGCAAGTTAATAGCAATTAATACCATGTTTGAAGCAAGCTAACTATATAGTAATTGATGTCATGTTTGAAGCAAGCTAACTATATAGTAATTGATGCCATCTTTGAAGCAAGCTAACTATATAGTAATTGATGCCATGTTGAAGCAAGCTAACAATATAGTAATTGATGTCATGTTTGAAGCAAGCTAACTATATAGTAATTGATGCCATGTTTGAAGCAAGCTAGCTATATAGTAATTGATGTCATGTTTGAAGCAAGCTAAACTATATAGTAATTGATGTCTTGCCCAGAATTATATACCTTATATTATGAACGTAGGTTATAGTATTATCATCATCATCAAATACCAGGCCTGCTGGCCTAGATGATCATGTTTCTCCACAACTTTTGATCTCGACAGTTATTTATCATTTCTGTTGTTGACCGTCTGCCAAGCTATGCTCTTAAGCTGTCTGGTATTTTTTCTCTTTGCTTTCCTCTATCCCTTTGTCCCTTAATTTTTCCAGTTGTCGCAATATACTCCAGCTGTTCTTCTCATTACATGGCCAAAAAATGGTGATTGTTTCTTCCTAATATTGGAAATTAGCTCTCTTTTTGCTTTGACCTCTTTCAGAACGTTTTCATTACTCTTTTTAGCTGTCCATGGTGTTATCAACATTTTTCTGTAAAACCACATTTCTACAGCCTCCAGTGATTTTCTCGTCTGTTGTCCTATTGTCCATGATTCACATCCATATGTTAAAACTAACTCTATATAACAATTAAGAACTCTTTTTTCTTGTTTCTAATGTCAAAAATGGATTGCATAGTATTTTGCTCATTTTTTGGAAAGCTGTTTTTGCCTGAGCCGTTCTGCATCTCACCTCTGTTGGACATCTTCCGTCTGAGGTTAACAAAGTTCCCAAATATTTAAATTCATTTACCTGTTTTAATATTGTTCAACTTGTCTTTATTTTGCACTGAGGTGATGTCTTTTTCTTTGTTGTTACCATTACTTGTCTTTTTGCTATTAAGGCTGAGTGCTTTGTTTTTGCTTTCTTTCACTATAATGTCCAACATTTCTTGTAACTCATTTTCACTCTTAGCTATTAAGAGATTATAGCGAAATATTGCCATTAAAATAGAAAACTAAAACTATCTGTGCGTCATTTTTCAATTGAGAGATTTGTGTGTTTGTGTGTGTGTGGGGGGGGGGGGGGGGGGAGGACTGTAGTAGAACAGTCCAGTGCAGTCGCAGCTAGGCGTTCGGGTCAGAGTTTTCATTTCACCCGATGGAAAAAAAAAAAAAAAAAAAAAAAAGTTAGACTCAAACCCACATTCTCCTGGTTTGGAGCCCAACGAGTTACCGATTCGGCCACCCACCTTTTCTATTGTTCTCCATCTCCAATACTGAACGAATACTTCTAAATGCAGACATAGGTTCATATCCTTATGGTGCACGTTTAGGGCGATACAGAAGTAAAATATAGAAAGTAGCTCTCAGGTTCGAGGAATGTAGCAGACGCGAGTAAAAGCACTGGCCACTTCAAGTTCGCCACGATTTTTAAATTAATATAGGTCAGAGTCCAGCTTGAATATTTTGTGGGCGGCAAAATTAAATGTCTATTACAGACACGTGACTCGTTTATATTTGTTCTTATTCGTGCAAGCGCTCATGGTTTTCCCCCGAACTACGTTTCAATTTTAAAGTTTTCTACTTTAACCAAATGTCGTTTATAATAGCCTTCTTGCCTTAAGTAACTCGCCCAGTTGTGTGGATAGTTTTGCGCTAGGCTGTCGTCCTGCTAGCGAGGTTCCACGCGTGGCTCCTCCCATAGAGACAGCGCAACGTCTGCTACTTGAGAGTAGTCAGCCCACCCTAGCCCTCGATGCACGCTCGTGCAATCAAGGGGGTCTTGATTATAATGAAACTGACGCAGTATAATGGAGCCATGCCTAGTTTTAGGTTAGTAGTGGCGGCAGTGGAGTTGTTAGGTTTTCCTCTCTGTTGCTTCTGGATTCCAAGAGTCTGGTTTGAGTAGACGAGTTTATTTCAGCAAGGAATCTTACATCAACTCACCAAGTTCTGTTCACTGTCTAGATTGAATGATGGTGTAGAGTGAGTGAGTGAGAGCGGGATAAAAACCTCGTTCCGCATTGTCTCTTTCGCTCTTCCCCCCCCCTCTCTCTCTCTCACTTCCCTCTCTCATCCCCACGCAACTCGCCGATTGGAAACTGTCATCCATCAAGTCGTGAGAATGACTGCATGCAAATTATGACATGTCATTTCTCCGAATAATTACAGTCACAAACATTTGAGCCAGCGCTCGGCGAGAGATCTGCCAGTCGTTCGCCAGAGCCTCGTACAGGACGTATCAAGGAATAGCTCTCTCACTGTCTCAGATTTTACACACGGCTTTGGTCAGTCAGTAGTTCTGCTGGCTGTACTTTAAGGACGTACATTTGGAGTTTGTAGCCGCTGTGGCGTTTGCCTTGAGTTGTGCCATGGAGTTGTGTACTTCGGTGGGAAGGACACGTTTTTATTCCTTTTGGGATGTTTGTTGCAGGTTCTTTGGGAGTTTACAAAACCCCGATCTTGTGGTGATGATGTGTGGTGATGGTGGCTTGTGAGAAGGTAAGTTGGTAACAATGTAGATGTGATAGCTTTAGCCCATTGTTTATTGTATTTTTAAAAATTTGATTCGACATATCACCGGCACCACTAACAAACCAATAGTTGCTCAATCGCTTTCAGAATATGACACAATGTGTTTTAGTAGCTCGCTGATAGTGCCCCTCATCACTGCAGATTGTCTTTGCGATTGATTCGACATTGTATCATTTTATTCGACGTTGTATTCGACATTCTATTCGACATTGTATTTCATTTCAAAGTTGCAGTCATACAACCAGACAAAATCCTCATCGAAATGGCTGTAATTTTTATTTATTTTTTTAAAGATACTTCAACATATTAAAAAAAAATTATCTTCAAGACACTGCCCTTGTAAATACAATTAAATCAGTCCCATCGCAGAGATATTAGTTATAGATGGCTATGCATCGCACCACACAACCCATCAACGTTTTCATTGCCACGAACCCGCATGTCACGTCACTCTCGTCATCATCATCATGCGCCGTACCGAATGGCGTTGGCGATCATGTCCTTCCACACTCTTCTATCCACAGTGCATCGTATGAGTTCTGTTGTTGACTGTTTTCCATGCCATGACACCAAGCTATCCAGTATTTTCTCTCTTTGTCGTCCGCGATCTCTCTTTCCTTTTATTTTGCCAGTTGTAACCAAGTATTCCATCGTTCCTCTTCTCATGATGTGCCCCAAAAATGTTGATTGCTTCTTTCTGATGTTTTTTAAGAGCTCCCTTTTTGTGTTGGCCTCTTTGAGAACTTCCTCATTGGTCTTTTTATCTGTCCAGGGAACTTTCAACATTCTTCTGAGAAATCCAATCTCTGTGGCCTCTAATCGTCTTTTCACTTGTTTGTCTATTGTCCATGATTCGCTTCCATAGGTCAGAATTGGTTCTATATAGCATCGATGAACTCTCTTTCTCATTTTTATATCATAGATTTGTTGCATAAGATATTTTCATTTTCTGAAATGCTATTTTGGCCTGAGCTATTCTGCTTTTTATTTCTGTGTTGCATCTTCCATCTGATGTTATCACTGTGCCCAAGTATTTCAAACGTTGCACTTGTTTCAGGTTGTCTTGTTTATTTTTATGCTGCATGCTGGTGATGATTGTTGTTTTTCGATATAACCATTACTTTGTTTTCTTACTATTTAGACTGAGACCTTTCTTGTTGCTTTCTTTTACTATTATATCTATCATTTCTTGTAGCTCTTTTTCTGTCTGGGATATTAAGACTGTGTCATCCGCATATAGTAAATTATTTATGTTGTGACCGTTGACTTCAATTCCTTTTTTGTCTACTATTGATCTCATAATATGTTCGCTGTAAAGTGAAAACAAATCCGGCGACAGAACACAGCCTTGTGTGACTCCTTGCTTTATAAATTGAAATTGTCCTGTTTGGTTCGTATAGCTGCTGTTGTTGCAGTACATGTTTTTTATGATTCGCAGATTCCTTGCCATCAATGTTTAATTTCTCCAGCATATTTATTATTTCAACGTGCTTTACTTTGTCAAATGCTTTCGTGTAGTCTATAAAGCACATATTTAGATCTTTCTTTACCTCTATAGATCTTTCTATCAATGTTCTCAAGATGTATATTGCATTATTGGTGCCCTTTCCTTCCACAAATCCACATTGTTCCTCACTTATTTCTGGTTTTATTTTGTTCCTTACACGTCTCATGATGATTCTTAGTAATATTTTATTCATATGGCTCATGAGACTAATAGTGCGATGGTCTTCACAATCAGTGGCGCCTGACTTCATCGGTATGGCTACAAAGATATATTTTTAGTACATCTTCAGGTATGTGTCCAGTGTTATATATGTCATTGAGTAGTTTGTTATGACTTGTACTCCCAGCTCTCCTAGTGCCACGTCACTCTAGTGTGTCCAAATGACCATCTTAATATTTGAGGCAGAAGCTACCAATCAATTATTAAAACATCGACTCTATATCTCTACTTATTAAAATCATTTGCGAGAAGTATATCTTGATAGCAAAGACTTTGAACACTACCCGTAGACATCAACAACGTCTTCAAATCTCCATTCGCATACCAGACACGTTGTTGCGTAATCTCCATCGCCGGGCAATTATCATGCCATTCACTCGAGCCTAGAGACGTCATCACGATTGTGAGTAGTATAATTGATGTGCATATCAATTGTCATTAAACAATTAGTACCTAACAAATGTTGTAATAGTAACAAAAGTAGTATTGTAGTAGTAATATTGCCATTGGGGCAGTTCTCTTATTTATAATAATAGAAGTAGTTATAATGATGGCAGTATTTATTGTATCGCGGTTGAGATATCACTAAACAGAAATAGTGGTAGTAATACTATTAGTAACAGTAGTAACTACTAATAGTAGTAATAGTCTAATAGTGATAATTGCTATTGGATGTAGTGTATTCTTTTTAGTTATTGTTAAGCAACATTAAATGTAGTAGTTGTAATTATATTGGCATTTATAGTGGTATGTATAGTTAACTAGTAACATCTACAACATCACTAATCAATGTTGTTAGCACTTACAACAGCACTAATTAATTTTTTTTACATTTACAACATAAAATCATTTTTAAAAAAATTAATCAATTATGTTAATAGTTGTGCTAGGCAACAGTCAATAATGTAAATAGTTGTAACATCACTCATCACTGTTGTAGTATTGTTGCAATACAACAATTAGACTTACCAGGATGTGGATGTCATTTAACGTTAATGCTATTCAGACGCTTTGTCTTACAACATAACACATGTGATAGTCGATACATATATTGTCAGTCCTTGTTGTAGTAGCTAGTTTGATATCAATAGATACACTAATTTTTAGTGCATCCATAGTTGTACTTGTTTTGCTGGTAGTAGTAGTAATGCTAGTATTGCTGGTAGTAAGTAGTAATGCTAGTATTGCTGGTAGTAAGTAGTAATGCTAGTATTGCTGGTAGTAAGTAGTAATGCTAGTATTGCTGGTAGTAAGTAGTAATGCTAGTATTGCTGGTAGTAAGTAGTAATGCTAGTATTGCTGGTAGTAAGTAGTAATGCTAGTATTGCTGGTAGTAAGTAGTAATGCTAGTATTGCTGGTAGTAAGTAGTAATGCTAGTAGGTAGTAATGCTAGTATTGCTGGTAGTAAGTAGTAATGCTAGTATTGCTGGTAGTAAGTAGTAATGCTAGTATTGCTGGTAGTAAGTAGTAATGCTAGTATTGCTGGTAGTAAGTAGTAATGCTAGTATTGCTGGTAGTAAGTAGCAATGCTAGTATTGCTGGTAGTAAGTAGTAATGCTAGTATTGCTGGTAGTAAGTAGCAATGCTAGTATTGCTGGTAGTAAGTAGTAATGCTAGTATTGCTGGTAGTAAGTAGTAATGCTAGTATTGCTGGTAGTAAGTAGTAATGCTAGTATTGCTGGTAGTAAGTAGTAATGCTAGTATTGCTGGTAGTAAGTAGTAATGCTAGTATTGCTGGTAGTAAGTAGTAATGCTAGTATTGCTGGTAGTAAGTAGTAATGCTAGTATTGCTGGTAGTAAGTAGTAATGCTAGTATTGCTGGTAGTAAGTAGTAATGCTAGTATTGCTGGTAGTAAGTAGTAATGCTAGTATTGCTGGTAGTAAGTAGTAATGCTAGTATTGCTGGTAGTAAGTAGTAATGCTAGTATTGCTGGTAGTAAGTAGTAATGCTAGTATTGCTGGTAGTAAGTAGTAATGCTAGTATTGCTGGTAGTAAGTAGTAATGCTAGTATTGCTGGTAGTAAGTAGTAATGCTAGTATTGCTGGTAGTAAGTAGTAATGCTAGTATTGGTGGTAAGAGTTAGTGATAGAAGTAGCAGTCGTAATTTATTACATATAGTTTTGTTACGTGATGACTTCTCTCACCGTAAATTGTCCCAGCTTTGTCAAATAGGTATAGGATAATATAATAATAAGTATAGGTCAAAATAGATTGTCAAAATACGATAAATGTAACAACGATTTATGGATAAGTTAATTCGATGAATAGCTCTGCGTGCTGTAGAAACGTTAATAACATAACTGCTCAAAAATGATACAAAGAAGATTCGGTCGTTCAAAGTTCCGCGCTATACAAGTAGTACAAAGACATGCTATATCAAATGTGAAAGTTAGAAGTATGTAGTACCAGCAAATAAATTAAACATTTTACAAAACATTTACCTGCCATGACTAATGAATAATAGTAACTTGACTGATCTCCCCCTTTCTTCAACGCCTTCAGTTTCTTTTTTCTTTCTATTCTTCTTCCTGTCTTTATTCTTCTTGTTACACGTTGTACATTTTAAAGTCAATAAGTTTAAAAAAGAAACATTGATCAGATTTAAGTTGGTAATATTTCTCTTATAGCTTGTCCAGGCATTGCACTTTAGATCGCCACAGTAGCCTGCACCTTTTATTATAAAAAGACTAGACTGGGCCTCCGAGGGAGAAATGTCTTCTAAATATTTCGAATAAATGAAAACGTTAATTAAGTGAATAAACCAGCAAAAGAGTATCTCTTAACAACTAGACGCCAGGACCACGCCTACATGTCCTGCTTTAACAGTGTGTCCTTCTGTCTGGCAGTACATTTATCTCATTATATATAATAAAGTATGGAAAATAACTGTCTCGTTATTATGTCCTACAGTTTATGGTGAGAATCCTTCCTTGTCGGTTATTTGTCTTTGTTTTTAAAGACATATTGTCCTGCTTTCTTTTAGCTCAGCTAGTAACTTTACTCTCAAATGTTACTTTAGAGAAAGGAGACAGTATGAGTGAAAACAAAGGAGATAGTATTAGGCATTATGAGTGATAACAAAGGAGATAGTATGAGACATGTGTGAAAACAAAGAAGATAGTATTAGGCATTATGAGTGAAAACAAAGGAGATAGTATGAGACATGTGTGAAAACAAAGAAGATAGTATTAGGCATTATGAGTGAAAACAAATGAGATAGTATGAGACATGAGTGAAAACAAAGGTGATAGTATGAGACATGAGTGAAAACAAAGGTGATAGTATGAGACATGAGTGAAAACAAAGGTGATAGTATGAGACATGAGTGAAAACAAAGGTGATATCATGAAGCATTATGAGTGAAAACTAAACTCTCTTATTTAACAATAGACGAAACTAGATAAGGAGAGTAAATTAACAAGATATAAAGTGGTTATAAATAAGCAGAAGTGTTAACAAAGAAGGTCTCAATGATACTCGAAGAAGTACAAAAATACACAAGGTCTACAGGAATGAGTGGCGTTGTGTTTAAGATAGGAAGCAATGGTTTATGGCATATCATCGGTATGTGGTTTGATTGGTATGTTAATCTATACGTTTCTGTTGTGTCCATTGTTGCTGTTGAATGCCTACTGAGCCTTAAAGTTATTTTGATTTGGTGTTTTTTCCTCATCTACATAAAGCTGAAACCATATCTATATTTTCTCTTTCATTCTTTCATTCATGCATTTATTCATTCATTATGTTATTCAATTATTCATTCATATGGTTTTCTCTCTAGTGGATCGTATTTGGCAGTGTAGCATAAAAAAACATAACGTAACATAACATCATTATATAACACAACATATAAGATATGTAGGTGCAAAGGTTAACAACTGTCAGATACTATTTCTATATCACTTGGGTCATGGCATATTTATTATCATCTTTTACCTATCAGAGTCATAGGAAAATGTAGAGTTCTCGGCAGCTCAAACTTTGTGTGGCTTGACATATTGGATGTATCCATCTCTTGGGGGTTCCCCACTTCTTGTATCGGGGTGTTAATGCTTGTTGTAAAATGCTGTTAATGCTTGTTATAGAGTGATGTTAATGCTTGTTATAGAGTGATGTTAATTTTTGTTATAGAGTGATGTGAGTGTTTGTTATAGAGTGATGTTAATGTTTGTTATAGTGTGATGTTATGTTTGTTATAGAGTGATGTTAATGTTTGTTATAGAGTTATGTTAATGTTTGTTATAGAGTGTTGTTAATGTTTGTTATAGAGTGTTGTTAATGCTTGTTATAGAGTGATGTTAATGTTGTTATAGAGTTATGTTAATGTTTGTTATAGAGTGTTGTTAATGTTTGTTATAGAGTGATGTTAATGCTTGTTATAGAGTGATGTTAATGTTTGTTATAGAGTGATGTTAATGTTTGTTATAGAGTGATGTTAATGTTGTTATAGAGTGATGTTAATGTTTGTTATAGTGTGATGTTAATGTTTGTTATAGAGTGATGTTAATGTTTGTTATAGAGTGATGTTAATATTTGTTATAGAGTGATATTAATGTTTGTTATAGAGTGATGTTAATGTTTGTTATAGATTGATGTTAATGTTTGTTATAAAGTGATGTTAATGTTTGTTATAGAATGATGTTCATGCTTAATGTAGAGTGCTGTTAATGTTTGTTGTAGAATGCTGTTCAGCTTAATGTAGAATGCTGTTAATGTTTGTTATAGAGTGATGCTAATGTTTGTTATAGAGTGATGTTAATGTTTGTTGTAGAATGCTGTTCATGCTTAATGTAGAGTGCTGTTAATGTTTGTTGTAGAATGCTGTTCATGCTTAATGTAGAATGCTGTTAATGTTTGTTGTAGAATGCTGTTCATGCTTAATGTAGAATGCTGTTAATGTTTGTTGTAGAATGCTGTTCATGCTTAATGTAGAATGCCGTTAATGTTTGTTGTAGAATGCTGTTCATGCTTAATGTAGAATGCTGTAATGTTTGTTGTAGAATGCTGTTCATGCTTAATGTAGAATGCCGTTAATGTTTGTTGTAGAATGCTGTTCATGCTTAATGTAGAATGCTGTTAATGTTTGTTGTAGAATGCTGTTTATGCTTAATGTAGAATGCTGTTAATGTTTGTTGTAGAATGCTGTTCATGCTTAATGTACAGTGCTGTTAATGTATGTTGTAGAATGCTGTTCATGCTTAATGTAGAATGCTGTTAATGTTTGTTATAGAGTGATGCTAATGTTTATTATAGAGTGATGTTAATGTTTGTTATAGAGTGATGCTAATGTTTGTTATAGAGTGATGTTAATGTATGTTGTAGAATGCTGTTCATGCTTATGTAGAATGCTGTTAATGTTTGTTATAGAGTGATGCTAATGTTTGTTATAGAGTGAAGTTAATGTTTGTTGTAGAATGCTGTTCATGCTTAATGTAGAATGCTGTTAATGTTTGTTATAGAGTGATACTAATGTTTGTTATAGTGTGATGTTAATGTTGTTGTAGAATGCTGTTCATGCTTAATGTAGAATGCTGTTAATGTTTGTTATAGAGTAATGCTAATGTTTGTTATAGAGTGATGTTAATGTTTGTTGTAGAATGCTGTTCATGCTTAATGTAGAATGCTGTTAATGTTTGTTATAGAGTGATGCTAATGTTTGTTATAGAATGCTGTTCATGCTTAATGTAGAGTGTTGTTAATGTTTATTGTAGAGTACTGTTAATGTTTGTTGTAGCATGCTGTTAATGTTTGTTGTAGAATGCTATTAATGTTTGTTGTAGCATGCTGTTAATGTTTGTTGTAGCATGCTTAATGTAGAGTGCTGTTAATGTTTATTGTAGAGTGCTGTTAATGTTTGTTGTAGCATGCTGTTAATGTTTTGTTTAGAATGCTGTTCATGCTGGTTGTAGGGTGCTCTTAATGCTTACTACCATTGAGTGTAGTCTCCGCATCGAAGGTTGGCTATCATGGAGCGCTATTTCACACTGTCTCTTGCTTTGATGGTGCAGGTTGTCATAGGCTGACTTTCCCATCTTTTGATATTACTCTCCCATGTTAATCTAGGCTTACCTTTGCCTCTTTTACCTTGTATTTTGTAATCCTTACTGTTGATTGCTGTCTCAAGGTTACCGCATTACATGTCATGACCAGTCCATCTGTTGTTCCTGTATATAACTCGGAGCTGGTGTGTCAGTCACTCCCACTCTTTTCCTAATTTCTTATTTTGTCTCTTCTTGTCACATTAGTCATTTCTCGAAGACATCTTATATCAGTAATGATCTTTCTTTTCTCTTTGCAGTTTTTGTCCATATTTCCTTTTCAAGACATCTCATTTCAGAAGTTGTGATCTTTCTTTTCTCCTTTGGTATTCATGTTAATGATTCACACTATTCTCACAGCGTCTTTATAGTCAAAGTTTAATGTGGTAAAAGAAGTGAAAGTAAAGAGTCAGCTAGATCTCAGTGGGTGTTGGACAAAACTGTGCGAAATATTTGACAATTGACAAGCTAGCCACTGAACCTTTTAGTCTTTAGTTCTGACTGGGGTTACCGCAGTTGGGGCGTTTTCATATCACAGAACCTATTTCTGTGGTCTACAGCAACATTTGACACATATATTTATATACTATTTGGCACTACGGTGAATTTAATTCACACTCTTTTAAATGATATTGTTCGTAACACGCGCGCAAGCACGCACGCGCGCGCGCACACACATATTGTGTTTTTTTTAAATTTGTAGTAGGGGAGAAAATAATGAGTTTAAATCGAACAACACCCAATATATCTCCCCCCGTCAACATTTTGTTGTTGTTGCTGTCTTCACAACATAAATAAGTTAAAAGTAGAATAATTGTATCACTCTCAAATAGATGTGAAGTACGATACAATTATAATTGTTTTACAGTTACAGAACAATTATATCAATACAAACATAAACGTTTTATTCTAAAACTTATAGGTTCATATTAACTGGAATATCGGTGTAAAGTATTGGTAGATATCCTTCGGACAAAATTATTCACTCACTCAATCAATCACATACTAATTCACACACACACAAACATACTTTCATTCTCTCTGTCTGTTTCTCTCTCTCACTCTCTCTCTTTCTCTCTCTCTCTCTCTCTCTCTCTATATATATATATATATATATATATATATATATCTATATATATATATATATACACACACACATCACCGTTATATTTATCCAGTAGTGAAAAGATCCCTGATGAACCTTTTTTCATTTGTTCCTGGGTTAACCATCTCAGTTCAATCAAATCTGTGCAATCATATAAAATATATCACAAATGTTGCTGTTAAAGACACAATGTGCCTTGAATTAATTGGTAAACAAAATGAGCACAGGTTCAGAACAAGGAAAGTAAGGGGGAGTCAATATCAGCACTGGTACAAAATCGATCAACAATCTATTGATTATTAATAAATAATTGGTTGATTGATTTAAAAAATGACGACTCAGCACTCTGTACAAAACAGTAAGCTTGCAGTCTCCACTTAAAAAAGAACAAAACGTGAGGATATTTACGAGACTTCTGACGCTCTGAGCATCAATAGTTGTACAATCTTAATATTTCTCTCCCCTTAGATTTCTGTTCGCCCTTTCCGCCTTCAGTTACTTTATCCTCACAAACTCCTCATCAAGTATCGGGCCTGCTGGCGTAGGTGATCATGTCTCTCCACAACTTTCGATCTCGATTGTTATTTATCATTTCCGTTGTTGACCTTCTGCCGAGTCGTTCTCTTAAGCTATCTGGTAACTTTTCTCTTTGCTTCCCTATATTCTTCGTCCCTCAATTTTCCCAGTTGTTACAATATATTCCAGCTTTTCCCTCGTCATTACATGGCCAAAAAATGATCATTGTTTCTTCCTAATATTGGAAATTAGCTCTCTTTTTGTTTTCACCTCTGTCAGAACGTTTTCATTACTCTTCTTAGCAGTCCATGGTATTCTCAATATTTTCTGTAAAACCATATTTCTACAACTTCCAGTGATTTTCTTGTCAGGTGTCCTATTGTCCATGATACACATACATATGTTAAGACTGGCTCTACATAACATTTAAGAACTCTTTTTCTTGTTTCTATTGTTAAAATTGATTGCACAGTATAATCCTTATTTTTTGGGAAGCTGCTTTTGCTTGAGCCATTCTGCACACCTCAAAAAACTAACAGCAATACATTCAACATATATAGCCACACTCTCTTCTATGCGTGCAGTCACTACACCCAATCTGTCCCATATCGAAGGGGTAGGAACCACGTTAAATTGGAGGCCAGCATGAATGGACGGAAGTTGTATCCATTATTGTTTAATTAATATATTACATTCACAACAGGCCCCCAAAACATGGAGACGATAATAATAAATGATGATATTTTTTGTGAAGGGAAACGTTCTGAGCCGGAAGATCAACGAATCATTTCAGGGGAAGAGGAATGTTTACAACACTTGGGAAAGATACACACATAATCAACAGCAGAAAAAAAATAAGAATAATAGGCAGCTCTAAATAGATTCGAACGCGTGCTCTTTAGCTTGCTAGCATATGGGTTACACCGGGACTGATGAACAGAAATCGTGTCCCTAGTAAGACAACTGGTAGACAAATTGAGAGACGAACATATATCATGTAGCCTATCACGTATATATGTTATGTATAATGTGCTGATGGTTATATTCATCTCAATACATTGAAAGATACAAGCCTAAAATAATGTCACGCGAATTTCAATGTATAAGAGATGATCTAAACAAACCTAGAAAAGATAAGTTAGAAATAAGGCCATGAGAAAAATTGTTGGCGTAAAACAAGGTAAGGATTATAATGAACAACATATATGGTCCTATTATATGGCTGTGAAACATGGAGAATAACAAAATTGACAATCACGAAGGTCCAGACTTTCATTAATGGATGCTTGCGCAGAATAAAGGAATGGAAATGGCAGGACAAAGTCACTAACGTGGAATTATGGAAATCTACCGGTCAAATACCAGTGGATAAAGAGATACAGCGAAGACGATGGCGATGGATAGGACACACACTACGGAAGCCAACTGAGAGTATTACACAACCGGCCCTTTTTTGGAATCCCCAGGGGAAAAGACAAAGAGGAAGACCAAGGAATTCTTGGAGAAGACAGATCGAAGCAGAGATGAAGATGATGGGGAAGACATGGAATGATCTTAAAAGAATTGCAAAAAACAGAACGACTTGGAAAGTGTTTTGTTGAAGACCTATGCTCCACTGGAAGCTAAAAGGTAGAAGAAGAAGAAGACGAAGAAAACAAGGTAAGGACTATAATGAACAACATAGACTCTAATTATTTGGATATCTGACTAGAATGAAATCCAACCAAATTGCAACCTACAGCTCGATCATACTACATGAAAACGTCAGGCCAGAGAGCAATAGAAAACCGAGAAAGAGATGGATAGATGTAAACAAAGAGACATTTAAGTAAATTCGGCAGGACAACAACTCAAGCTGGCATAACCAGGCAAGGCCAGAACGTTACGCAATCTCTGCGACCTACGTGGCACAAGCTGTTGGATAAAAGAAAAAGAAAGGGGGTGGGGGGGGGGAATCTGCTGAGTTTATGAAACTGAAGTGAACAAAGGAGAAGAAGATAATATGCAACTTGTTTATTATATTTATCAACGTTCTCATAACTTCTTTCAGCTGTCCATGGAATTCTCAAAACTCTCTTCTGTAAAACCATATTTTTGAGGCCTCCAATAAGAGGTAAAGAGTTATGTGTAGGGTTGCCAGAACCTTCGAAGCAGAAAGCGGGACAAATGGTACTTTTTTAGACGCGAAAGCGGGACACATCATGTAAGCATAATAGCCATAGGAAAAGTCAGAGATAGCACACACATAGACTAATTATTATTACATTATAATTCTAATACATGTACCAGTAATTTTTTTAATTAATAAAAAAAATGTTTACCTTGATTTCCAGCTTCTTAAGTCGGTGTCGGCTGCATCTCATATTTGTCTGACTTCAGACTCTGAGTGAGAAGATCTTGTCGCTGGATTACGTAGTCATAAAACTCGGTGCAGCTAAGTTTATAATTAAACACACATTTCATTATTGCTTCAACAGTTGCTACGTGCAACCGATTTCGTCTCATCATGAGTAAGGCTCAGCGCCTCGGCTAAGAGTCGCCTAAGAGTAAGACGAAGCCGAAGACGTCATCTTTTGTAAATTTTAAATAATACCGCCTTCCGCACTAACAATTTTGTGCTGGATATTCTCAAATGAGTATTTATGAGTTGTATCTACAAACTTTATTATTAAACAGCGATAGCGCAGGACTCTACAAATAGACGTTTCGGACTAAGAAGCTTCATTTGTAACAAAACTCAAACCAATAATAAATAATTTAAGAAAATATTAAAATTTGTAGGTGAAAAATTTGGCTGGATTAAAAAGCGGGACAAATTGCTGTCCCCCAGACCCTTAGGCGGGACAATTAATTTTTGATGAAAAAGTGGGACAATCCGGAAAAAGCGGGACGGATGGCAACCCTAGTTATGTGAGTATTATAACCTAAAACATTTTTGGCGTCTCCAATAAAAAATAAAGAGATATAAGAGTACTTTTACCTAAAACATGTTTAGGGTCTCCAGTAACAGATAAAAAGGTATGTGAGTATTATAACCTAAAACATGTTTAGGGTCTCCAGTAACAGATAAAAAGGTATGTGAGTATTATAACCTAAAACATGTTTAGGGTCTCCAGTAACAGATAAAAAGGTATGTGAGTATTATAACCTAAAACATGTTTAGGGTCTCCAGTAACAGATAAAAAGTATGTGAGTATTATAACCTAAAACATTTTTAGGGTCTCCAGTAACAGATAAAAAGGTATGTGAGTATTATAACCTAAAACATTTTTAGGGTCTCCAGTAACAGATAAAAAGGTATGTGATATACATATAACCTATAGGTCGAGTCGGACTTTGAACAGATCATAATTTGCCCAGAAGTAGACCCCACTCGCCCCTTCCACTTCCTTACAACAATATCAACCCTGAAAGTTGTAGCGGCTGAATGGTTAAAGCGCCCGCTACCGACTAGAAGGGACTAACGTTCAATTTGCAGAGGTGACTTGAAAACAAAAATAACTGGCCTCTGCTACTAAGCGTCTGAAAATAGGTACACGCGATTATTTGAGGAGATTGGGGTTGGGGGTGGGTGTCAGAATGCCCGTCTAAGCTGTCTGGTATCTTTTCTCTTTGCTTCCCTCTATCTCTTCGTCCCATCAATTTTCCCAGTTGTTACAATATATTCCAACTATTCCCTTCTCATTACATGGTCAACAAAATGATGATTGTTTCTTCCTAATATTGGAAATTAGCTCTACTTTTGCTTTGGCCTCTTTCAGAACGTTTTTATTACTCTTCTTAGCTGTCCATGGTATTCTCAACATTCTTCTGTAAACCACATTTCTACAGACTCCAGTGATTTCCTTGTCTGTTGTCCTATTGTCCTTGATCCAAATCCATATGTTAAGACTGGCCCTACATAACATTTAAGAGCTCTATTTCTTGTTTCTATTATCAAAAATGGATTGCATAGTATCTTCCTCATTTGTTTGGAAAGTTTCTTTTGCCTGAGCCATTCTGCATCTCACCTAAGAACAACAGGATAGATTGGTGAATAACATAGTTCCTCAAAAAAGGTATGACCTACAACTATCTAGCAACCATTACCACTCTATTCAAAATAATAATTTTTAAAAAGTTTAAAACCATACGCTACAATCATGATTTCAAATGTAAAGTAAAACAAATTAGACGTGCGGTTTTTAGTATTACAAAAGTGCATATGATCCTGGCGTATGTTATACGTATAGTAAATGTAGCATATGATACGGGTCCCAAACTGTAAAGGGCCAAGCGCTAAATTATTTCTAGCTATCAATTCCAGTTCAGTGAATTTGTGTTTGTTCCTTGAACAACTGAAACGGATGCCTACCTGTAATGATAATGTTTAAATATCAGGCATTTTTGTTTTGGTATTTTGGTGGCTAGAGCGGGAAAAATAAAACAAAAGACATCCACCGTAATAGATAGACGAAGTGGCGCAACCTGTAAGGCTGTAGCGAGATGAAGTGTGAAGAGGGACACAACACTTGTAGGTGATTTAGGGACAAGGGGATACAACCCTTTCTCGCTGTTATTACTTTTCCATATTCGGCGAACCAGATATTTGTGTGTGTATGGCTAGTTTGCATAGAATGCATGAGACAGCCACGTACTGTCTTTAAAAACCAATCTCAGACTCTTCTTCTTGTCTTTCCTTCCTCATCTGCCTTTCAGCGTCGAGGGGAGATATAATTTGCGGTGTTTTGCTCTTCTGTTCGCCTCTGCTGCTGTTATGTTTCCTAGTTCTTCTAATATTCCATCGACCCACCTTATTCGTGGTCGACCCTTGGGTCTGGTGTTCTCACAACGTTTGTTGAAGGTTCGTTGTGTTTTGGTGTTTTGTTCTTTCTGCCTTGTCACGTGGCCAAACCATTTTATCTGTTGTTTCCTTATATATTCTGTGGCGGGGGCTATTCCTAGCTTTTTCTCAGTTCTTCATTTCTGATCTTATCTCTCAGACTGTTTCCCGTCATTCGTCTAACACATTTCATCTCTGTAGAGGATTTTTTTCCTTATTGTTCTTGCATCTAGAGTCCAGATCTGGCATTGGTAGCACAACGTTGGCAATCTCAGATTGTTTAATACAAATGTCAGAGCGGTCTTATTGTATGGGAGAGAAACATGGATAGCAGTATCAACCGGGAAAATGAGGAGAATGCAGATATTTGCCGCGTTAAAAGACACAACAGCCTACTAAAAGTAATCCTGGAGGGAAAAATACAAGGTAAAAGAGGCAGACCAAGACTAACATGGACGAATAACATCAAAAGATGGACAAATCATCCTATGACAACCGGCACCATCAAAGCAAGAGACAGGGCAAAATGGCGCCCCATGATAGCCGACCTTCGTTGCGCAGATGGCACTCGATGATGATGCAGATATTTAATTAATATATAATTAAAACGAATGCTTGAAATGAGATGGTCAGTGTGGAATATTGCAAGAAACAATTGAATTCTGAGTGGGAGAAGTACGGAAAATAATCATGGAATTGCTGGGACACGAGCTGATGAAGTCATTTTTTATTGTAAACAAAAATATCATTTGTATTTTATTTATCCTATCTGCAACGTTGTGGAGCAATATTAAAACAGGGAAATGATTTTAAATATTTGGAAACTTTGTTAATCTCAGACGGAAGATGCACAAAAGAGGTGAGATGCAGAATGGATCAGGCAAAAACAGCTTTCCAGAAAATGAGAAAGATACTATGCAATCCATTATTGACAATAGAAACAAGAAAAACAGTTCTTAAATGTTATGTAGTAAAGTAAAAGTAAAGTACTCCTGTCACGCCAAGTGGCGTATAGGGAATATGGTGTTAGTGACCATAAATTTTACAGACCTTCGGCACATGATTTTTGGAGTAACGTGGTCGGTATTACGCCAGTGCCGCTTCACATTCCCAGAAAAAAATCCGGTACCTATTTAAGGCTGGGTGAACCCAGAAGCCGTCGATTGGGATCGAACCCTACCCCTTGTCCTTTGTAGTCCAGTTCACTAACCACTGAGCTATCGCGGCTCCTAAATGTTATGTAGAGCCAGTCTTAACATATGGATGTGAATTATGGACAAAAGGACAACAGACAAGAAGATCACTGAAGTCTGTAGAAATGTGGTTTTACAGAAGAATGTTGAGAATACCATGGACAGCCAAGATGAGCAATGAAAACGTTTTGAAAGAGGTCAAAGCAAAAAGAGAGCTGGTTTCCAATATTAGGAAGAAACAATCATCATTTTTTTGGCCATCTAATGAGGAAGAGAACAACTGGAGTATATTGTAACAACTGGAGAAATTGAGGGACGAAGAGATAGAGGGAAGCAAAGAGAAAAGATACCAGACAGCTTAAGAGAATGGCTTGGCAGAAGGTCAATAACAGAAATGATAAATAACTGTCGAGATCGAAAGTTGTGGAGAGACATAATCACCTACGCCAGTAGGTCCGGTACTTGATGATGATCTGCATCGTGAAGTGGTGTCCGGTTCTGCAAATTTAAAACCCGAGCCAGGAGTATCACATTACAGTTGTTAGTCTGTACCGCTGTGGGATTTATGTTTCATTGTCTGTCAGTCTTACTCGGAGCCTCCCTTGTTTTCTGAAACCATATTGTAGTTCTTGTAGATCATCATCATCATCGAGTGCCGTCTCCGTATCGAAGGTTGGCTAATATGGAGCGCCATTCCACTCTGTCTCTTCCTTTGATGGTGCAGGTTGTCATAGGTTGACTTGGTCTGTCATGTTAGTCTTGGTCTGCCTCTGCTTCTTTTACCTTGTATTTTCCTTTCCAATATTAATTTTATTAGGCTGTTGTGTCTTTTAACATGCCCCAAAATTTCATTTATCTTGTTCTAATTGTGTTTAGTAGTTTTCTTTTCATTTTTAGTTGTTTAAAACTTCATCGTTTGTTCTCTTTTCTTTCTATCCAATTCTACCAATTCTTATATAAATCCACATTTCAAAGGCTTCAATTTTCTGTTCTGTTTTCTTGTCTAATGTCCATGTTTCTGCATCATACAGAAATATTGAGAAGATGTAACATTTTGCTATTCTTAGTTTTAGCCCCGGTGTTATTTGTTTTGGTGTTATAGTCCGTTCAGATTCGTTTGCCTAGACATTAATTTATTTTTTTCAAAAACTTATTGTTCATTTGCATTGATCTTTTGAAGTTAGGTTTAGAATACTAATGTCGTTATAAAAATATTTTTTTATCAAAGAAATGTGATCCAGTTTCAAAGATGCCTTATTTAACCTATATTGAAAAAAAGTTAATCGATATTATAAACACCGGCGGGATTATGTAGATGCTTACATCTCACAGCTGATTCTTTAACATATAGGCATGACCTTCACGGCTGAATGCGCACCGTCCTAAAATAGTTAAGTTTCCACTATAAATTTTTATAAAGAAATGTTACATATGAAATTTCCCGTTTAGCACAAAATGACATTTTAGCCGAAACCGGAAATTATGTGACGTCAAAATCACGGCCGTAGACTCGAGTTCGAGTCATAATTCAGAGGCAAATCTCAATATTTACAGAAAGGAGGCGGCACTATCCATATTATCTTCTGCAAGTCTATGTGAGAATGAATATAAAGGCAAAATATTTTACTGAGCATAACATTGCTATAAAGATTTATCAATACTTCTGCAGAGAGCGTAAAAAAGGACATCTTTATTGTTCTTTATCAAACCCTGAGAAGAGAACAATGCATATTTTAGGTTTGTGTAAACGTTCATTTGATCGAATAGTTAAAGGAAGCGGATATTTATTGCCAACAAATGCAAGAAAGCAAGGAAGGAAAGAAACGTTAGACAGTTTTGATAAGGACCTAGTAAAAAGAGAAATCTGTCGAATGTTTGATATAAACGAAGAAGTGACACTTAGAAAGTTGAAGCTTTGGCTGAAAACTAACATCGACATTGAAATATCAAAAACTTCATTATGGAAAATATTAAGAAGTGCAGGCTTCACCTTTAGAAAGTATGCTGGTGGAAAAAAACATTATTTGTGAGAAGCCACATCTAGTAGCTCTTAGAAGCAAGTATTTACGTGAAGTGAAGGAAATGCGCGAAAATGATTATGATATTGTTTATTTACATGAAACTTGGACCAACGCTCATCATACAAATGAAAAGGAATGGCAGTTATCAGATGGAAGTATTAAAAGATCAGTACCAAGCAGTAAAGGGCAACGTTTGATAGTTGCACATGCAGGTAGCAGACATAATGGGTTGTTGCAGAATGCTCATCTCGTTTTCATTTCAAAATCCATAGACAATAGAGACTACCACTCCGAAATGAATGGGCACATATTTAAAGACTGGATCGAGAAAAGTATCCTTCCAATATTAGATCGACCTTCTTGTCTGATAATGGACAATGCTTCATACCATAACGTAGTTAACGTAGAAGATAGAATCCCAACATCATCAAGTACAAAAGATGCAATCAAAACGTGGCTCATAAAAGAACACATACAAGTTAACGACAGCTACTTGAAACCCGAATTGCTTAGCCTTGTAAAACAGACACAACGTACAAAGATATTTAAAATAGACAAGTTAATTCAAGAACATGGCCATAGATGTTTGAGACTACCTCCATATCATGCACACTTAAATCCTATAGAACTAGTTTAGGCAAAAGTTAAAGGACACGTAGCATATACAAATAAAACTTTCAAATTATGCGATGTTGAGACACTTACAAATCAGGCTCTATCAAATATAAATAAAGACTATTGGGTAAAATGTGAGGATCATGTGTTACGACAAGAAGAGGAATATTGGAAAAAGGATGGTTTGTTGTTTGTTCAGCCGAAAGCAGTAATCGACCTATTTGACTCGTCTGATTCTGAATGATCATTACTCTGATTAAGTCTACAGATAAATAGTTTGATTTGCAAAATTTCCTAGTTGATTTGTTAAACAGTTTATTGTTCAAGACCACCCAAGCAATCAAAAATATGTTATAAGCAAACCAACAACCATTACTTTGAATGGAAGCCTGCTTGAGTCAGTACAGAAGTTCAGCTATCTTGGATCCACTATTACAGCCACACTTTCCTTAGATGAGGAACTAAATGTACGTATTTGAAAGGCAGCGACAACATTTGGGAAACTCACACCAAGAGCATGGAACTATATCAAATTGACTCTACGAACAAAAGTTCTATATATAATTTAAAATTTGTATACTTGCCACCAAGTAAAATTTTATGGACACGCCTATGGGTCATCGTTGCACTAGATTACTGTAAAACATTTTGATTAGGGTCAAAATAATAGTTACATGGGCAAAGATCAAAGGAATTCGCCGCTTTAAGAAAACCGTTATAGCTAGACATCGAGTAACACATATGTTCTCGTGACATAGACATTTTAACACCGTATGTCAAAAATCATGTGAAATCATCAAGAACTTTTTGAATTATAAATCATAACATCTCGGCAAACGAATCTGAACGGACTATAGTATATTTTTCATGGCATTAAAATTAATTTTTGCCATACCTATTCTTTTGTTTATTTCAGTTGTACATTTTCCATCACTGGTAAAAGGGTGTCCCAGGTAGTTGTAGCTCTAAACTGTCTCCAGATGTATTCTTTCAACTGTGATATTTAATTGTAGGTCTTGAAAATTTTCTTACTTTATGATCATAGTTTTAGTCTTTTTGATATTCATATCTAGTCCATATATTTTATTTGTCATGTTTATTACATTAAGTAATTATTGTAGATCTTTATGATTTTGTGCTAGTAGTACAGTATCATTAGCATGTTGTAGATATGTAAAGTTAAATACATTATGTGATCACAGAACTACTCTGTATATTATTATTTCTTATGTTTTTCTAAGAGTGGCTTCAACAAGTTTTCGAGTGTCATTGTTTTCTCATCGTGTCGTTTCTAGTGATATTAATAGCCTTTCTTAAGCATTTCATATCACGTGTTGCTATTATTTTTCCTGTATCTTAAACAATGATCACATTTGATGTTTGCAAGAGAGAGAGGGTAAAACATGAAAGAATTTAAAATAAAAAAAAATGCTGTGAAACATTATATTTAGATAACAGCATATTATAACGCAAATGATTTGACAGTGAAGTAGCAAATAAACGACTAAATATGACAATAGAGAAATATAGACATAGGCGAATAGAATACACCATCTGAAAACAAAAATCACATGAAAAAATAGAGTACTTTTAGAAGAAAAATATAAGTAAAATTATAATTGCAAGTAGAAATAGAAAGATGAAATGTGAATTAAAAGTAAATACAAAAATATATGTAAAATTATAAATACAATTAAGAAGTAGATAGTGCAAATACAAACAATAAACACAAATTACAAATAAAAGAAATACAAAATTGTAACTACAACTCAGAATAAAAAAAAATCATCATCTTCATCATGTGCCATACCGGTTGCCGTAGTTTCATGTCCTTCCATAATCTTCTATCTACAGTGCATCAGTTGTGACCAAGTATTCCAACTTTCCTCTTCTCATGATTTGCCAAAAAATGTTGATTGTTTCTTTCTGATGTTTTTTAGGAGCTCCATTTTTTAGTTGGCCTCTTTGAGAACTTCCTCATTGGTCCTTTAAGCTGTCCAGGGAACTTTCAACATTCTTCTGAGAAATTCCATCTCTGTGGCCTCTACAGAAAATCATCTTTTCATTTATTTGTCTACTGTCCATGATTCGCTTTCATATGTCAGATTTAGTTCTATATAGCACCGATGAACTCTCTTTCTCACTTCTATTGACATAGATTTGTTGCATAAGATATGTTTCGTTTTCTGAAATGCTATTTTGGCCTGAGCTATTCTGCTTGTTATATCTGATGTTATTATTGTACCCAAGTATTTGACACTTTGCACTTGTTGCAGATTTGTCCTGTTTATTTTTATGCTGCATGACGGTGATGATTGTTTTTTTGATATGACCATTACTTCTGTTTTCTTACTATTATTCAGTCTGAGACCTTTTTTTTTTTTGTTTTCTACTATTATGTCTATCATTTCTTGTAGTTCGTTCTCTGTCTCTGCTATTAAGACTGTGTCATCCGCATATCGTAAATTATTTATGTTGTGACCGTTGACTTCAACTCCTTTTTGTCTACTATTGATCTCACACTCTCTTCGCTGTAAAGTGAAAACAAATCCTGCGACAGAATACAGCCTTGTCTGATTCCTTGTTTTATATATTGGAATTGTCCTGTTTGGTTTGCTGCTGTTTGTTTCCAAACATGTTTTTTTAATGATTCTCAGATTCCTTGCCATCAATGTTTAATTTCTCCAGCATATTGATGTTTCCCACGTGCTTTACTTTGTCAAATGCTTTTGTGTAGTCTATAAAGCACATTTGTAGATCTTTCTTTACCTGTATAGATCTTTCTATCAATGTTCTTAAAATGTATATTGCATTATTGATACTCTTTCCTTCCCCAAATCCACATTGTCCCTCACTTATTTCTGGTTTTATTTTGTTCCTTACATGTCTCATGATGATTTTTAGTAATATTTTCATGTGGCTCATGAGACTAACAGTGCGATGGTCTTCACAATCAGTGGCGCCTGACTTCTTCGGTATAGCTACAAAGATAGATTTTAGTAGATCTTCCAAGTATGTGTCCAGTGTTATATATTTTATTGAGTAATTTTGTTATGACTTGTACTCCCAGCTCTCTTAATGCATTTACTTCTTCGATTGTTATATTGTCGGGACCTGGAGCTCTGCCTCTTTTCATGTATTAAAAAAAAAAAAAAATTACAACTCAAAAATTGAAAATAAAAATTGGAAGCAATATTTTTTAAGTAGAATAAAATCTAAGAAAAATATAACGAGGAGGGAGAAAAAAAACAAGCAGAACAGTAAAAAAGAATATTTAGAACAACGTAGATGAAAAATGATATGGTTTCTATTTCTTCCTGGAAGAAGATATAGCTTTGTCAATCAAACCAGACAGGCACGCGAGAAGACACAACGGATAAGTCAATGTACGTGACATAAATAAATAAATATATATACATATACATTACATACAATTATAGGGTATCATCAATAAATGAACAGCCTGTAAGAATATATCAGTAATTGAAAGATACAATTAGCTTCTACAACTCATTGCACAAACCTACGGTAAGGACACGTCCCATTATATGTATTTTGTGTATAGCCACTAACACACAATGATTAAGACTCAATGTTAACCAAGCATCATATCTAGTATAGGAAAGTGAAGTACAGTTCACCCGCCATTTCACTTCCTGATAAGACAATTGCAGCATATCTTCTTATTCTTTCCTACCTCATTTGCCTTTCAGCGTCGTGGGGTGATATCATTTGCGGTCTTTTATTTTTCTGTTCGCTTCTGCTGCTGTTATGTTTCCTAGTGCTTCTAATATTCCATCGTTTCCTAGTGCTTCTAATATGCCATCGATCCATCTTATTCGTGGTCGACCCTTGGTCTGGTGTTCTCGCAACGCTTATTGAAGGCTTCTTCTCCGTAGAGGTTTTTTTTTCTTATTGTCCACGCATCTAGGGTCCAGGACAAGCACTGGTAGCACACCGTTGGGATGAAGATTGTATTGTGCAGTGCCCGTTTTGTCTCATATATGAGGTATTCATAAATTCGACTTTCGATTATGACCGACCACACATATGCAAAAGTCATATATTTTCGATGCATTGTAGTTTTTTTTAAATGTACTTAATAGTTTCTCATATTAGATTCTGAATTTTCATATGCAATTTCCTGTTCTCTTTCTTTTTGTCCTCTGATGAAGAGAGACGTCGTAGATAGAAACGTTCTTATATAGCCCTTTCATCTCTCCGTACAGCGTATAACATACACTTTACGCGTGGATTTATGTTCTTTACATCGCGTTGATTAGAATAACGGTCGACTGGGTTATAAAGAAATTAATTTAAATAAGAAATAAGAATAAAATGAACCAAAAACAAATTATTAGAAAACCATTCCATTTTCACTTAATTGAAGGCCTAATCCTTCTGAGCTCAACATAATCTGAAGCTCAGGTAAAAAGAGAGCAACTTAAACACTTTGAAGAACAAATATGCCTGCATTTTAACTCAACCAAAATTACAATAATTGATTCCGCCAAACAATAAAAGAGGTATATACGAATACATTAAAAAAATAATTCCAAAATGGATAACTTCAATTATTTTCAATGTAAACTATTACAAAATGATGGCACATCAAAGGAAGTTACAACCCGCATTGTTCTAGCTTCAAATTTATTTAACAAACATCTGCAAGTGCAATATATTAAGCAAAGTTTCATAACACCCATATAACGCCAGAATTAGCCACTGGTTGTGTGGGTTAGAAATCAACACAGGCATTTGAACATGAAATCAATTAAGCTTCAAAACCGCACGCCTACGAGAACTTCTAAATATCATGCAAGTTTACAAAACAATAAAAATCATACATGATTTATAGACTTGCACAAATGGGAGTGAAGGATAACTAACGTGACGACAAGCTTGCAGATACAGCTACTCTGAGGAGCTTACGAAAAAATAGTTTGTGATGATGTTCTAACTGCTCTCCGGGAGATTGGACGCGTCAACAATTTAATTAATAATTATCGCAGATCTGCCAATATGAACAACAGCAAGTCACAAGTGGAGAAACCAGACAAGAGCACTCCCTGTGCAGGGCGCCAAAGAAGACTAGCATATAAAGGTAGAATGAGTGTCGTCAGCTGCAACGCGACGAGGGGTATACTTAAAAAGGAATCCTAGAAATTATACATTTTTCGACGATGTAATGGAACTAACTAACTAACTAACTAACTAACTAACTAACTAACTAACTAACTAACTAACTAAGAAGGATCGAACAAGCGAACTAAAATTAACGAACGAGTTAAACTACCAAATGAATGAACTAATTAAACTACCAAACGAAGAAACTAATTAAACTTAACTAACCAATTAACTAACTATAATGCTAACAACTAACGTATTAATTAATTGACTAACTAACTAAATAACTAACTAATTAACTAACCGATAAACTAATTAATTAACTAGATAATTAATTAATTGACTAATTAATTAAATAACTAACTAACTGACTAACTAAATAACTAAACAAAACTAAATTAAACCATCAAAATACTAATACAAATTTAAAAAAAATAAAACAAACTGAATTAACTAAATCAAATCATTCACTAAGCAATCGACTATGATAAAAGACCAACACAGAAATAACAAATATACCAATAAATGGGAACTAACTTCTTTCTGACTTCGGTTCAAAATAAATGAAGCTGGAATAATTTTCCAATAATGGATATTATATTTCATAAGGAAGAAAACGAAGACAGAAAGAGCCTAGGCAGAACCATCAATCATCACAACCATTAAGTGCCGTGCCAGCTGAGGTAGGAGATCATAGTGTTGTACAAATCTCAGTCTTTACAATGATTTACTTCTATTTTAGCGTTCATCCGTTAAGTGAACGCGTTGTGTAACTAGTTTACGTGAAAACCACCCTATCTGCACCTTTCGGCCCGAAACATCCGACTTCGGCATGGGTAGATCTGCTTAACGACTTTTCCCGGGCAGCAGGCATTTTTTGGCCTACTCTCTGTAATGTTCAACTACCAAGGTTTTAACGTGAACACGTTTACTCGGGACCTCCTGTTTTTCGCCATTTTTCGAGAGCCCTAGACATCGGATCTCACTTACTGTCAAGAGACCTGTGTAGCGTAAAGCCACGAAGACATCAATCGGTTCAATGTGATAGATGTCCACCGCTTCGCACGCGTTTGCCTTTCAATCCAGATCCCAGACTTACCCCTAAACCACGCTCACTAAAGGGAGCCGCGATAGCTCAGTGGTTAGTGAACTGGACTACAAAGGACAAGGGGTAGGGTTCGATCCCAACCGACGGCTTCCGGGTTCACCCAGCCTTAAATGGGTACTGGATTTTTTTCTTGGAAAGTAAAGCGACACGGGCCCAATACCGACCACATTACCCCGAAAATAATGTGCCGAAGGTCTGTAAAATGTATGGTTACTAACACCATATTCCCTATACGCCACTTGGCGTGACGGGAGCTCTTTACTTTCTTTTTTTTTTACACTCACCAAAGTAGTTTACCAATTTTATTGTTAACTTTCTACCAAGCTATTCTCTTAAACCGTCTGATATCTTTTCTCTCTGTTTCTCGCTATCTCTTCTTCCCTAACTTTTTTTTCCCTATTGTGACAATATATATTTAAGTTCTTCTCTTCTCAATTACGTGGCCTAAAATGGTAATTAGATTATTAAATAAATCAAAGGAAGGTTACGGGGAATTACCGATGTAGCTCTGTAGTAATTATTATGTGCTGCTAAAACTTAAGAATGATCAATAGAGAAAGGTTAATGATGGGTGTCAAATATGTGCAAGACCTGCCAGAACTAGCGGCACAACGTCCCAGACAGGGAACATTAGTTTCTGCCTTGTTTTCCGCGGTTGGTCCGAAAAGGGGATGATGAATCTACAACAGATGTCGCTTAAAGGAGAACATTGAGCGTAAACCTGGCTACCACACTAAGTAGAACACACAAGCTGTTTTCCATTAGGACCACCATACATGTACTTCGATAAAAAGTGTTCCTTGTTGCAGTTTCCTCATATTCCAAGTCCGGCTTGTTGCAGGAGCTACTGAGTTAGGTGCTCTGTGCACACCGTGAGCTGCGTGTTTCATCCGTTTTGATCATGTTTCTATATTCCAATTGTTTACGATAAATGATGATATCGTACGGCAGGGAACAGTTGACTGTGTTTACATATGTGCGCTTTCGCCTTATGTCTTTTGGCGTGTGTTGAGACTGCTATGATGGGGACTACATCTACCTTTCTTTGTTTGGGAGATGAGTTAGTAATTCGGATGATTCCACTGGCACGGGCGGTTGAGCAATTATGGATTTTAATTCGTTTGCAGTGATACCGAGGTCTTCCATAACAAAAAAAAAAAAAAACCAAAGAACTAAAGAACTTCGATAAAGACAAATTTAACACATCATGAACTCCGTAGCACCGGCGAGTCGAAAGGTAATTTCAGAAAACCTGTTAGCTATTATTGAAGATGGTGGTAATTTTATTTTCATCATCATCATCATCATTGAGTGTCGTCTCCGCATCGAAGGTTGGCTACCATGGAGCGCCATTCCGCCCGTCTCTTGCTTTCATATTGCAGATTGTCATAGGCCGACTTGTTCATCTTTTAATGTTACTCGTCCATGTTAGTTTCCCTCTGCCTCTTTTGCCGTATATTTTTCCTTCAAAGATTACGTTTAGTAGGCTGCTGCGTATTTTAACATGCCCTAAAAATCTTATTTGACTTGTGTTTAGTAGTTCTCTTTTCATTTTTAGTTGTTTTAAAACAAAGATACCCTCATTTCATATTTTTTTGTAAAATGTGACCCAGGTAGCAGGACACTACCTATTCTTTTTGCTGTTGAAGTGCCAGGGGTATTCTATTTCATCGCCCGTCTTTAATAGGATTAGGTGCCAGATGTGGTTAAATAGATAACAAAAATAAGGTAGAATAAATTGAGACCTTTGCTCCACAGGCAGCCAATTTGGTGCTAAGAAGGACAAAAATACTCTCTTAAGAGAAAACAAATGGTGTAACGTGTACACAAACCTATGTCAAGCTCACATAGCGGTAAATATGAGGTGATATATACTGCTAGTTCTGTCTTTGTTTCAACCGATAACCGAGTATAGGACAGGTGAGCCCGTATGGGTTAAACCCACAGAAAATGAATGCATTTCCAAAGGTCACGGCATTTGGCATGTAAAGAACGCGTCTAAGTTCACGCTCTTCTTAGCCTAGGCTGAGGTTTCTAGGCAACGGTCACGGCGTGATTAGCTCGATCAGCATCACATGTCATACCGACAGAGGTACACAATCATATATCTTCCCACTCCAATGTTTCAAGTTGTATATATTTGTTTTGTTCCTGCATTTTCTTTGTTAAATGCCACGACTGTAGACTATTACCTTCTTTCTGTTGTAATCATCGCCTGCCATTCCTTTGATGAATCGCGTCTGTACAACCGTTTTAAGTTGACTCAACATCAAATGATGAATGATATGTAAGTTTGTGATGCTTCTGACAGTCTTCTCTATTATCTTATTGTCATTATTTCTGTATGTTATCCATGGGATTCTCAATATTCTGCTGCACAGCTGCTATAATCTTAAAGTTGCATGGTTTGCTCTATTAACAGAAATTCGTTCAGTATATATGGGAGAAGATGTCTTCAGTCTACTACAGTACCTGAGTACCGCCATCCTTTAAAACTGGTAGAAATATACGTCCTGGCATCAAACTAGCTGGTGGGTGGGTGGGGGAGGAAGACGAAGGAGGAGAGGGATAAGTAGCGAACATATGGTTACCATGGAGATATGATTTGTGGCCATCCTCTCTTATTAAACGTGCCCAAGAGAAGTCGCTTGAGTGCCTTCATTCAGCTTCAAACGACAGGAATAGAATAGAAACAACGTAGAAAAATGATAGAAGCTTGGTTGACTGTACTTTAATGTTACTTTATTAAGTTTTATTATAATGCTACTTTATTAAGTTTTATTATAATGTTACTTCATTAAGTTTTATTATAATTTACTTTATTAAGTTTTATTATAATGTTACTTCATTAAGTTTTATTATAATGCTACTTTATTAAGTTTTATTATAATGTTACTTCATTAAGTTTTATTATAATGTTACTTCATTAAGTTTTATTATAATGCTACTTTATTAAGTTTTATTATAATGTTACTTCATTAAGTTTTATTATAATGTTACTTCATTAAGTTTTATTATAATGTTACTTCATTAAGTTTTATTATAATGCTACTTTATTAAGTTTTATTATAATGCTACTTTATTAAGTTTTATTATAATGTTACTTCATTAAGTTTTATTATAATGTTACTTCATTAAGTTTTATTATAATGCTACTTTATTAAGTTTTATTATAATGTTACTTCATAAAGTTTTATTATAATGCTACTTTATTAAGTTTTATAATAATGCTACTTTATTAAGTTTATTATAATGCTACTTTATTAAGTTTTATTATAATGCTACTTTATTAATATATATTGTTAATACGTTAATGTAAAAAAAAAAAAAAAAAAAACGTAAGCTGGCCCTTCACCCCACGTGGCGTATAGGGAACAATGTGTTAGTGACCATAATTTGTACAGACCTTCGGCACATGATTTTTGGGGTGATGTGATTGATATTACATCCCCGTGAGTTTACTTTCCCAGAAGAAAAATCCGGTACCCATTTAAGGCTGGGTGAACCTGCAGGCTATTGACCAGGATCGAACCCGACCTCTTGTCCGTAGTAATCCAGTTCACTAACCACTGAGCTATCGCCGCTCCCCGCAACTTTAATGTGTGTACTGTTATTATGGCTATAGCGATAACACTATAAGACTCTTTCATTTCGTAAACTAGAAATATCATATCTTGGTGGTTTGGATCGTCTGAACTTTGCAACAACAATCCGTACCAGTTGATGATAGTATTCATGTTATTATAACTGCTAATCTCATTGGCTTATCAGGTAAACATATTAACATCTCGACCCACTGCAAGAGATAAGATCAGAAATGAAGAGTAACGAAAAAGACTAGGAGTGGAAAAAGTTATTGAAGACATAAAGCGACAACAGATCAAGTGGGGCTTTGGGCATGCGATAAGACATAAAGAACTCGATCTACAGCGAGTTAACAGCAGAAGAGGCCAGTGGAAGAGCAAGAAACCGCTAACCATATCTCACTTCGACGCCGAAAATTAAATTTGGAAAGAAAGAAAGAGAGAAAAAAGAGAGAAAGAAAGAGAGAAAGAAAGAGAGAAAGAAAGAGAGAAGAGAAAGAAATAATGAGAGAAAGAAAGAAAGAAAAGAAGAACGAAAGAAATAAGAAAGAAAGAAGCCACTGCAACATTGCCGCCCATAGAGAAACCACCGATAGCTGTTAAACTAGCACTCAACATGAGTGCTGTGATCATAATTGAATGGTAATTCCGGAGTTTCCGGTGTGTTATCGGGGCCTCATTATGAGGGAAGTAAAGAATAGTGACACTGTGACCTTCCAGGCATGTCGTAAGAGGCGACTAAGGAGATTGATTGATGGCTTGACAAGCTGTTATTGTAAAAACTATTGTTATGGAAACAGAGCCATAGATTTTAGAGGCAGTGATCTTTGCAATATGTGCCATTTTGGCATGCAAGGTTTCTGTTTTTGAGATTGTGGCTCTGCCCTACGTGCCATCTTCGGCTCGAAAGGACAATAGATAGAGAATTCAGTAGTGGGTGAAGCATGTAAAGAGGTATAATTTAAAATATTAGTCACTTCACGTACAGCATTTATTCATTAATTTACGTTTTCCTTTGTAGGTCTCGAGCATCAGCTTTGTCGCTAGCCTGCATAGTTTTATACCCACCACAACTATTCATAAACGTCATAAAACGGGAGGTAGAGTTAAAGCTACACCATCCTCACACTTCCCTCAGCATCCTCACACTTCCCTCGGCATCCTCACACTTCACTCGGCATCCTCACACTTCCCTCACCATCCTCACACTTCCCTCACCATCCTCACACTTCCCTCACCATCCTCACACTTCCCTCACCATCCTCACACTTCCCTCAGCATCCTCACGCTCACCTCAGCATCCTCACGCTTCCCTCAGCATCCTCACACTTCCCTCACCATCCTCACACTTCCCTCAGCATCCTCACGCTTCCCTCAGCATCCTCACGCTTCCCTCAGCATCCTCACGCTTCCCTCAGCATCCTCACGCTTCCCTCAGCATCCTCACAGTTCCCTCACCATCCTCACACTTCCCTCAGCATCCTCACACTTCCCTCACCATCCTCACACTTCCCTCAGCATCCTCACACTTCCCTCAGAAACAAAGATACGTACCTCTTCAAAGGCACAAGGAAACAAAGTTGCATGCGGTAACAGCGATAACCGATGATGTTGCGCTTAAATGTCTAATGACACTGTTGCATGGGCGTTGTCAACAACCCCCCCCCCCAAAAAAAAAAAAAACGTTAAAATCTACCCATGCCAAAGGCGGATGTGTCGGGGTAAAAGGCGCAGATACAGGCGCTGTGACGTAAACTAGCGACACATTACATCTACGCCCACTTAAATCTTTCCGTACAGAAGCTTTTTTATCAAAACAACGAAAGAGATTTCAGAGACATGATCTTTCATGGTTTTAAGAATCAATTTGACTTGCAACTTCCGGTATATGGTGGATAGGCGGCGGGAACATGAAAAATGTTCCTTGTTGCAGTTTCCTCATATTCCAAGTCCGGCTCGTTGCAGGAGCTACTGAGTTAAGTGTTCTGTGCACACCGTGAGCTGTGTGTCTCAACCGTTTTGATCATGTTTCGATATTCCAATTGTTTACGATGATTAATGATATCGTATGACAGGGAGCAGTTGGCTGTGTTCACTTTCTGCGCAATTTCGCCTTATGTCTTTTGGCGTGTGCTGAGACTGCTACGATGGGGACTACAGTTACCTTTCTTTGTTTGGGAGATGAGATATTAATTCAGATGATTACGCTGGCAGGGGCGGTTGAGCATTTATTGATTTTAATTCGTTTGCAGTGATACCGGGGCCTTCCATAACCAAATACATAACCAAGAATCAATTTACATATTTATCTGACATACAACATATTATATATGAATTTTTATACAATGGAACAAGGTATTAGATTTCAGCAATACCAAGATGATACAAGAAATTGAAAAGGAATACGGTTTGAGGACACTAATCAAATTGAGAGTGACGCACGATGCGGCAAAACGTACACAAAGAGTTAACCGGTAAATGCTAAGAAGCAGAAAAAAAATAGCGACAAATCACTAACTGAAAAAAAAAAATGTGAATCTCTGAAAGCGAAGTATTATCGGAACTCGTTCAGGAGCGTTTCGGCTGAAAAGCCCTGTCTATATGAGTTTCTAAACCTGTTGCACTTTCAAAACATAAAATCTACATTCCCGACTAGTATTTAAATTATCCATGCACTGACCCACACCAAACTTTGACCTCTAGTGAAATGCCCAATACGGTTAGCTCATGCTTTAGTTGGCCAGGTTTAGTGACCCTGAATTTACAAAGGGAGAGAATTTGCTGTAGTGAAATGTATTTCATGCCAATGACAATGAGATTAGTGCCATGAAAAGCCCTTGTGTTACTGAAGTGTAGCGGCCAAGAAGGGGAAATAATTTGCATTTAAATGGGTTCGACATCCCGCGGGACAAGTCCATGAAAGCTGGAAATCTATTTATCAACAATCTAATTTTGATGCAACTTTTATCGGAGAAGAACAAATTAAGGTTGAAAGGCGTGTTGTGGTCGCAGTGCCTGCATTGTTGCTGGGAGAATTAGCTATCAAGTAAATGAAGAGCTCTGGGAAGGAGCTATTTACTGATGCGGCTATCTGATTACGACTGCGAATCTCAGCTTGTTCTGCCTTGTAAACGGGTGTTGACGTGCTTGGTGTGTGTGTGAGAGAGAGAGAGAGAGTGAGGATGTGGGTGTGTGAGTGAGAGAGTGACTGAGTGAGCATGTGTGGGTGTGTGTATGTGTGAGAGAGAGAGTAAGCCTGTGGGTATGTGTGAGAGAGAGAGAGAGTGAGCATGTGGGTGTGCGTTAAAGAGAGTAAGCACATGTGTGTGTGTGAGAGTGAGGATGTGGGTGAGCGTTAGAGAGTGAGGATGTGGGTGTGTGTGTGAGAGAGTGAGTGAGCATGTGTGGGTGTGTGAGTGAAAGAGTGAGTGAATATGTGGGTGTGTGTATGTGAGAGAGATATTTATATTAAGCCTGTGGGTGTGTGTATGTGGGAGAGAGTGGACATGTGGGTGTGTGTGAGGGAGAGAGAGAGAGACAGTGAGCATGTGGGTGTGCGTAAGGTGGAGTAAGCATGTGTGTGTGTGAGAGAGAGTGAGGATGTGGGTGTGTGAGTGAGAGAGTGAGTGAGCATGTGGGTGAGTGTATGTGTCAGAGAGAGAGAGTAAGCATGTGGGTGTGTGTATGTGGGAGAGAGTGGGCATGTAGGTGTGTGTGAGGGAGAGAGAAAGTGGTCATGTGTGTGTGGAAAATAGTGAAAAAAAATGCGGTGGGGAGTGAGGAGGGACTGTGGAGTGTTGTGGAAAGTACTTTTAAATTACCATTAGTAGGGAACAGTTGGGGGGAGTGGGGTGGGGGTTATTTTTTCGTGTTATGCTGGGAAGTGTTTTCTTCGGGGCTTACATATCATCATCAGATTGCGTGTACATTTGCAGAACGTTGCTCTCACCACAGCCCGTTTGAAAGAATCACTGTCTCAGTAACTCTGGTCAAATCTCCCACTTCTGCTATTGTCAAATTCAACGTCCCTTTGGTGTCTTGAAACCGCCTTCATCCTTCTCTGCCCCTGTCACGTCTTCATGAAACCATGCCTTCCATTATTATTCTTTCCTACCCACTGTCTTTTGATGTGGCCATAGTGTTTTAAGTTGTTTTTTTTTTTTAAACAAGAAATATGTTAGCCATTATAGAGAACGAAAACGAAAATAAAGGACTCAGCCTTAATAGCAAAAAAAAAAGACAGAAGTAATGTAAAAACAAAGAAAAAGACATCACCGCATTGCACAATAAAGGCACGTTGAACAATATTAAAACAGGTAAATTAATTTAAATATCTGGGAACAATGTTAACCTTAGATAGCAAATGTTCAATCGACTTGAGCTGCAGAATGGCTCAGGCAAAAGCAGCTTTCCAAAAGATGAGGAAGATACTGTGCAAGCCATTTTTGAAAATAAAAAAAAACTAGATAAAGAGTTCTTTAATGTTATGTAGAGCCAGTCTTAACACATGGATGTGAATCATGGACAATAGGACAACAGACAAGAAAATAACTGGAGACTGTAGAAGTGCATCTTACAGAAGAGTTTGAGATTACCATGGAGAGCTAAGAAAAGTAATGAAAACGTTTTGGAAAAGGCCATAGCAATAAGATACCTATATCCAACAATAGGAAGAAACAATCATCAATTTTTGGCCATGTAATGAGAAGCGAACAGCTGGAACATATTGTGACAACTGGGAAAATTGAGGAACGAAGAAATAGAGGGAAGCAAAGAGAAAAAAAATACCAGACTGCTTAAGAGAATGGCTTGGCAGATGGTCAACAACAAAAATGATAAATAACTGCCGAGATTGAAAGCTGTGGAGAGACATGATCACCTACACCAGCAGGCATGGTACTTGATGATGATGAATGTAGTATTTTAATTTCCCCTGTAAGGTGTTTATATGCCCATTTTTTAATGTTCATGTTTTTTAATTTGTCTTTGGGGCTCGTTATATATGTTTATGTAAATATATTTGTATATATCACCATCATCATCATTATCGAGTGCCATCTTCTCATCGAAGGTTGGCTACCATAGAGCACCATTCAGCCCTGTCTCTTGCTTAGATAGTGCAGTTTGTCATAGGCCTACTTGTTCATCTCATGATGTTACTCGTCCATTTTAGTTTTGGTCTGCCTCTTTTACTTTGTATTTTTTCTTCCAAGATTACTTTTAGTAGGCTGCTGTATCTTTTAACATGTCCCAAAAATCTTATTTGTCTTGTTGTAAATGTGTTTAGTAGCTCTCTTTTCATGCTTTTTTCTCTCATGTTATTTTTGCATATATACATACCTTGTGTATGTGGACGTCCACACAGGAGAAAAGTAGGGGGTGTGAAGGTACAGCTAGTGTACCTTTTTATTAAGTACCGGTGGACCATAGATGGAATATCAAAATAAGAAAAATAACCTCTCCTGTGATTAAATGTGTTAGACGAATGACAGGAAACAATCTGAGAGATGAGATCAGAAATGAAGAACTGAGAAAAAAGCTATGAATAGTCCCCGCCATAAAATATACAAAGAAACAATAGATAAAATGGTTTGGCTGCGTGACAAGGCAGAATGATAAAGACACAACACAACGAGCCTTCAGCAAACGTTGTGAGAATACCAGACACAATGGTCGACCACGAAAAAGATGGATGGATGGAATATTAGAAGCACTAGGAAACATAACAGCAGCAGAGGCGAACAGAAGAGCAAAAGCCCGCAGATTATATCTCCCCTCGGCGCTGAAAGGCAAATGAGGAAGGAAGAAAAGAATAACGTGACCGTTCGTGCTAAAAACCGCAGTTCACCTCATGCTGCATGTAGCAATGTAAATTTGTAAATATAGCTATTATTTGTAGAGATGATCGCCCTAATTGACCAGCCTCGTCTGCAGGGCGTGAGATAAACGTAACTTTGAGTTAAATTCTGTGATAAATAAATGACTATAAGAAGGCATAGGACACACCCTTCAGAAACATTGCAATATGCATGACCTCACCAGGGTTCACTGAAACTCACAGGAAGATAGGAAACACGAAATACATAGAAACAGATAGGAAAAAATATTTTGATACAGAGATGATGAAGATTATGAAGTGGAGACGAGCGGAACAAGCAACAAGGAAGTTAAGTCATTGAAGAGACCCCGTTGATGTATGCAATAAAGGGTAAAAAAAAATGGACAAGAATGGAATATCAAATTCATTGTATCCTTGTTATTACCGAGCTGTGGTTTTGTTATCAGCGAACTCGATTGATATTATCAGCGAACTGCAGGTGTTGTTATCAGCGAACTGCGGTGTTGTTATCAGCGAACTGGGGTGTTGTTATCAGCGAACTCGAGTGTTATTATCAGCGAACTGCGGTGTTGTTATCAGCGAACTGGGGTGTTGTTATCAGCGAACTCGAGTGTTATTATTAGCGAACTGCAGGTGTTGTTATCAGCGAACTGCGTTGTTTTTATCAGCGAACTGGAGCGTTGTTATCAGCGAACTGCGGGTGTTGTTATCAGCGACCTGCGGTGTTGTTCTCAGCAAGCTGTGATGTTTGTACCTCCACAACTCAAAACAACAGTTTTCACAAAATTGTAAGGTGTGATGCGACTTCCCTTTATCCCTACTAACTTACTCTACCTGGCAAGCTTGATTCATCACTGGGTTATGTAGTTGAGTCAGCTGCTGTTTACTGACGCCAATAGTAAAGTATAGGTTATTTACTATACGACATCTGTTAGCGCCCCCTAGCCCACCTCCCCGACACTGTTATTTGTTACTGACACGTTAGATTATTTGCTGATTTGTGTTATTCCAAGAATACAGAGTACACATACATTTTCCATTAGACAATTAAAGGTATTAGACGAGGCTGTCCCAAAAATTAAAACCAAAAAAAATTAATTGATAGCATAAGAAATATAATATTGCATCAACTGAATCACTTTTGCATGCTTGCTTGCGTTCGCCAGATGACTAAAGGAGTGCACCTCTTCATCATCCGCCCTTAAAAGAACGCTAAGTAGGCGTGTCTGCGTTTTGTTGTGGTTTACAGTATAACTGTGATATTTGCGCCTTTCGGCCCAACACATCCAACTTCAGCACGACATTTTTGAGTACCGTGTTGTCTTCCCTCTTCGATCCCTATTCGCTTGGCCAGACTAGACAGGTTAGTCTATTACTAGAGGCAGCACGGAGAGGTGGAGCAGGGTCTGGATGGTTCTAGTTCACCGATCCTGGCGCAATCCATCAGCTCTGTGTCTCTGACAACTTCCAGCTCTGGTGCTGTGAGGCGTGACTTCGACTCCCGAATCACTTAAGTTTGCCAATTGTAGTTCTTTTTCTTACGAACATTAACTACTAAAATGTCATTCACACATTTAACATTTGCTTTAGATAGGAATTGTACGTTTTGTGTGGGGCATCAGAAATTGAAAAGGTGGAGGTTAGGGTGGACTTAAGGTAAGGCGTCGGCGTCTAGACAAGAAGGTCCCAGGTTCTGTTCTTACCACAGGCGGTGAAAGATGATTATAAATTATAATTTTTTAAAATCCGTGTCGTAACACCCACTCCGTCTCTGGGTAGTGAGATTCGATGTCCAACCCTCTCTAAGTAGTGAGATCCGATGTCCAACCCTCTCTAGGTAGTGAGATACGATGTCCAACCCTCTCTGGGTAGTGAGATCCTATGCCCAACCCTCTCTGGGTAGTGACATCCGATGCCCAACCCTCTCTGGGTAGTGAGATCCGATGCCCAACCCTCTCTGGGTAGTGAGATCCGATGCCCAAACCTCTCTGGGTAGTGAGATCCGATGCCCAACCCTCTCTGGGTAGTGAGATCCGATGCCCAACCCTCTCTGGGTAGTGAGATCCGATGCCCAACCCTCTCTGGGTAGTGAGATCCAATGCCCAACCCTCTCTGGGTAGTGAGATCCAATGCCCAACCCTCTCTGGGTAGTGAGTTCCGATGCCCAACCATCTCTGGGTAGTGAGATCCAATGCCCAACCCTCTCTGGGTAGTGAGATCCAATGCCCAACCCTCTCTAGGTAGTGAGATCCAATGCCCAACCCTCTCTGGGTAGTGAGATCCGATGCCCAACCCTCTCTGGGTAGTGAGATCCGATGCCCAACCCTCTCTGGGTAGTGAGATCCGATGCCCAACCCTCTCTGGGTAGTGAGATCCGATGCCCAACCATCTCTGGGTAGTGAGATCCGATACCCAACCATCTCTGGGTAGTGAGATCCAATGCCCAGCCTTCTCGTAAAACGGCGGAAAACAGGATGTCCTGTGTGCATACCGCGCGCTTAAAAAAAACTCTTTGCTGTTGGAAATTTTAAAAAGTAGGCCAAAAATGGCCGCTGCCTCCAGTAAAAATTATAGAAAACAATATACCCAAAACATTAAAACTCTCGCCGATAAAAAATATGAGAGCACCGCTGAAGTCGGAAAATATCTGCCTGTATGGCGAGGGACACTGAAAACACGGCTGCAGGTGTGACAAATAGGAAAAAGTGATAATCAAACAAAATTCAGTCTCTCGGGACTTGGTTTGGGATATAAAGCTGGCGATCGGAAACAACAAACAAAAAACAACAAATTGAAAAAAAAATATTGATTTTAAGAATGAATGGAATGTACTAGGCTCAAGACTTCATCAACAAATGCTGCAAATATTCAAGAGTAGAACTAAAACACCATTTTGATATGAAAATAAACAGCCGTGCACCCTAGTTGTCCATAAAGTATATCTTCTGGTATGCGGCCATCTTTCATACGGTGTAAGTGGCCAAGTCAGCGTAACCTACGTTGTTTGAGCAGCGTGTAGATGTTCGGGAGGCCTGCGCGAGTGAGGACCTCCACTTTTGTCACTCTGTCCTTCCAGGTGATACCAAGAATACGGCGCAGACATCACATATGGAATGTATTTAACCTTCTCTCCTGCTTTGCATAAGTTGCTCATGATTTGCTGTCATACAGAATGATATTATATATATAACGATGCAGACATTGTGATCTCCGGCCTTTGTTGTAGTCGTCAGTTTTCTGTTTCGCCAAACACGCCCAGAAAGACGGGCGAAGGTGGTAGCAGCTTTATCAATTTCATCCCGAAGTATTCTATCCATCTATTGTCCTTTCGAGCCGAAGACGGCACATAGGGCAGAACTGCAATCTGAAAAACAGAAATCTTGCGTGCCAAAATGGCACATATTGCAGAGATCACTGCTTCTAAAATCTATGGTTCTGTTTCCATAACAATACTTTTTACAAAGACAGCATGTCAAGCCATCGATCCATCTCCTTAGTCGCCTCTTACGACATGCCTGGAAGGTCACAGTGTCACTGTTCTTTACTTCCCACATAATGAGGCCCCGGTAACACCGAAATATTAGGTAACAAATTAATAAACTAGACATTTTGCAATCGTGATTCATCGACAGCAAACTCTCTACAGCTGACTGTGGCTTCAACGTGTAAAAAATAAACAACGACATTATTATATTTAGTTCTCAATATCATATTTACTAAACGATATGAAAAGCACATTTAAGTCTGGTTTTTTTCTTTATTAAATTGAAATAAATCACATTCCAAGCACAAATGTTGCCTGTATATATGCGTCAATATTTGTGAGTGAATTTTCTGATTATGTGCTGGTTTGGTAGCAATTTAATTTACGTGTAAGTCAAATGTTATATGTTTTGCGTAAGATATAGATAGACAGACAGACAGACAGACAGACAGACAGACAGACAGACAGACAGACAGACAGACAGACAGACAGACAGACAGATAGTTAGATAGATGTGTAGGTAGGTAGCTAGATAGATAGATAGATAGATAGATAGATAGATAGATAGATAGATAGATAGATAGATAGATAGATAGATAGATAGATAGATAGATAGAAAGATAGATAGATAGATAGATAGATAGATAGATAGATAGATAGATAGATAGATAGATAGATAGATAGATAGATAGATAGATAGATAGAAGAGATGGATGGATGGATGGATGGATGGATGGATAGATAGATAGATAGATAGATAGATAGATAGATGGATGGATGGATGGATGGATGGATGGATGGATGGATGGATGGATGGATGGATGGATGGATGGATGGATGGATGGATAGATAGATAGATAGATAGATAGATAGATAGATAGATAGATAGATAGATAGATAGATAGATAGATAGATAGATAGATAGATAGACGGACGAACAAATGGACGGACATATAGATAATGTTAATAATTGTTAAGATACCATTTGTGAGCGTGAAATATGAGAACCCATTAACTTGATTCCAGGGCGTAGTGACCGGCCTTGACAGTGAGAGCTCGCTTTGATACGAGAGCATCACAAAGTTATGTGTCACTGTAGTTGCGTTCAGCGTTTCATTGTGGCGAAGCAGCGGTGGCTAATGCGCTCTTACCTTGTATGTGATGGTTTTTTTTTAATGGGTACAACATATGAAAGAGTTAGACACATGTTAAACATGCATCATATGTTGTCTGACGCAGAGAAACATGAACAACGAATGAGTTAGATAATTGTCACTGGTCGAGTGACGTAGATTATTTTACATTGTCGAGTAATGAAGATTATTGCCAATAGTCGAGTGACGTAGATCATTTGACTTAGTCGAGTGACGAAGATTATTTGACTTAGTCGAGTGACGGCGATTATTTGACATTGTCGAGTGACATAGATTATTTGACATAGTCGAGTGACATAAATTATTTGACATAATCGAGTGACATAGATTATTTGACATTATCGAGTGACATAGATTATTTGACATAGTCGAGTGACATAAATTATTTGACATTATCGAGTGACATAGATTATTTGATATTGTCGAGTGACATAGATTATTTGACATTGTCGAGTAACATAGATTATGTGACATTGTCGAGTGACATAGATTATTTGTCATTGTCGAGTAATGAAGATTATTGTCAATAGTCGAGGGACGTAGATCACCGCCGCCTTTTTAGCGTCTCTTTCTTGTTCTATTTTGCAATTTTGTTTTCTTCTCCCAATATGCCCACAGAAACTAGTCTACTTTCCCTTAGTTCTCTTCAAAAATATTTGTGTCCACTGGATTCGTTACAGACGTTATCAACGTGACAATGAAGTAGCAGGTGAGCTCGCTGGCAGCTCTGACACTGAGTGTGATCTTACTCTCCAGAAAGAGGACATCGCCAAGTTTGTTCTTCATTCCTTAAGAGAAGAGGAGGAGAATGGGTGGGACAATGATGTATATATTGAGAGACTGAGAAGTCTAAAGGTGGAAAAGGGATCTGGTCGATCGGGAGTTTTTAATGGGAAAACCAGATGTAATCAACACTTTACAGGAACAATCGGTCTGCATACGATTCGAGAATTGCTGGGACGGTCGGTGGAGCGGATATGGGAATGCCACGACTGCAGTGAAACTGATTCAATGAATAGAATAGAATAGTTAAAAACGGCAACTCCACTATGTGTACGCTGTATTCTCAAAGTTCTTCTATTGAGGCCCACTTCTGTTACCTTCATTGATTTTCTACCTTGTTAATTACAAACAAATGACTCACTTCGGTGTAACAAGACGGGCATCTACGTAACATTACATTTATTCATGGTGACTTGACGTGTGATATATCAAGCACGTGGATATCTAAATAAAAAAAAAACGTAATACATAAAGTTAAATAGTTATCAACTTTTAACTGTAGTATCACAACTGTGGGTTCATAAGTTATCATATATATTCTCAGGATTGTCGATTTTGCAGCTTGAATCGGTTTTGTCAGGATTATATATTTGCTCATTTTTGTTTGTAGTCGCAAGCTTTTATATGTTATCACGTTAAGTGTTTGGTAACAGGCTGGTATAACCGATATGCAAATGTTCATATATGTATTAAAGCGCATATCATTGCTTTTTTGCCTTGTCTGCGTATATACATGGGTGCGTTGTGTCCCCTTGTTTCGCTGTCTGTGCGGACGTACGGTGTTCGAAACCTGCGGTAGACAGACATGATTTTTTCTAGGGGGAAAGGGGGGGGGAATTCAGAGTCTCACACGTCGTGGCGACTGCTTTGACCAAGCGGCCTTGATCCCACAGGTCCTGTCGTAAGCCTCCCCCCTCCCCTTCCTCGACATACACCAGCTATGGTTATATGTGTCGTCAAGATAGTAATGATAGTTGTGTCCCTTTATTCGAGTGCTTCCAAAACCTATAGCTTATGTGCATCCATCAAACACAACCCATCCGTTGATCCTACAGTTTAATGCTTGCGATCACTCATATTTGAATAGGGGGAACTGGCTGGTCTCGAGGCAAGACGCCGACCTTGAGAAAGAGAGGTTGTGGGTTCAAATCCTGGCTGCACCAGTTGGGATTTTTATCTATGGTTTCTCGCAGCGGCAACCACCCCTGGTCTCAGCAGTGAGGCCCGGTTTGAAACGTGAATTGCTCATCGACGGAAAAAGGATATGAGTACCTCCGAAGACGGAGTTACCTGCCTGTGCGGCGAGGGACCCCTGTGCACACGGCTGTCAGGGAAAAATGAATTAACACGCAAAAATTCAGTTCCTAGTCTCTAGGGCCTTCGTCAAAGGTCAAAGTTAGCGAACGAAAAAAATTATATATTTGAATAGACAAACGCATTTAGGACATTGCATGAAAATAAAATTACATGTATAAGACAGTTTTCTAATAGCTACGAATGAAACGATGAACGATGAAAGAAAGGAAAATGTGAGGAACTGAACTACTTCTGTCTAATAAACTCAGATGTCTCGGTTTGTTTCATTTCATTCAGTGAAACAGACAGCTGCCTTCATACGAGTGTCTAGAGTCATAGTCTGGATCGGAGAAGCTTCTTTTTATTATTTTCTTTGTTCAAATAGAAATGAAATATTTAACGAACACATCATTTTGTTAACATTTATGGAATCTTCCATTCAGACCATCAGAATGGTGAATCTGACGCAATCTGTAATTAAAATCCTTTACAATTTCTTCTTCTATGTCTTATGTTTTTATCCTTCAATTTCTTGTTTCTTTCTTTTTCATTTGTCGTTCAGCTTCCAGATCAGGCACAGTTTGCTGTCTCTGCTTTTGAGCTGTTAGGTTTCTGGGTGTTTCAAGAGTTCCATAGAAAAAAAGAACATATTTATAACAAGATTGAGATTTGGACACAATAGATCTGGACACAATAGATCTGGACACAACAGATCTGGACACAACAGATGTGGACACAATAGATGTGGACACAATAGATCTAGACACAACAGTTATAGACACTATAGATCTGGACACAATAGATCTGGACACAATAGATCTTACCGCCATGTCAGAGGCCCGCACTTGCCAATGTTGTCTTTGCCCTCGATGTAAATCTCCAGAATGGATAAACCATAATTTTCAGGCTTGTAACCAATCAGATTCATTATTAGACAACGCCAAGCCTTCTGAGGGACAAAATTATCAGTTCTTTGGAGAAGTTCTGGCCCACAGTAACAATATATGTCTTAAATTTCAAATAGAAGGCGCAACAAAATAAATAAAGGATACCAACAACAACATGAGAGAGCGTCAAAATGTTGAAGAAAATGCTCAAGCGTAATGTCAAAATCAAGTAGACTATAGAAAACAACAGCGTTATAAATTCTATTGTAGCATAGAAAGAAAGAAAGAAAGAAAGAAAGAAAGAAAGAAAGAAAAAAGGAAAAAAACGGAAAAAATAACAAAATAAAAAAGAAAGAAACAAAGAAACAAAGAAATGATATCGTATGACAAGGAACAATCGGCTGTGTTCACTTTCTGTGCGGTTTCGCCTTATGTCTTTAGACGTGTGCTCAGACTGCTATGATGGGGGCTACAGTTACCTTTCTTTGTTTAGGACATGAGATAGTAATTCGGATGACTCCACTGGCACGGGCGGTTGAGCAATTATGGATTTAATTCGTTTGCAGGGATACCGGGGCCTTCCATAACCATAACCATAACAAGAAAACAAGAAAGAAAAAGAATAAGCTCGTCAAACACGCAGGTTAGGGTTTAGGGTGTTACGTTCACTATTGTCATTGCTTGCACATGTTCGGGTAGTGCTATCATAAGAACACAAATGATGTACTTCGACCCATTTTAAAATAAAAAAAAAATGAAGAAAAAAAATACATCCGGTACCCTTTAAATGATGGACAAAGCTAAAATCCGTAGGTAGGAATGGAACCCGAAATCTTGTCTGTTCGACCTCAGTTCTCTAACTGTAATATCGAGGGGGGAAAAAATTGCTTTAAAATAAGATTTATAATGAAAAGAAATCAAGGCGCTATTGGAAATCCATAGACTGTCCATATGGAGCATACCAAACACAAATATGAGCGTGTTTTCTTGTCTCAACAACGGTAAATCTCGTCACTTGTGTTTTAACTTTCCGGGGCAATGACTTTCATTATACAATTCGATATACCTGCCTCCCTCGCCCCTCCCCCCCTTTTTTTTTAAAACAGCTCGTAATAGACATCGTCTTGTAGGGGATCTCATTTCTTGAACAAACTGCCCGAATCGATATAAATAGATTCTGTTCACTTCTAGGCCGCTCCATCGGATTACAGCTATCACAATTGTTTGTATTCAAACACGTGTTGGGCATTGTTTTGTCACTAGCTAAAGCATATGTGTATGAAATATGTCAGCTGCATATGTCTGAGTCAATCAATACAGCATAATATGGGTCTTATGGGCTGGGTGTGTGAAGGTGTTAACGGCAGTGTAGCTTGAGTGCGGGGGTGGATGGGAGTTGCTTGGGGCGCGTGAAAGATGAAGTAAAACTGTGTCGAAGGGAAATCCTGGGTTATCCGGTGCGGTTTTTTATTGTTAAAAATAAGCTTGAAATCTTCTTGTTCTTCTTCTTCGTTCTTCTTCTTCACCTTCCTTCCTTCCTTCCTTCCTTCCTTCCTTCCTTCCTTCCTTCCTTCCTTCCTTCCTTCCTTCCTTCCTTCCTTCCTTCCTTCCTTCCTTCCTTCCTTCCTTCCTTCCTTCCTTCCTTCCTTCCTTCCTTCCTTCCTTCCTTCCTTCATTCCTTCCTTCCTTCCTTCCTTCCTTCCTTCCTTCCTTCCTTCTTTCCTTCCCTCCTTCCTTCCTTCCTTCCTTCCTTCCTTCTATGTCTTTTAGTGTTGGGGAGGCGGAGAGAAACGAGTTTGCACTTTCTAGCGCGCCCCTTTTATCCACCACCGGAACGCCCTAGAAATGGAATAGAACGTGTAACTATAACTACAGCTTTGATTATTATTTATTTTGTTATTACTAACACTATAATTATTTTTAAACTTGATCTATCCACAGCTGTTTATTTTAATCACAAAGTGGCACTTTAGTTCCCCATCCCAATAGCCTTGCTATATTTACGAAAGAAATGTTCTGAGGAACTCTCTTATTCTTCAGACCGAAGCGTGCAAGGATCGAAGAGGGAAGACAACCCGGTACTCAAAAACGTCGTGCTGAAGTCGGATGTGTTGGGCCGAAAGGCGCAAATATAACAGTTATACTGCAAGCCACAACACATCGGAGACACGTCCACTATGTCCTTGTAAGGGCGGATGATGAAAAGGAATATTCTAGTCTACCACGATACTCTAGAATACTTTAGTCATCGGCGAACGCAACCAACCAACCAACCAACCACCCAACCAACCAACCAACCAACCAACCAACCAACCAACCAACCAACAACCAACCAACCAACCAACCAACCACCATTCTCCAGACTGATAATTTGTTGGTATGATTCAAACACTGCGCAATAATATGGCAATTAGCCTCGTTAATTTGTATTAAGGTAAAGTAAAAAAAAGTACAGAGCCTAGTCACGCCAAGTGGCGTATAGGGAATATGGTGTTAGTGACCATACATTTTACAGACCTTCAGCACATGATTTTTGGGGTAATGTGGTCGGTATTAAGCCCGTGCCGTTTTACTTTCCCAGAAAAATAATCCGGCACCCATTTAAGGCTGGGTGAACCCGGAAGCCGTCGATCCTCTTGTCCTTTGTAGTTCAGTTCACTAACAACTGAGCTGTCGCGGCTCCCCGTTAATTCCTTTGCTATTGAATTTGTTGTCTCTGAATGTTTATTAAAATAAATATTTAAGAATTCTATAAATTTGACCCTTTCCGGTATAAAATAATCTTATTATAACCACAACAATTGTAGCAATTTAAGTTGCAGAGTCTCTTATGATTAATGTTAATGTACTGTAGCAGAATTATACTCAAGTTGTGATTCGGAATTGAGCAAATTGACAGATTACTAGAGTGTCATCAGCAAATAGCTGTGGGTATCATGTAGCTTTGTTCCCTAGTTTTTTTTATTTCTTCAGTCGTGAAGATAACTGTTATATTTGCGCCTTTCGGTCCAACACATCCGAGATTCAGCACAACATTTTTGAGTACCGGGTTGTTTTCCCTCTTTGATCCTTGCACGCTTGGGTCTGAAGAATAAGAGAGTTCCTCAGAACTTTTTCGTGATCTGCCCTTTTGATCTCTATCTCTATCTATCTATTGTCCTTTTGAGCCGAAGACGGCACATAGGGCAGAACCACAATCTCAAAAACAGAAACCTTGCGTGCCAAAGTGGCACATATTGCAGAGATCACTGCTCTAAAATATATGGCGCTGTTTCCATAACAATACTTTTTACAATGACAGCTTGTCAAGCCATCGATCAATCTCCTTAGTCGCCTCTTACGCCTGTTACGACATGTTGCCTCTAATCGTCTTTTCATTTGTTTGTCTACTGTCCATGATTCGCTTCCACAGGTCAGAATTGGTTCTACATAGCACCGATGAACTCTCTTTCTCATTTTTATTGACATAGATTTGTTGCATAAGATATTTTTCATTTTCTGAAATGCTATTTTGGCCTGAACTATTCTGCTTTTTATTTCTCTATAAGGAGACTCTATAAGGAGATCAAAACCAGAAAAACAAAGGGCATAATGAATTTAAGACAACTCTAGAAAATAAGTAAATCAGTAATCTAATTATATGAACAAAGCTAAGGTGTTTAAATCAAATATACAATCCAGCCATGATAGAGCTGAGAAAACAGCGAAAGAAATAAAATGGTAAATAAACTAGATTCATTTAAGAACAAATACATTGGAATAGATTAAAGACTTGTGCAGAAGTAAGTAGGAAAATGGCCAAAGAACAAACTCATCTATAATCAGGAAAATAAATTGGGCATATTTCGGCCATTTGGCGAGAAGAAATAAAGAGAGAACAGGATAATAATGAACCGGAATGCATAACACAAGAGAAAAAAGAGTCCGAATTAGAGAGTTGCTAAGAAGAACACTAATAAGTGAGGCAAAAAAAGCAGACATCGACTGTCTCACTGACAGTGAGTAAATACATCAAGATGCATAGAAATGTGAAACTGCCGTAAAGTTCAAGATAAGAATGACAATTTACTTTAAAAAAATGGTATGGTAACATCTTTACGTAGGTGAGAAACAAAACTATAGTAGAACGATGAGACTCTAAAAAGGAAAATAAGTAACTTTCCTGAGCTCCAAATCTTGGTCACACACAGAGCTTGGTCACACACATAGCTTGGTCACACACAGAGCCTGGTCACACACAGAGCTTGGCCAGTCACAGAGACATGGTCACACTCAGAGCTTGGTCACACACAGAGCTTGGTCACACACAGAGCCTGGTCACACACAGAGCTTGGTCACACACAGAGCTTGGTCACACACAGAGCCTGGTCACACACAGAGCTTGGTCAGTCACAGAGCCTGGTCACACACAGAGCCTGGTCACATACAGAGCTTGGTCAGTCACAGAGCCTGGTCACACACAGAGCTTGGTCACACACAGAGCCTGGTCACAAACAGAGTTTGGTCACACACAGGGCTTGGTCAGTCACAGAGCTTGGTCACACTCAGAGCTTGGTCACACACAGAGCTTGGTCACACACAGAGTTTGGTCATTCACAGAGCTTGGTCACACACAGCGCTTGGTCACACTCAGAGCTTGGTCAGTCACAGAGATTGGTCACACACAGAGCTTGGTCACACACAGAGATTGGTCAGTCACAGAGCTTGGTCAGTCATAGAGCTTAGTCACACACACAGAGTTTGGTCAGTCATAGAGCTTGGTCACACACAGAGGTTGGTCACACATAGAGCTTGGTCACAACAGAGCTTGGTCAGTCACAGAGCTTGGTCAGTCACATAGCTTGGTCAGTCACAGAGCTTGGTCAGACACAGAGCTTTGTCACACACATAGCTTGGTCACACACAGAGCTTGGTCAGTCACAGAGCTTGGTCACACACAGAGCTTGGTCAGTCACAGAGCTTGGTCAGTCACAGAGTTTGGTCAGACAGAGAGCTTGGTAACACACAGAGCTAGGTCAGTCACAGAGCTTGGTCACACACAGAGTATGGTCAGTCACTGAGTTTGGTCACACACAGCTTGGTCAGTCACAGAGCTTGGTCACACACAGAGAATGGTCAGTCACAGAGCTTGGTCACACACAGATCTTGGTCACACATTGAGCTTGGTAAGGCAACGAATAGATTGAAATTGATACGTCCGGCCAGCAGGGCGGGACCAAGGTGTGAAAAACTGTAAGAAGGGAAATGTTCTAAAAATATGTGGAGGTGGGTACAAGATCCCAGTCTTTACTATTACGATCTCTGTGGGTACAAGATCCCAGTCTTTACTATTACGAGCTCTTTGTGTACAAGATCCCAGTCTTTACTATTACGAGCCCTGTGGGTGCAAGATCCTAGTCTTTACTATTACGAGCTCTGTGGGTACAAAATCCCAGTCTTTACTATTACGAGCTCTGTGGGTACAAGATCCCAGTCTTTACTATTACGAGCTCTGTGTGTACGAGATCCCAGTCTTTACTATTACGAGCTCTGTGTGTACGAGATCCGTCTTTACTATTACGAGCTCTGTGGGCGCAAGATCCCAGTCTTTACTATTACGAGTTCTGTGGGTACAAGATCCAGTCTTTAATATTACAAGCTCTGTGGGTGCAAGATCTGGAGCTCATTGAAGTGACTTATTTCCCTTGTTTGAGAGTCTAGCATATTATCGCCACGTAGTTAGATTTCTGTGTACATCCTTATATATTTTTGTGTTCTGGTTTGTTGTTCATGCTGAAGGTGTTTTGGCGGAAACGTCGTTCTGGTTTTGTTTTCTTTCTCACCAACGTAAAACTGTTATCATAACATTATTTTCCTTCTGAGTAATGGCACTGATGTTGCAGGAATTATGCGGATGTCTATGGTGATGTCTCACTACGGGATAAAAGTCAAGTGCCTCATTATGTTGTGAATGGCGAGCATTATTCTTCGCCTTTTTTCTTCCCTTTTTTCCCCTTCATTTCTGATCTAATTTCTCAAGCTGTTACCTGCCATATGTCTAACATATTTCATGTCGGTAGTGGTTATTTTACTGATTGTTTTTGATTCCAGCCTCCAGGTCTAGTACTGGTAACTTTATTACGGGGAACACGCGTACTTTATTGTAGATACCTCGCCTGGGCCTCTAAGGATATTTCCTTGTTGGACAGTAGGGGTGATAACTGTTAGTACGACTATTACTGTGGCGCATTAATTTGGAACATGGAACTGTTCATTTTACTGGGGTGGGAGTGTAAAAAATAAATCAACTTATGGCAGTAAATACATTTATTTATTGTTATTATTACTTTTTTTTAACAGCAGAGATAGACTCAAGATAAAACAAAGCTTGTCAAATCATTGGACAACCATCAACGAACGTTGCGAGAAAGCCAGACCCAAGAGCCGACCACGAGGCAGATGGATTAACGGAATATTAGAAGCTCTGGGAAACATAGCAGCAGAGGCGAACATAACAGCAGCAGAGGCGAAAGAAGAGCAAAACACTGCAAGTTACATTTCCCCTCGACGCTGGGGAAACAAAAATTAGGAAGGAAAGAATAAGAAGAACAAGTCATTATTTTTAATTTTGAACACGGAATTGTTCATTTTACTGTTATCATCATCATCATGTGCCATACCGGTTGGCGTAGGTGATCATGTCCCTCCACAATCTTCTACCTGCAGTGCATCATATGAGTTCTGTTGTTGACTGTTTTCCATGCCATGACACCAAGCTATCCAGTATTTTCTCTCTTTGTCGTCCGCGATCTCTCTTTCCTTTTATTTTGCCAGTTGTAACCAAGTATTCCAACTTTCCTCTTCTCATGATGTGCCCGAGAAATGTTGATTGCTTCTTTCTGATGTTTTTTAAGAGCTCCCTTTTTGTGTTGGCCTTTTTGAGAACTTCCTCATTGGTCTTTTTAGCTGTTTAGGGAACTTTCAACATTACTGTTATAGGAGTGTAAAAAAAATCAACTTGCGGTAGTAAATAAATTTGTTTATAGTAATTATTTTGTTTCTCAAGACAATAACTTACTACACAATTTTGAATGTTTATATTATATGATGTCTAAATCACAATTTTCGTCTGTTGTTGGTTTCGATTATATTGTGCATTTATTTGTATATATTCATTGCCTAGATTTTTATTATATAGTAGTAAAAATAAAGTGTCCCGTCACGCCAAGTGGCGTATAGGGAATATGGTGTTAGTGACCATACATTTTACAGACCTTCAGCACATGATTTTTGGGGTAATGTGGTCGGTATTACGCCCGTGCCGCTTTACTTTCCCAGAAGAAAAATCCGGTACCCATTTAAGGCTGGGTGAAACCGGCAGCCGTCGGTTGGGATCGAACCCTACCTCTTGTCCTTTGCAGTCTAGTTCACTAGAATTTTATTATATGCCTATATCTTTTTGTCTGCATTATTTCTATTGTCTATGTATATTTTTGTCTGCCTACACTTTTATTATCCCTCCTGATTGTAATTTTTGTGTAGATTATATACAGTCTGTAATCATATTGTTTGTTTAAATTCTACTCGATGTCTAAATTCTGTTGTCCGTCATGACTTTATTATCTGTGTAAATTTTATTGAAGGTAAAACATGAACAAAAAACAACGTAGAGCTGGGACAAAGATGAATTAGATAGAATTAAAGATAGATTATGCTGTAATCTAGACTTTGCTGATGACATAGCTCTCCTATCACACAGCCATCAACAGATGCAGGATAAAATGAGTATATTAGATGAGAGATCACAACAGCTAGGACTAAAGATTAATAGAGATAAGACCAACATTATGAGAATTAATGCAGTTGGCAATAACCATATAAAACTAGGAGAAATACCTCTACTAGACGTACAATCTTATATATATCTGGGCAGCAATATAGATAAAGAGGGAGGAACAGAAAATGATACCAAAATAAGGATATCAAAAGCAAGAGGAGCTTTCATTGCACTGGGAAACATATGGAAATCCAAAGAAATTAGGCTAAATACAAAAATAAAAATTTTCAACTCAAATGTTAAGTCGGTCCTATTATATGCTGTGAAACATGGAGAATGACAAATTGACAATCACGAAAGTACAAACTTTCATTAATGGATGCTTGCGCAGAATAAAGGGATGGAAATGGCAGGACAAAGTCACTAACGTGGAATTATGGAAATGTACCGGTCAAATACCAGTGGATAAAGAGATACAGCGAAGACGATGGCGATGGATAGGACACACACTACGGAAGCCAACTGAGAGTATTACACAACAGGCCCTTTTTTGGAATCCCCAGGGGAAAAGACAAAGAGGAAGACCAAGGAATTCTTGGAGAAGACAGATAGAAGCAGAGATGAAGATGATGGGGAAGACATGGAATGATCTTAAAAGAATGGCAAAAAACAGAACGACTTGGAAAGTGTTTGTTGAAGACCTATGCTCCACCAGGAGCTAAAAGGTAAAGATGCTGTAATCTATTTGTAATTTCTGCAGACATTTTATATATTGTCTGAATTGTATTGTCTTATATAGCCCTTTAGGTCTTGTCAGACTGTTTAGTGGAGGCTATTGTGTATTTTTTTGAGGTTTTGTTTTCGTTGAACAGCTTCTCTCGTGGCTAATTCTACCAATGTTTGACAAACACACAAGGCCACAGAATGAACAAGTCAAGCCCACCGTCCCACAGTGTTTTCCATCCTTTTTCATGAGTCTTTTCTTTTTTAAGTTTTGCCTTAGCACAGTCCCAAATGATGTTATACTGTTCCTTATGTATGCTCTCCATGATGTACGATCACTTGCCAGATGTTCCCAGTCATTTTCACATATGAAGAAGGCTGTATTGTCTGCTAAGATTGTATTGTCTAGATCATAATGCATGTTGAAATATTGTTCCAGCATGTTATGTTCAATGCTTACGAATGCATAGAGAGCTAGAGAACAACTAAGGACATAGCAACAAAGTTGAACGCATTCGAAAATAAATGTCTAAGGAAAATGCTTGGTATAGCGTGGAACGAATTCAAAACAAACGAGGAAATGAGAGAAATCGCCAATCAACCACTAATATCTTCAGTAATAAAGAAAATATGATCGATATGTTGGACCAAATGTGATGAGAAGAGATAATAACTAAGTAGGAAAGGAAGCCCTAAAGTGGGAAACAACAGGTAAGAGGAAAAGAGGCCGATCTAGAAAGACACTGAGAAGAACATTGATCCGAGAGGCAAAGGCGGCAGGAATCGGCTCCCTGAATGAGATTGAGATGCTTCACAGAACAGAGTCAAATGGTGAGATTTGATAAATGTTTTTTGCAAGGATTAAGACTGATAGAAAGAAAATTTAGAGAAAGAGTATCTGGGTCAATGCTCTATGGGCTGGCCACGCCTCGAAAGGTCAATAGATAGATAGATATCATGGTCTTTTCCTGAATTTAATTGCCCATCTTGTTTTATATTCTTCTTGATGAATTTAATAATTGTCTAAACTATCTATAACTATGGTTTTCTTTCTTTGGAAGACCGAAGTACAATTTTGAAACACAATTACATATTATGGACATAGATAGTCCACAGTTTCATACAGAACAAAAAAATGTTAAAATGTTCCAGCAACATTCTGTTCACATAAACAATGAGACATATATTTCTTTAGCGCTGTATCGGCTATGTCCAGTGGCGCTGAAGTGAGCCAAAGATTTTTAATAAGACAAGAAAGAAGAGCCTTGGATGCAGCATAAATGTGGTTGAACAAGAAAATGCTGAGAACTTCTTTGGCAACCCAAAGGAGCAATAAACCAAGTGCGGAAAAAGAACTTTTGAAGCGTATTATCGAAAAAAAGAACAGTCTACTTCTTTGGTCATGTCATGAAAATCGGAAAATTTGAAAAAGAATGACATCTTAAAGATAAATGCTTGTTTGTCATTCTTTACCCGTAGCTGTTTGTGGTTGGTATTATGGAAGCATTGGGTGGTCTAAAGGTGAGAGGTCGGCCTCAGGAAGGTTCAGGGTTCGGTAATTGCTCAGCTCCAATCCGTTGTTTCTTCTGTGCTTTACCTTTCTCCGGTCTTTGGGTAGTGATATCCTATATCTAGAATTTTAGTAAAAGGAAGAAAAAAACGGGAGGTCGCGTGTGCACGGTGCGCACGTTAAAAACACTTGCCAGTTAAAAATAACAACAAGAAAAAATGACTAATGTATGAGTAGTTTAATGAAAAATTGTTCAGTAATATACCAGTGCCGAAAAACCGATGATTCGGGCCGAAATGAGAAAAATATCAGAGACTAAGAGACTAATATTCAAGGTATGTAAACTAGAGACACATTGCACCCAACTTAATTGGCAAGCACTACAGAAAAAGAAGAGGATAAGAATAAGATGTAGAAGAAAAAAAGAAGAAAGAGATGTATTGATATTATATCATTTTAGAAATATTATATATATATAATTTGGTCATATTTAATTTTGTTTCTAGAGTGTCAGTGAAACGCATTAGTTATCGCACATAATTAATACTGAACAGAACGTGAACTGAATTCGATCTTTTCAGTCCTCTAACTTTTAGCTCCCTGAGAAACATAGGACGCAATAAACACTTTCCAAACTGTTCTGTTTCTTGTCATTCTTTAAAGATCATTCAATGCCCTCCCCTTCATCTTCATCTCTGCTTGCATGTCTTTTCCAATAATATTTTCGTCTTCCTCTTTGTCTTTTTTTCCTTGGGGATTCCAAGACATACTCCAATATATGGACTGATCAACTTCTTCAACTGTTTATTAAAATTATACCTATGTGTGAGCACTTTGTACCTCGATTGTACTTTTTGTTGTTGGTAAAAAAAAAAATGAATGCGTCATACATTTTGTTGTCGAGATAAATAAAAGAAATGCAAACTCTTTGATTCAAGTCATTTTGATATAACCCGCTGTAATCACTCGTAAACCACATCTGCTATATCACATCAGGTGTTAGAATATTGAAATAGGGTCACGTTACATTTTAATAACTATGAGAGTACAACTATCTATCTGTTTATCTATCTGCCTCCCTGTATAACCATATGTTCGTCTGCTTGTATATATATATATACCCATATATATATATATATATATATATATATATATATATATATATATATATATATATATGTTTGTCCGTGCATGTCTTTGTCTGTCTGCCTGCCTGCCCGCCTGTGCTATCTGTCTGTTTGTTTGCCTGTCTATATTTCTGTCCATGTCTCTGGCTGTCTGCCTGCCTGTTTATCTGTCTCTCTGCATATCACTCTGTATAACTATCTCTTTTCTCTATGTTTGTTGTCTGTCTGCCTATTTGTCTGTCACAATGCATATCACTCTGTCTAACTATCTCTTTTCTCTATGTTCGTTGTCTGTCTGCCTGTTTGTCTGTCTCACTGCATATCACTCTGTCTATCTATCTCTTTTCTCTATGTTTGTTGTTTGTCTCTCTCCCAGTTTGTCTGTCTCACTGCATATCACTCTGTCTATCTATCTCTTTTCTCTATGTTTGTTGTTTGTCTGTCTCCCAGTTTGTCTGTCTCACTGCATATCACTCTGTCTATCTATCTCTTTTCTCTATGTTTGTTGTTTGTCTGTCTCCCAGTTTGTCTGTCTCACTGCATATCACTCTGTCTATCTATCTCTTTTCTCTATGTTTGTTGTTTGTCTGTCTCCCAGTTTGTCTGTCTCACTGCATATCACTCTGTCTATCTATCTCTTTTCTCTATGTTTGTTGTTTGTCTGTCTCCCAGTTTGTCTGTCTCACTGCATTTCAATCTGTCTATCTATCTCTTTCTCTATGTTTATTGTCTGTCTGCCTGTCCGATTGTCTGTCCGTCCATCTGCCCACCCGCCGGTTTGTCTGTCTCACTGCATATCACTGTGTCTATCTATCTCTTTCTCTATGTTTGGTGTCTGTCTGTCCGTCCGCCTGTCCGCCCATCTGTCCACCCGCCTGTTTATCTGTCTGTCTCATATCCACCCACATGTCTGTCCGTCCATTTATCTTGTACGTCTGCAACACACACACACACACACACGCACGCACGCACACACACACACACACACACACTCTCTCTCTCTCTCTCTCTCTCTCCCCTCTTTCACCCTTAGCCTACCTTCCTGCTCACCCTACTTTCCATCTCTTTCCCCTAATATCTATCTACCGATTTTCTTTGTCTGTTTGCCTACGTATCCGCATGCATTTCTTTTATTCGACTGTCTGCATACCTTCAAATATAACTCATTGTTAAAACGTATGTCTACCACTGCACTGTCATTGGTTGTTATGTTATGTTAGGGGGTCTCGGTAGCCTAGTTGGGAAAACCACCCGACTGGACTACCGACGTTCAGACAACCCGTGTTCGATTCCCGCTGGGAGCAATGTGAATTATACTCGTGGTAGAAAAAAAAATACCCCCACGGTCGACCCAGCCGTTGGCAGAAATGGGTACCAGGGTATTACCCTGGGAAGGTGAGGAATGTTGCCTCGCATCTGAGTTTAGATGCTTGAGGCGACACTATACAGCAATCTCCGAACATTTCTGGATAGGCGGCCGAGCATATATGGGTGGAAACTCGCGTCACAAGACGCGTACAAGTCTCATACTTTACCTTTACCTATTATGGTATGTTGTGTTAGGATCTTCATCACTACACTTGAGACACACCCATAGGTGCTCCTATCTTCTGGAAATACTGTAAACTACAGAGAATAACCATAGCCCTCGCCCAAAAACTCAGTTGCACGGTTTGGCATCCGATTATGGTATATGGTGAACAGTTTTGCCCTTTTAGCGGCCCCTTGGCCTACTCCATTCGAACTTTAACTGTTAAAAGTTCTTTCGTGCGCAGAGTGTACACAGGAACTCTTACTTTTCGGTGTTATCTGAAAGGGCAAGACTCACTACGCAGAGACTGGGGAGGATAAAACAACGAGGAAACCACGGACTGTGGCGAGATTCGAACTGGTACCTTCCTTCCAGAGATTGCCATTGTTTGTTACAGATTATTATTAGTGCTATTACTGTTATTATTTTTATTATGTTACAGTAACAATTAATTGTTATCTTTTTGTGTAGGGAGCAATGTAAGAAATGGTTATGGTAATGGATGGTCTCGGTATCACTGCAATCGAATTAAAATCCATAATTGCTCAACCGCCCAAGCCGGTGGAATCATCCGAATTAATATCTTATCTCCCAAACAAAGAAAGGTAACTCCAGTCCCCATCATAGCGGTCTCAGCACACGCCTAAAGGCTTAAGGAGAAACCGCACTGAAAGTGAACACAGCCATCTATTCCCCGTCATACGACATAATTATTTATCGTAAGCAATTGGAATATCGAAACACGATCAAAACGGATGCAACGCGCAGCTCACGGTGTGCACAGAGCACTTAAATCAGTAGCCTCGGCATCAGGCCGGACTTATGTAATGTAATGCAAGAAATGTAGATTGTAAACAATTTTTAATGACTGACTGTCTGGGCACTCATCAGTCCTTTATTGGTTGTTTTCCCTCGGACTGAGAGCTACACATTAGACAGACATCATAACCCTTCTTAATATTTTAGGACTTATTGCTAGGTCTTGTTGTATTGTTTTGTTTCTAAGCCCACAGTTGTGCTTTCTCTGTTAATTATTCTCTTTAGAGTTTCTGTTATTCTTCCTTGTTTATTTTTTTACCCGTGTTCATATAAAGGCCAGGTACTAAAGCCTTATGTCGTCAGTTCTGAGAACATGACCGATGTACTTCAGGCTCTTTTTCCGCTTAGTGCTTGATACGTACTCTTGCTAGGTTTCTGCTTTTATAGCTTCATTTAGTGTACAGTCGCCCCAGTTTCTTTTTAAAATCGCATTTCTCTCCAATAAATGATCTAAGAAAGACTTCACTGTCAAATTAGAAAGCGCCGACTACAATGCGGATGTCTTCTAAACAATCTTCTTCATTGTCATGATTTCCCAGGAAAGTAGAGCCAAACAATATCTCTAAGATTCGACCACCAAACGTCCAGTGCACTTTTCATATGAAGGACTAGTTCTGGACTATGCGTCGCATTTCCTAAGTCTTACACTATGAGCGATTTTCTAGAAAACAAAGTAATTCACAAAACCTGCAAATTGGCGAGAGGTAACAGCCTAAACGCATCTTCTCCCTCTGGAAGTCTTCTCCTTCTTCATTCCATAACCATAGGGGTCACTGGGGTGTCACTGATAGACATTCGTCAAACTTTTTCATTTCTCTCTGTCATTTCTATGTTCAGTCATTTTTTAGGAATATGTAAAATCATGATGCTGTCTAATCTTTGATATTATCTTCCCATCTCTTTCTCAGTTTCACAGAATGATCTTTTCTAGTTCAGACGATACGTGGTAAATTCATTATATTTTACTTTACTTCACTGCCGCTGAAGGTATCTAAGTTATAAGATTCTCTTTCTTCAAGGATAAGTTAACCTTTTATTTAACAAAAACAAATCCCATTTCAGACTTTAGTCCAGTCCGCATAATCTTGTCAGTATTATTTATAAACTGCATCATTCGTAACAGGGGTCAAAGCAAACAGATGCATATAAATGCGTATTGTATCAACCTTAACGCGACGAACTGGACGATTTCAGGAACCGATAGACCATAGCAACATCCATAGCCTGTTTTTTAAGGTATGTGCATAATATACGTACGCACATACAAACGCGTGCGTGTGTATGTGTGTTGTGAATACTCTCTTTCTCTCTCTCTCTCTCTCTCTCTCTCTCTGTATATATATATATATATTACAACAAATGACTATTATAATTATAATTATATTTATGAAAGGAGAGTTAAAAAGAGACGGTTAGTGATTTTTAACATTGAGTGCCAGCATCAATTCGAAAAAAAATAATCACCGGAACACGTTCTAAACGGTTCGTATATATATTTTTTGGGTCAAATTGATACAGGCACTCATTTTAACAACCCACTCACTGTCTCTTTTTAATTCTCATTTCATTAATGTAATTATAATTATAATAGCCATTTGTTGTAATTGTAAGTAGACTAGAGCTTCAGAGGTGTTGCAATAACAGTTACAATAAACTGAAATCTCGTTTTATTACTTGGAATGATAGAATTACGATAATATTTTTTTCTATAAAAAAAGCGTTAAGCATTATTTAAGTACCTGCATGTATGCATGCATATATACATACATACAGGTTTATATGCATACAATACGTGCACACATTTATATAAACATATGCACATACATACATACATATATATACGTACAAACACAAAGAAGATGGAAGGATTTCGTCATTCTTCAGTGGTTTCCGTCATAATTCAAATCAGGACTTCTTGCAGATTAGCAAGCCATTTTAGACCGTTGGCACTACGTAGAGGACATCAGTCTTCTTCATCTACATTTCAGCTCCCTGTGGAGCATAGGTCTTCAACAAACACTTACCAAGCCGTTCTATTTCTTGCCATTATTTTAAGATCGTTCAATGTCTTCCCATTCATCTTCATCTCTGCTTTTATCTGTCTTCTCCATGAATTTCTTGGTCTTCCTCTTTGTTTTTTCCCTGGGAATTCTAAAAAAGGGCCCTTTGTGTAATACTCCCAGTTGGCTTCCACAGTGTGTGTCCTATCCAGCGCCATCGTCTTCGCTGTATCTCTTTATCCACTGGTATTTGACTGATACATTTCCATAATTCTATGTTAGTGATTTTGTCCTGCTATTTCCATCCTTTTAATCTGCGTAATCATCCATTACTGAAAGTCTCTATCTTCATGATTGTCATTTTAGTTGTTCTCCATGTTTCACAGCCATATAATAAGACTGACTTAACATTTGAGTTGAACATTTTTATTTTAGTATTTAACCTAATTTCTTTGGACTTCCATATGTTTCCCAGTGCAACAAATGCACCTCTTGCTTTTGATATCCTTATTTTCTATCATTCTCTGTTCCTCCCTCTTTGTTTATATTACTGTCCAGATATATGTAAGATTGTAAGTCTAGTAGAGGTATTTATTCTATATTTTCTAGTTTATTGTCAACTGCATTAATTCTCATAATTTTGGTCTTATATCTATTAATCTTTAGTCCCAGCTGTTGTGATCTCTCATCAAGCATGCTCATTTTATCTTGCATCTGTTGATGGCTGTGTGATAGGAGAGCTATGTCATCAGCAAAGTCTAAATCATCAAGTTGCTTGGTCAGTGAACACTGGATTCCATTTCTGTTGTTTTGAGTTTTTTTCATAATCCAATTTATGGCCAGTAGAAAGAGAAATGGAGATAGATGGCATCCCTGCCTTACTCCTGTTCTTATTTCAAATTGTTCTGTAATCTGTCCTTCATTCACCACACTACATTTCATTCCTTCATACATTGTTATTATCAGTTAAGTAACTTTATGAGGATTCCGTAATGACTCAGAAACTTCCAAAGCATTCCTCTGTCTAAACTATCAAATGCCTTTTCGTAATCTATAAATCCAATATAAAGTGGGGACTGTAGTTCTAAACTTTGTTCAACTATTATACTTAGGTAGTTATTTGATCAGTACATGATCTGTTCTTCCTAAAACCTGCTTGTTCATCTCTCAAATGTTTCTCTATGGCCTCTTTTATTATCTCCAGAATGATTCTGCTTAATATTTTTCCTGGCACTGATAGTAGCATAATTCCCCTATAATTTGTGCACTCCTGTAAACTTCCTTTCTTTGGTAGTTTGATCATATAACCTTCTTTCCAGTCTTTAGGTATTTCTTCCCTCTCCCAAATTTTATCTAATAGATTATGTAACATCTTGGTAGAGGTGTTAATATCTGCTTTGATGGTTTCCGAAGGAATTTCATCTGGTCCTGTGGATTTACCATTTTTTTAAAAAGTTTGATGGCTTTTATTATTTCTTCTTTGCTTGGTTTTCCGCAGTTAACGTGTAACTCTTCTTCTGCTGGTAGTATATCTGGAGGATTATTTGAGCAGACTCTATTCAAAAGTTCTTCAAAGTGCTCTTTCCATCTTTCCATTTGTTCCCTTCTATTACTAAACAGATTTCCTTTCTTATCTTTAATAAAGGCATTGATATGTTTGTATTTTCCGCTTAATTTATTTGTGCTGTTGAACAGTTCTTTCATATTCCCTTTATTTGCTGCTGCTTCTTCCTCTTTAGCTAGTTCATCTATATATTTCCTCTTATCCATGTTAATGCATCTTACTTCTTTGTTCACCTCAGTGTAAGTTTTCTGTGTATTGGCTTTATTACTTCTCGTTTTGCTTTTATTTATGTCTGCTTTCTCGTTCTTTCTTTCTTTAATTTTATCTAGGGTCTCTGCTGTCACCCATGCCTTATTCTGGCGTTCTCTTTTCCCACAGCGTTTCTTCGCATGTCTCTTTCCATATATCCTTTACCTGTTTCCAATGATCTTCTATATTAATTGTATTTTGTAGTTGTTGCAGGACTTGATATTTGTTTGATATTGCGACTGCACATTTATCTTTAATTCCTTGTTCTTTAAGAAATCCTACATTGAAATACTTTCTACCCTTATTCTTTGTAGTTTATCTTTTTAGTTTATGTTTAAGTTTGGCTAGCAGAAGATGATGATCTGAAGCCACATCTGCTCCTCTATATACCTTTACATGTTGTGAGGATGACTTAAACTTATTATTCATTCATATGTGGTCAATTTGATTCTTCTTTCTATGATCTGGTGACACCCGTGTAGCTTTGTGTTTTCTTTTGTGTTGGAATATCGTTCATCCTAGGCTCACTTGATTAAGGGCGCAGAAATTCACGAATATCTCTCCATTCTCATTGATATCTCCAGAGTCCATATTTTCCCATAATCTCTTCGAAGCTTCTGTTATGCGATCCTACTTTTGCATTTAGGTCTATCATCAAGATTATAATATCCTTGGCTCGTCTTTCATCCATCTGACTTTGCAACTGTTTATAGAATTGATCTTTAACTAAATCATCCTTATCATTGGTTGGTGCGTAGCATTGGATAATGCGTATTTTTATTTTGTTTTTATTTGTTGTTTTAAATGTTGTTCTCATTAGTCCTGGCCCTACTGCTTACCAGTATCTTCTGTGCTTTCCTTCATAACATTTTAGCTACCCCTTCACTATGTTGTGCTCCAGGTTTCTGTTGTCCTAATGATAAAATCATCTCTCCTGTATTTAGTTTTATCTTTTCCGTTCCTAGCCATCTTGTTTCACACATTCCCAGAATATCTATTTTGTAATTTCTCATCTCTGCTGCTACCTGTGCGGCTTTTCCTTGTTCATTTAGGGTACGTACAATCCAGGTGCCAATTCTAGAGGATTTCCTGGAAGACAAAAGGTGAGTCGGCAACCAAGAACCCTCTTGGCTTTCTCCGGATTGGGTCTTACATCTCTCTTATACAGCGAGCCTATATCTTTCCTGGATGGCTGATTTACTTTTTTTTTTCTTTTCTTTGAGTTATACATGTTCGTGAAGTTTTTTTCGACATATTCTTTTACAGTGCGGGATAGAGGAGATCAATGTATTAAAATAAAGACTGAGACAGTTGTGTGCGACCGGGTCTAGACAGTAGGTTCGATTAGAAGTGTTGCGCAGAATATACGTTTAATATTAATCGTCATCATAATGTGCCATACAAGTTGACGTAGGCGATCATGTCCTCCTACAATCTTCTATCCACCGTGTATCGTATCAATTCAGTTGTTGACTGTTTTCCATGCCATGACACCGAGCTATCTAGTATTTTCTCTCTTTGTCGTCCTCGATCTCTCTTTCCCTGCATTTTTCCAGTTGTAACCAAGCATTCCAACTTTAATCTTCTTATGATGTGCCCGAAAAATTTTGATTGTTTTTTTTCTGTTTCTTTGGAGCTCCCTTTTTGTTTAATATTAAGTTCAATGCAGCAGGAGGTCGACGCCTGGGAGTCAGGGCAAAGATGGACTTATCTCCCCTTGAGTGTCAAGAAGCTAAAGCATTTGTTCGACGGAGGTCAGCTTCTGATGCTAAGACTCCCTTCTGCTGCGAATTTCAGTATGCGAGTTTTCTGTTACTTTTACGAAATGTCAATGTTAATTATGTGCTACATGCTCAACAACATAAACTAAATTGTACCAGTAAATTAATATTCTCCAAAATCAAAAAATAAATTTACTCATATTGACTATACCTAAGCTATGTTGCTTTCAACATTTTGGCGCATCTTTCAAACGTCATTAAACAGGTCCTGCACTGAAATCCCTGGCACACACTCTACGCACTTCATTATGTTGTCACTGAACACAGATAGCAAGATCGCACGATAACACGCTTCGCAGTCTAATTAGCTTTTTACAATTCCTTTGTTATCTCACATTCTCTTGCTAGCTCGTCGAGCTCACGTTTATTGCAACGATGTTCTTTTTTTATGTCAGGTTTTACGTCATGGTTGAAGCTTTCTAACTCACTCGATTGTCATGACTTAGAACACAGCTGAATACATTTAGTTTAGACTAAGACATTCTCAACCTCTCTGTGCCCTTGTTGTGTTAACATCCATGACCTCAACCCCCAGCAGTTGTCGTTTTTACGTGTAAAACAAAAATATAATAAATCAACAACTGCCGTGAGCATTTACAACACTCATTCATTTTCTCTTTAAGCCTTATTATGTAAAAAAGAAAATCGCACACATTGTTCTGTTTGGAGGATTGAACAGAACATAGAAAAGAACATAGAAAAAAAGAGTTCAGCAAACACATTTTCTGTAATAAAATAGGATACGATATGATCAGACGTTATGGTCGAAAAGCTAGCCTTCTACTGGCACAACAGAATACAATTTGAAAGAAGTTTCTACCTCTTCTGCATTCGTTCGATAATAACGCCTTTTCGTGTTTGTTTCTTAAAATGACGTTAAAAAGTTGTAGTTGCGTTGTAATAGCACATAAAATTACTAGAGATTATACAATAAAGGTTTACCCTTGCATTCTCTTGGTTTATCTACTTGTTTTACTCCGCTTTGATTGAAGTCTCATCCACAAGGCTGTGACGTTGTTCTCTGTTTCAAGACACGGCCGTAAGTGGAACTGTTTTCTGTTTCAAATTACTCACTTAGCCATTGCTCTCATGATCATATTTAACCGACAGAAAGACGGCCTAAGTGGAACTGTTTTCTGTTTCAAATTACTCACTTAGCCATTGCTCTCGTGATCATATTTAACCGACAGAAAGACAGCCGTAAGTGGAACTGTTTTCTGTTTCAAATTACTCACTTAGCCATTGCTCTCATGATCATATTTAACCGACAGAAAGACGGCCTAAGTGGAACTGTTTTCTGTTTCAAATTACTCACTTAGCCATTGCTCTCATGATCATATTTAACCGACAGAAAGACGGCCTAAGTGGAACTGTTTTCTGCACACAGTAACAGGTAATATATCTGACCTTGACATGTATCAGAAAGATACAATCACATTTTTTGGGCTACATAATGAGAATGGAACAGCTGGAATGTGTTGTGAGAAGTTAAAACAAAACGTTAGGGAAGAAGAGATAGAAGGAAATAGAGAAACAATTTTGCAAGACAGTTTAAGAAAATGGCTTATTAATAAGTCAACAGCAGAAGTGATAAACAATTGTAAAGACAAACAGGCTGTGGAGAGACGTGATCACAAACGACAGCAGGTGCGGTACTTGGTGATGGTTATAATTAGTAGCGTTTTGTTGTTGTTTGCAGGAAGTTGCAATATCTGTACCTTTCGACTCAACACATCCGACTTCAACATGACACTTTGAGGTACTGAATTATCTTCGCTGTTCAGTGTCCCTGCACGCTTAGTGAAACCGTTGTGTCTGTTTCCAGAGGCACCTCGAGAGGGTGGAGCAGGGACTTGATTAAGTATGATTCATTGATCCTAATGTAAAAAGTCAACTTTAAATCTCTGAACGATTTCAGCTCAAGTACTGCCATTGCCTTGACCATAGTTCGATTTGATAAGGTCTTTTGCTTTGTACAAACTAATTACAACTAAACTATCATATGTATATTTTTTCAGCTGACACAATTAAAGTCGTTTCGGTAGATTATTTGAATCGGGTTTGCTTTACATCTATAATCCATAAACAGTAATTATAGCTCGGAAGAATTACAGAAGTCTATATTTGAATAGTTCAATAACTCAATTGAATTCTATGCCAATGATTAATAAGAACTGATATTCTATGTCAGTGATTAATAAGAACTGATATTCTGTGCCAGTGACTAAGTAGAACTGTTGTCTGTGGATTCCATCTTACTCCAAAGTTCTTGGGAAAAAAATATTCTTGGAAATGATGAGATAGATTGACGAGTTTGCAGATAAAGTGGCAAACTACCTCAGCCAGAAATAAACTCATGACGATTTCAAGAGGTTTGTTAGGGACATATGTATGAATAAACAGAATACTGAACACCAATGTAGACTGTAAACGTTTAATCGGAGATGACGTCACTGCAGGTGTGGCATTCCCATATTTGCTCACCTCACCCCTCGTTTCTGCAACCAAAAAAGTGCTTATCCTAGTTGCTATTCTGTTCTACTGAACCTTCAGCGTTTTGGAAAAAAAATTGAGATGTGCAGCTCATGCACACTTCTGAACATAAGGGTTACCAAAAGAAACGATGTATTGTGCAAATCGGGAGAAAACAAGGCGTGATAATGGTAATCTTTTGACGGGTCGGGTAAAACAGGTTATATTATTACATTTTGAACACTCTAAGAATATGAACCGTGGTGAATGGGACTTTGGAACTGGACAAAAATGTAGTTACAGAAGTGCACTGTATATGATTATAATGAGCAAAGAAGGCCCCTGTGTCTATCGTCAGTGCTATACTTGGAGAAACTGAATGAGGATGTCACTAACTTTGCACTGGTAAGTGCTGCCTCAGAACTTCTTTAGATTGACGTTTTTGGCAATGTACGCAGGTGAAAAATAAGAAGAAAAAATTAAGCAGAAGATAAAGAGGGAGAAGAAGAAGAAAGACAGAAAGAATAAGAAGGCGATAAGAAGGAGAACAAGAAGAAAAAGAAGGAGAACAAGAAGATGATGATGAAAAAAGGAAAGCAAGAAGAATGAGGAGAGGAGATTAAGAAGGAAAGAAAACTGAGGAAGAAGGAGGAGGAGAAGGAGATTTTAAAAAAGATGGAGGGATTAGTGATAAATAATAAGAACACGAACAAAAAGAAGCAAGAGGAGGAAAAGAGCAAAAAAGAAGATGAAAGATATAAAAAAGAAGAAGGAATAAATAAGGAGAAGAAAAAGAAAAAAAGAGGATCGTAAAGGAGAAGACGATGACGCTGGATAGGACACACACTGCAGAAGCAAACTGAGAGTATTACACAACAGGCCCTTGTTTGGAATCCCCAGGGAAAAAGACAAGAAGGAAGACCAAGAAATTCTTGGAGAAGACAGACGGAGGCAGAGATGAAGATGATGGGGAAGACATGGAAAAATCTTTCATTTTTATTTTGTCAGTTGTAACCAAATATTCTAACTTTCCTCTTCTCTTGATGTGCCCGAAAAATGTTCATTGTTTCATTCTGTTTTTTAGGAATTACTTTTCTGTGTTGGCCTCTTTGAGAATTTCTTCATTTGGGCTTTTTAGCTGTCCAGTGAACTTTCAACATTCTTCTGAGAAATCCCATCTCTGTGACCTCCTATCGTCTTTTCATTCGTTTGTCTACTGTCCATGTTTTGCTTCCATAGGTCAGAATTGGTTCTATATAACACCGATTAACTCTCTTTCTCACTTATATTGACATAGATTTGTTGCATAAGATATTTTTCTATTTTCTGAAATGCAATTTTGCTTGAGCTATTCTGCTTTTTATTTCTGTGGTGCATCTTCCATCTGATGTTATTATTGTGCCCAAGTATTTGACGCATTGCTCTTGTTTCAGATTTGTCCTGTTTAGTTTTATACTGCATGATGGTGATGATTGTTTCTTTGATATGACCATTACTTCTATTTCCTTACTATTCAGACCGAGACCTTTTTTGTTGCTTTCTTTTACTATTATATCTATAATTTCTTGTAGTTCATTCTCTGTCTCTGCTATTAAGATTGTGTCATCCGCATATCGTAAATTATTTATGTTGTGACTGTTGATTCCAATTCCTTTTTTGTCTACTATTTATCTGATAATTTGTTCGCTGTAAAGTGAAAACAAATCCGGCTACAGAACACAGCCTTGTCTAGCTCCTTGTTTTATAAATTGGAATTGTCCTGTTTGGTTGCTAATTCTTATAGCTGCTGTTTGTTACCAGTACATGTTTTTTTTTATGATTCGCAGATCCTTGCCATCAATGTTTATAAATAGAATAGCTGAACTATAATATACTACCTTGGACATACTATAACCAAGGATGGAAAATGTAAAATTGAAATAAACAAAAGAATAGGTATGGCAAAAAGTAATTTTAAGGACATGACAAATATACTAACAACAAAACAAATAACAGCAGGCTGAAACTAAGAATAGCGAAATACGAGCGTATTACATCTTCTCAATATTCCTGTATGGTTCAGAAACATGGACATTAGAACAGAAAACAGAACAGAAAATTAAAGCCTTTGAAATATTGATTTATAGAAGAATAGGTAGAATTGGACGGAAAGAAAAGAAAAGAAACGATGAAGCTTTAAAACAACTAAAAATAAAAAGAGAACTACTAAATACAATTAAGACAAGACAAATGAAATTTTTGGGGCACGTTAAAAGACACAACAGCCTACTGAAAGTAATATTGGAGGGGAAAATACAAGGTAAAAGATACAGAGACAAACCAAGACTAACATGGAGGAGTAACATCAAAAGATTGACATGTCAACCTATGACAACCTACACCACCAAAACAAGAAACAGTGGAATGGCGATCCATGGTAGCCAACCTTCGTTGCGGAGACGGTACTCGATGATGATAATGATGAACTATAATATATAGAACAGCTGAACTATAATGGATGATGGAGTTAGGAAAAAAAAGACCTGGAATCATTACGAAGTATATTTGTAGTATTATATATATGGCCCTTTTCGTCTTGTCAGACGGTCTAGTGGAGGCTATTGCGTATTTTTTGAGGTATTGTTTTTGCCGAACAGCTTCTCTCGTGGCTAATTCTACCAATGTTTGACAAACGCACGCGGTCACATAATGAACAGGTCAGGCTCGCTGGTCCACAGGGTTTACCATCCTTTTTCATGAGTCTCTTCTCTTCTAAGTCCTGTCTTAGAACAGTCTCAAATGTTGTTATACCGTTCCTTATACGTGCTCTCCATGATGTACTTGCCAGATGTTGCCAGTCGTTTTCACAGATGGAGAAGTCATTCAGAGATGATTTGCAGATATCTCTATATCGTAGTTTAGGTCTGCCGATTTGTCGTTTTCCGTGTTTTAGCTCGCCATATAGTACTTGCCTAGGAATGCGTTTTTCTTCCATCCGTTGGACATGCCCCAGCCATTTTAGCCTTCGACTTCTGAGCATCGACATGATTGTTGGGGTCTTAGCACGTTGCAGGATAGTTAAGTTGGTTATTTTGTCCTGCCATTTGATGTGCATTATTTTGCGGAGACATCGCATGTGGAAGACATTTAGTCTTTTTTCCTGGTTTGAGTATGTTGTCAGGTTTCGGATCCATATAGTAGTGTGCTAAGCACACAAGTTTGATATATTAAGAGTTTAGTCTTTTGAGTTAGTTTCGTGTTGTTCCATGCCCTTTTTGTGAGTTTGCCGAAGGTCGTAGCTTCCTTACCAATTCGACAGTTTATTTCTTCATCAAGAGAGATGGTTTGCGTAACTGTGGATCCAAGATATGTAAATTTCTGTACTGATTCTAGTGGGCAGTCTTTTAGAGTAATAGATAGAGGTTTGAAGTCACCTTGATTTAGTATTACTGTCTTCTGAACATTAATTGACAGTGAAAAAAGGTCGCATGCTTTATCCAGGTTGTTGATCAGCGACTGTAGGGTGGCCTCACTATGAGCGACTAGGGCTGCATCGTCAGCAAATAAAATTCTTTATTTGTAATGGATGCGGATTTAATCATTATTGGTTGTTTCATTTCTTCGCTGCTAGATGAAAGAGCAGCATGGCTTGGTATGCTGTGAAGCTGCAGCTAATTGCCGTGAGAGATGTGCTCGTCTTGTAAAACTGTCAGCGACTGAGAGCTGTCGGCGTGCAACTCACAGCTGTCTGCTTGCAACTCACAACTGTCTGCTCGCAACTCACAGCTGTCTGCTGGCAACTCACAGCTGTCTGCTCGCAACTCACAGCTGTCTGCTCGCAACTCACAGCTGTGTTCTCGCAACTCACAGCTGTCCTGTCTGCTCGCAACTCACAGCTGTCTGCTCGCAACTCACAGCTGTCTGCTCGCAACTCACAGCTGTCTGCTGGCAACTCACAGCTGTCTGCTCGCAACTAACAGTAGTCTGCTCGCAACACATAGCTCTTTGTTTTCATCTAAAACTAGTATTTTAGTTCTAACCTTGGAAATATTCCAGTAATGGGATAATGATGTAAAGATAAAGAGATAGTTACATCGTTGATGGATAGCAATGTTCGGAGTCTCATCATCATCGAGTGCCGTCTCCACAACGAAGGTTGGCTACCAAGGTGCGCCATTCTGCTCTTTCTCTTGCTTTGATGGTGCAGGTTGTCATAGGCTGATTTGTCCATCTTTTGATGTTACTCGTTCATGTTAGTCTTGGTCTGCCTCTGCCTCTTTTACCTTGTATTTTCCCCTCCAGGATTACTTTTAGTAGGCTGTTGTGTCTTTTAACATGACCCAAAAATCGCATTTGTCTTGTTTGAATTGTACTTAGTAGTTCTCTTTTCATTTTTAGTTGTTTCAAGACTTCGTCGTTTGTTTTCTTTTCCTTCCATCCAATTCTACCTATTCTTCTATATATCCACATTTCGAAGGCTTCAATTCTCTGTTCTGTTTTCTTGTCTAATGTCCATGTTTCTGCACCATACAGGAATATTGAGAAGACATAACATTTTGCTATTCTTAGTTTTAGCCCTGGTGTTATTTGTTTTGATATTAGTATGTTCTTCATGACATTAAAATTACTTTTGCCATTCCTATACTTTTGTTTATTTCAGTTGTACATTTTCCATCGCTGGTTATAGTATGTCCAAGGTAGTTACAGTTCTGAACTCTCTCCATGTCTATTCCTTCAATTTTGATATCCACTTGTGGGTTTTGAGTATTTCCTTTGTTTATGATCATAGTTTTAGTCTTTTTGATATTCATATCTAGTCCATATTTTTTGCTTATCATGTTTATTTCATGAAGTAATTGGTGTAGATCTTTAGGATTGTCTGCTAGTAGTACAGTATCGTCAGCATATCTTAGGTTATTGATTATCTTTCCATTAATTTGTAGGCCTGGCATCACTATGATGTTTTTCAAGATTTGCTCAGTGTAAAGATTGAACAAGCTTGGTGATAGGATGCATCCTTGTCTTACTCCTCTTTTTATATCAATGGATGTAGAGTTCTCTTTGTTATATTTTATTATTGCTGTTTGCTCCCAGTATAAATTACATATTAGTTGTATGTCCACGTCATCTAGATGTATCTCTTTCAGGCATTCTAAAAGTTGTTTGTGGTGTACTCTATCAAAAGCTTTGGTGTAGTCTATGAAGCAGGCATAGATTGGTTTGTCTACTTCTGTGTACTTTTCGATTAATGTTCTCATGTAGAATAAGGCTTCTTTCGTCCCGCTATTTTTCCTTCAACCAAATTGCTGCTAATCTAATTCAGTACTGATTTTATTCTGAATCCTTCCTTGTATAACTTTTTGTAACATGTCTCATTAGGCTTATTGTTCTAAAGTCACTGCGTTCAACTGCACCATTCTTTTTAGACAATGCAATGAAAGTTGATGTTTTTAGTTCATTTGGTATGTATCCTGTGTGGTATATGTCGTTGCATATGTCTGTGATCACTTCAATGCCAAAATATTATAGTGCCTGCATCATCTCTGTCTGTATGATGTCAGGTCCTGCTGCTTTTCCCTTTTTCAGTGTTTTTATAGCTTTTTCCACCTCAGATTTTAAGATTTTATAGCCTGATGTAGATTTTATAACTGGTTTCTTGTCCCTTTGATCATGAAATAGTTCTGTTATACATTCCTGCCATCTGTAATATCTTTATTGTCTGTTAGCATTTTCCATTTTTTTGTCTGCAATGCATCCACCTTCTGTGGCTTTTTTATTTTTATTAGTTATTTTCTTTATTTCTGAGTGCGTTCCTATTAAGTCTTGTTTGCTTTCCCTAGTTTCTATTTCTATACATTTGTGGCTGAGCCAGTCATCTTTTGCCTTTATGCACATTTTGCGTATTTCATTATCTATTTTATTGCATTGGGCAGTGTTCTTCGTTTGTCTCCTTTCTTCCATTTTTTCTAAGTTTGTGTTAGTTATCCTTTTTTGTTTTTTTGTTCTTTTCTCTTTTGGGTAAGGTGTCGCAAGTTTTTTGTTTGCTTTTCTTTATGCATTGCCATTTGGTTGCTACTTTTTCATCAGGATTTTCTCTTCTGTATATTCTGTATAAATGTATATTTTTCGTCCTCTATGTACCAACATTCTTTCCATCTTGTCTCTGATATGTCTAAGATATCTATATTTATTCGTTCTGCTTCTTGAATCAGATTTTCCAATTTCCCTAACATTCCAAGTACATTCCGACATAAGTTCGAATTCCTCTCCATGGCTTCCTCTGGACTAGTACGTGATGAGACTCCAATCTCTTTCAAGGTGGTCAGCCATATTCGTCTTTCGTGTTCTGAATATGCCTCATGTGTACCACACACTTTGTTGTTTTCGCTTTCTGGGCCGTTGGTCATCTCTGACTCTTCCGCCCCATCCACCGTTGCAGACTTTGTACAATTCGGAATGGACAATTTCGTCTGCCTGGCGCGACAGTGAAAAACATTGACCTATCACCGATAGGTCAATCTCGAATGAAAAGAAGATAAATACCCACTTAACAACGATAATTTCCACCATCCACTAGCCTGTCATAAGTTAAACAACTACAACGGGTATGAGCAGAAAAAAAGGAAGTTCCGAGTCTAGTTATAAAAAAAAGTAAAGAGCCCCGTCACGCCAAGTGGCGTGTAGAGAATATGGTGTTAGTGACCATAATTTTGTATAGATCATCGGTACATGGTTTTTGAGGTAATATGGTCGGTATTACGTCCGTGTCGCTTTACTTTCCCAGAAAAAAAACCGGTATCAATTTAAGGCTGGGTGAGTCTAGAAGTCGTGTCCTTTGTAGTCCAGTTAACTAACCACTGAGTTATCGCGGCTCCCTCTGTGTTTAGTAAATTCCGCCTTTTCTTAATTTTGATATTTCTTTATAGTAGTGGTTTTAATTTCTAATAAATTTCATTTAAAAAAACGTATACTTGTTTAGCTAAACTAAATAATTGTGAACGATATTTGAGTAGCAAATAATGATCGTAACTAATACATCAAATCTGAGAGTTTCGGGAGATGCAGAATTACATTTTTTAAACAACAAAAGTTGTTTTTACAAACTTTGTAAACGCTTCTTCTAATCATTTTGAATGTTTAATATGTTTTGTTGTGTGTTTTATCTTTCTGGAAAAGACATAACTGAGCAAATTAACTAAAGTATAAGTTGATGTGAATTGAATTACCGAACCAGAACTGGACAAGATAATATTCTACATACTCATGATGACAAAGACATTTATATAAACACGTTGATATCGAAGAGGGAAGATAAGACGTTAGCAAAAAACTAAAAAACGCCATCAATAAGTCGGAGTATCTGTTGACAAGTTGCATATATCGCGGCTGGCTGAGAACCAAGCGACAGCACTACTACGCTGTTTTAGCGCTCTTCTAAGAGCGAACGATGAAAGAGACGTAAAATTTAGCAAACAAAAATAGCGCCAACAAATCAACCTTTTACTAAACTTACTCTCAAATCACATCGTTATGAATTGTTTTGTTTTTACAAATGAAGATTGATATTATTTTATTCTTTACTAATTAAAATACTATTTCCATTCCAGGTACAGCAATAACGGAACAGATCTTAACCACAGAATATCAGCAATGGTGTGCAACTGATCGGATTAAAAATTTACAAATCATACACGAGACCGTTTAATTTATCAGAAGGAACGACAATCTATTGCAGTGTGTAGAGAACGATTACCTCCCCGTGAGCTAGACAGCTCTTGAATGTTCGGATCATGAAGTCAAGTCGACGCAAGCAGACAAATCCAAACCGTGTAGCTGCGGGAACGCTTGGCCTTGACCCTAATGCGCTTCCAGCGATTACTGATGAATTAACGAACCCAGAGGAAGGTCTTCAAGGAAATTCTGATGAAATGAATGCAAACTGTTCTCCTCAGTCTTCACTGACCAATGGTCAAAACACAGACTCGGATCTACCTTTAAACATGCATGTATCAATCAGCAAGAACCCCCACTGTCCCCAGACTTTTCCCGACCAAAAAGAGCTGCAGAACCACATCACTGAAACGCGTGCTCCAGAATTTAAGAAGCCACGCCTGGAAATCATGGACGGTGTGTTTCCTACAGCATACCACCGACTTGGCAGAGAGCTGCAGGAATGCACTGACTTACCATTGGCCAATGGTCACGTTAGTAACGAAATGTCTCCTGGTCTCCCGGATGCTGATTCCACATCATCTCCAAAGGACACAACACATTCTCTACCTTGTAAACTTCCATCACCTGATAAACCCGACAATGAGTTCTTGTTTACTGACAACCCTCAACTCCAGCTTCATCTAGTGCCGAAGTCAATGAAAGACGGAAACGGGGAACCAGCGAATAATAAAACTGATCGTATTTTTCATATTGACGCATATTGTGAACTATGTGATAGGGAGTTCTGCAACAAATACTTCTTGAAAACTCACAAAGCCAACAAGCATGGCATATATGAGGACAGTTCCCCACCTGCCAGCAATGTTGCTCTTTCTTTCCCTGGATTAATGATTCCTCAAGATCCTCTAGCTTCATTCAACTTTAAAATTGATTCAATGAAGCCTCAGTTGTCTGAACCTCTTCTGCCATGGTCATTCAAATTGGACTCGCCATCACAACCAGTCATGAAATCGGAGAGCTCATCGTGCACGCCAAAATCAGTAGATCATCCGTTGCCACTGTTTCCGATGTCAAATTTGGAGAGCCCAAAGCCAGCCATGACCAAAAGTAGTGGCAACAGCAATGGTGGTGTTAATCCTGTATCTTTAAGTTGTCTGTCGAACTCTTCCATCAGTAGTACATCTATCCTATCTAACATAACCAACAGCATCAAGAATGGGTCACCTTCAAGCATTGTAGCACCTTCATCTATTGATACCAGTATGGAAGACTATTGTCATATTTGTCAAAAACACTTCTGCAACAAGTATTACCTTAGAAAGCACAAACAAGACGTCCACGGTATTATTCCTGATAATCCGCCAAGCAACTGTAGCAAGAGGTCAAGGTCAGGTCTTCTAGACCTGCCAATGACTTCTTCCAATGCAATGATGCTCCCACAATCCTTAGCGAGTCTGGCAGGAATGCACAGCCTTCCGGGCATGCCAGGTCTCTCAAATATGTCGTCAATGCCAAACATGCCCCCAGGTGTAATGGTCATCAACCCCTACAGCCTACCTCCTGTTGCTATCATTCCAGCCGGGTCTATGATGTCTGGCCAGCAGATCCCTGCTCCACCACATTCTATTATGTCTCAACCAATCGGCATTAGCCCAATATCAGAACCCAGTCTTCTTCCCCCTATACTCTCGACATCAGTGTCCTCGTCCAATGGTAATTCTGTTGGCCACCCCCCAATTAAGACCAGTCCAAACATCCATGATGGGGGAGTACACTGTAATATATGCTCCAAAGAATTTTGTAATGACTTTTATCTTCATATGCACAAAGAAAGCAAGCACGGAATAAGAAGAGGTAGTGAAGAAATACCGCGTGATAAAGCTTTACCTCTAGTTAAAGAGAAGAAACATGAGAGCACAAGCCCATCTCCGTTATCACACATGACAAAGAGTGAACTATTTCCAATGTTACCTAGGTCTCCAATTGATAAAGCATCCAGTGCCGAAAGCAATATTCTGATCTGCAATTTCTGCAATAAAGACTTCTCAAATAAGTATCTTTACAGAATACATCGCATTCATGAACATGGTCTGAATGAAATATTCGACCCCGTTCTCACAGAAACTGGAGAGCTACCACAAAGAGAACATGCAATGAATAACTTTAATGAATCACTTATGAGGATGGCTGCTGACGCATCTGCAGTAGGTTATGCTTCCAGCTTCGGGCCGAGCCCGTCTATCAAACAACAGGAAAGTGTCACGTGTGACATCTGCAATAAACAAATTGCTAATCAACATTTCTTGCGTCTGCACAAATTTAATGTTCACGGCGGGAAAGACTCAAATAACACCGAACGATTTGACACAAAATTAGATAACTATTCCTCCCTTCCCACTTCTCAACCAAAGACACCTCCATCCTCAGGCAGCTTAACAATCTCTTCTCCTAGTCAGCAATCCATTAGCCTACCACAACTTCCATCAAAACCTCCCATGCTTCCATTTCTTCCACCAAAAATAGATTTCAAAGACATGCCTCCTTTTCCAGATTTCAGCAGAGATTTCAAGCATTTTCGTGACATGCCTTCGTTCCTGGCAGACACAATCAACAGTGAGATATTTGCCAGGTCTCAGAATCAAGCAATGCACATGGATCTCAACTTTTTTGGGTTGCCTTCTTTAGGAAAGCTGCCGATTGATGATAATGTCAAATTGAACTTTGACCCTGAAGCGTATTGTGAGATTTGTAAGAAGGAGTTTTGTAGCAAGTATTTTCTTAGAACTCACAAACAAAACATCCATGGAATCAAAAGTGATACAAACTCCTCTTCGAGTTCCAAAAGTTCAGATAGTGACAAAGTTACCACAATGTCATCCCTGAAACCAAACATCATTAGCAGCAATGGAAGACCTAAAGATATCATGGAGAATAATTCATGGAGATGGAAGGAGCCGGTAAACTCTTCTCGAGTTATATGTGACATTTGTAACAAAGAAGTCTGCAACAAGTACTTCCTTCGAACGCATAAACAGAAGAAGCATGGCAAAGCTGCAACATCACAGTCTCCCAGCATCAGCATGAGTGGCTCTCCTGTTGCTTCTGACTGTGACACTGCCTCGAATGCTTCCAGCCAGGCAGACGAAAAACCCTTCAAGTCAGAGTCAGTCCCACTTCCTCAAGTAATTCCCCTGCCACCCACAGAAAGAATCGGTGACAAGTTTCACATGATTGGTTTAGACTTTGGAAATAATAACCAAGACATTTCACTGAATAATAACACAGAACAGATAGAGACATGCAATATTTGTAATAGAAGGTTCAAAAACTTGAAATGGCTCAAGGATCATATTATGAAAGATCACAGAGAAAATGAAGCTGTAGATATGAGCTCTAAGAACTGTCCATCAGCATACACCTGCCAAGTATGTGGGATTGACTTTCCAGCTGAACTTTCTGTTCAACTACATCTAATTCAAGAACACAATGCAAGAGTGACACTAGACACAGAAGAACCACAGATTCCAACGGAGGAAGCAAACTTACCAAATAGTGAAGGCAACAATGCTAGAGTGGCTGAACTTTGTGGTCGATGGACTTTAAGGAAAAAGATATCAAACCACCAGAGACTAAAGAAGTATGTTTGCTCTCGATGTGGGTTTGATAGTCATTGGTTGTCTTCATTGCTAGACCACGAGAGGAACGAGCATGGTTTTATATCGGATGAAGCCCCAGCTTACTCCTGTAAGAGTTGCCACCACATGCTTCCGTCACTGAACTCACTCTCAACCCACATGGTCACTGCCCATGGACTCACTTTTGAGGATGCTCTGCACGAAGCAAAGATTGCAGAAGCAACATTTCCAAATAGCTTCAAGTGTGCGCATTGCCCAGCTGTCTTCCCTACTCGGTCTTGGGGCATGGCTCACGTACGTCATGTACACATTCGTAGTCGGCGAGATTTGGCTATTAAAAACTCATTTGCAAAGAATTTATTTCAATGTTCTTCCTGTTCCTTCAAAACTCATTTTGCTTTCCGTCTCCAGCGACATGTTAAATGCCGGCACGTTTGTAGCCTACGATCATGTTACAGATCAACTCAATCGTTATATCCTTCATCCTCTGTCATCACATCTAACTCTAGTCTCCGGAAGCCCTGTGACATTTCAACTCTAACTCATACTTCAAGAGAGGATAACAATTTGATCAACACAAGTGCAATGTACAAGAGCATAGCAGCTTCGCTTCTGTCTGCACCTGAATCTGATAGAAAAATGGCTGTAACGAATTCAGCAGATACAGAATCACTCCTTCTACAGAGCTACAAGCTGCCTCTCTGTGCAAATCCCGTGGACACCCATCATTCAAAATGGCTATCCAGACAACAGCTTCAGCTGTGGTTGGTTTGTGAATTTTATTATGAAAGATTTTATTCCCTAATTCTTCATTCCATAAATCCTTATCCTTCCTCTAATTCAGTCATCCAAATCCCCACTGTTAATATCTTCAGTTTTGTTACTTTCTTTTCTTTTGAAAGGTACTCAAGGAACAGTATATATTTCATATACACAAAGTACAAATACAATAAGGACAATATTCATTGTACATAAAATACGTCTAATTTACTATGTTTTACCCGTTTGGATGTTATTATAGGTTTGTTGTGATAGTTTTGTAAAAACATTTCGTCATTATATCTTGTCATATGGTTACATTTTCAAGCAACACAGATTCGAGATTTGCTTTGCTATTGTGAATCAGAATAAGTGATTTTGTGGTAAAGTAATGCGGCTTAGCGTTGTGCTGACTACATTACTTTTATATGTGCCGATGGTAATGTAAGAAGACATATGAATATTAATTCAATATTCTCTACCATATCATTCATAAGTGAATTCATGGTGATGTGAGAATAACATACGTTCGTATAGGGACATTAAGACCATGTTACCCATACATCAGCAGGTATCCTTGATTTTACTCTACTCTACTCTACTCTATTCTACTCTACTCTACTCTACTCTACTCTACTCTACTCTACTCTACTCAACTCAACTCAATTCCACTCCACTCCACTCCACTCCACTCCACTCCACTCCACTCCACTCTACTCTACTCTACTCTACTCTACTCTACTCTACTCTACTCGACTCTACTCTACTCTACTCTACTCTACTCCACTCCACTCCACTCCACTCCACTCCACTCCACTCCACTCCACTCCACTCCACTCCACTCCACTCCACTCCACTCTACTCTACTCTACTCTACTCTACTCCACTCTACTCCACTCTACTCTACTATTAAAAGTTAAAATGTGAAATCAAGACCAATTAAATGTTTAACAATTTTTATTGGAAATATCTTCCTCTGGTTTTAGTGACAAAAAATCGTGTATCCCTTGTGTGTGGTGAAGATGTTTTAATTATATTGTTTTGTTATGAAACGAGTTTCTTTTTTAAAGTGGAATTTGGACTAATGTGTTTCCCTTCCTCCTGAATGTAACGTACAGTATTTAACTGGTGATGAAAGTGATGCATCGAGGCCATATTTAATTAAATGTAATGAGATATATTTCAAATACTCTTGAGTGTTGTGAAAGATGTTTGTAATATTTTTGTAGTGTAATGACTGAAAGGTATTTGAGATACTATGAATGTAATGAACTAGTTACCTCTTACTCCTGGAATATAAAGAACAAAAAATTCAAAATATATGAGTAGAGTATAAAATAATGTAATTTACCTTCTCTTTTCTGGTGTAATTAAATAAATATTAATTACTTGGGAAACAATGAGACATATCTATTACGTGGTGTGTAATGTAACATATACATTTTACTTGGGGCATAATTAAGTATATATATATATATATATATATATATATATATATATATATATATATAGTGTAATAAAACATTTAAACTATTATCTTGTTACGTGAAGAAACAGATACAATATATTTTATTCTAAAACGCAGTTAGCTATAACTGAATTACAATTTAGCATAGTAAAACATGACTCAATTACTTATAATATAACAGAGGTCTTTATTAGTAAAGGTCTATAGGCATATATTTAATATATTAGGTTTAAATAAAAATACATTACATTACATTTAGTATCATACAGTGTGATTTTAAAATATCGTCGTAACGAATGATAAAATTAGTAGCCATTACAATAACGGTTAGTTAAAAGATATTCACGTTTTGTTTTTTTTTTTTGAGGAAGAAAACTAAATATCCATTATTTTGACCGATGATAAATAGAAATCCATAATCCTAAAGCGTGATCAACGTGTACTAATTACAACAAGCCAAGATAAACATATTATCCAATATTACCATAAAAGATGAATCACTGATATTATTTGCACTCAAGGATGATAAATATGCAAAAATTGCTCCAAAGATTTATACACTTATCTATCTATCCTCTACTATAAAACAGACATTTAATATCTTAAATTATGCAAAACAGATAGCTAGTACCATAAAATAATTATGACGTCAGAGTGTTTTGCAAAAAAAAAGGTAAGTGAGACAATAAAGCATTACAAGCCATATAAGATAACGATAGTAATGGGTGACCTAAATGCCAAAGACAGAAAACGTGTCAAAAGACATGATATCTAAAAGCAAAGGAGGGGAAAATAATTATGGGAATAGAGGAAATCAATATATAAATGGACAATTTCTCGATGAGAGCGACAATATAAACAGACATCTGAGATTATTGTGAAGAATCAAACACACAAATTAGTAAAGTATCGTTGGCTATTAGACACATGAAGAAAGGACAAAGTTCCAGGCTTAGATGATGTGACTAAGAACAAAGTTCCAGGCTTAGATGATGTGACTAAGGACAACGTTCCAGGCTCAGATGATGTGACTAAGTACAAAGTTGCAGGCTCAGATGATGTGACTAAGGACAAAGCTCTAGACTCATATGATGTGATTAAGGACAAAGATGAAGGCTCAGATGATGTGACTAAAGACAAAGTTTCTGCTCCAGATGATGTGACTAAGGACAAAGCTCTAGACTCATATGATGTGACTAAGGACAAAGATGAAGGCTCATATGATGTGACTAAAGACAAAGTTTCTGGTCCAGATGATGTGACTAAGAACAAAGTTCCAGGCTTAGATGATGTGACTAAGGACAACGTTCCAGGCTCAGATGATGTGACTAAGTACAAAGTTGCAGGCTCAGATGATGTGACTAAGGACAAAGTTCCAGGCTCAGATGATGTGACTAAGAACAAAGTTCCAGGCTTAGATGATGTGACTAAGGACAAAGATGAAGGCTCAGATGATATGACTAAGGACAAAGTTGCAGGCTCAGATGATGTGACTAAGGACAAAGCTCCAGGCTCAGATGATGCGACTAAGGACAATGCTCCAGGCTCAGATGATGTGACTAAGGACAAAGTTCCAGGCTCAGATGATGCGACTAAGGACAATGCTCCAGGCTCAGATGATGTGACTAAGGACAAAGTTCCAGGCTCAGATGATGTGACTAAGGACAAAGCTCTAGACTCATATGATGTGACTAAGGACAAAGATGAAGGCTCAGATGATGTGACTAAGGACAAAGCTCCAGGCTCAGATGATGTGACTAAGAACAAAGCTCCAAGCTCAGATGATGTGACTAAGAACAAAGCTCCAAGCTCAGATGATGTGGTTAAGGACAAATCTGCAAGCTCAGATGATGTGACTAAGGACAAAGTTCCAGGCTCAGATGATGTGACTAAGAACAAAGCTCCAAGCTCAGATGATGTGACTAAGGACAAAGCTCCAGGCTCAGATGATGTGACTAAGAACAAAGTTCCAGGCTCAGATGATGTGACTAAGAACAAAGTTCCAGGCTCAGATGATGTGACTAAGAACAAAGTTCCAGGCTCAGATGATGTGACTAAGAACAAAGCTCCAGGCTCAGATGATGTGACTAAGAACAAAGTTCCAGGCTCAGATGATGTGACTAAGAACAAAGCTCCAAGCTCAGATGATGTGACTAAGGACAAAGCTCCAAGCTCAGATGATGTGACTAAGGACAAAGCTCCAGGCTCAGATGATGTGACTAAGGACAAAGCTCCAAGCTCAGATGATGTGACTAAGGACAAAGCTCCAAGCCCAGATGATGTGACTAATAACAAACTAAAAGCATTTGGAGAATTTGGATTAAAGATAGTTAAAAGAATTGCTCGAATGACATCTATGATACAGGTTATATCCCTGATGACTTGTTATAACTTGTCTTCATTGTCCTCGCAAAGAAAGAAGGAGCCGTTGAACATGTGGACCATCAGCCTCATGAGCCATGTTACCAAGGGTCTATTCATATAATAAAGATAAGAGTCAGGAATAAGATTAAACGTGAAGTTTCTGAAGAACAATGTGCTTTTGTAGAGAAGAACGGTACAGGAAACATCTACACTACTAGAACATTGATGGACAGAACTACAGCAGTTAAAACATACATGCATTGTATTGATTGTATTTGAAAAAGTAAAACACAAAGAAGTAATTCAAATGTTAACAGACATATATTTTGATGGGAAAGATCTATGGCTTAGTAAGAAAATGTACTGGCACAAAATAACAGCAGTCAAAGCTGATAACAAACTGAAATAATAAGCAGAGTATCAAAAAGGGTGTACGAAGAGATGTGTCTGATTGCCTGACCTCGTCGCATTGAACAACGTAAATAACACTAGACAGACACAGAACACATGCCAGGAATAACATTAGAGGGACTTAATTTTAACAATTTGAGATATGCAGATGATGCTATATTGATATCCAAGAGGGAAAAATAACTCGATCATTAATAAATACAGTTACTGAGAAAAATGAGAAAGAGGGACTTACATTAAATGAAAAGAAAGCAGAAGTAATGGTGATCTCAAAAGACAAGATTTCACCCAAATGCAATATTTATGCAAATGGAAAAAAAGCTCAGACTAGTGGATTATTGTAAATATGTTGGTATAATATTAACATGAGATGGGAGATGTCTTACTGAGGTTAAAAAAAAAAGTTGAATCTCACAGGCCAGGAATATTTCTATTAAAATGAGTAATATGTTACGTAAGAGATCATCTTTGATGAAAGTTATAAAGAGTCTTATGTTTCTCTATCGAATGAGTGCTGGTTGTGAATTAGTGACAGTAAACAAAGAGATTTTTACACAAGAATGTTGAGAATACCATGGACAACTAAGAAGAGTAATGAAAATGTTCTGAAAGAGGTCAAAGCACAAAGAGAGCTAATTTTCAATATTGGGAAGAAACAATCATTATTTTTTGGCCATGTAATGAGAAGAGAACAGCTGAAATATATTATAACAACTGGGAAAAATAGGGACGAAGAGATCGAGGAAAGCAAAGAGAAAAAATACCAGACAGCTTAAGAGAATGGCTTGGCAGCAGGTCAACAACAGAAATGATAAATAACTGTCGTGATCGAAAGTTGTGGAGAGACATGATCACCTACGCCAGTAGGTCCGGTACTTGATGATGATGATGAAACAAAGAGATGGGGAGCCCCGATAGCTCAGTGGTTAGTGAACTGGATTACAAAGGAAAAGTGTCGAGTTCGATCCTGATCGACGGCTTCATGGTTCGCCCAGCTTTAAATGGGTACCGGATTTTTTCTGGGAAACTACAGCGGCACGGGCGTAATACCGACCACATTACCTCAAAAATCATGTGCCGAAGGTCTGTAAAAATAAAGGTCACTAACACCATATTCCCTATACGCCACTTAGTGTGACGGGGCTCCTTATGTTTTTTTTTTTGCAAACAAAGAGATGCAACGCCAGATAGAACCAATTGTAATGTGCAATTTATTAGAAGGATGCTAAAGATATCGTGGTAGCCAAAAATTCAGATAAGGAGATATTGAAAGAGGTAGATGAAGAGAGGAAGATTATAAAAGAAATTAGGAAGAGACGGTCTAGATTTGTGGAGCGTCTGTGGTGGAGAAGAGTGGGGTGTGGTGTGATGGATTTTGAAATATTTAGTATCAACAGAATGTGTCAGACGAATGGCAGGAAACAGTCTGAGAGATACGATCAGAAATGAAGAACTGAGAAAAAAGCTAGGAATAGCCCTCGCCATAGAATATATAAAGAAACAACAGATAAAATGGTTTGTCCACGTGACACGGCAGAAAGATCAAAATACAATATAACAAGCTCTCAATAAACTTTGCGAGAATACCAGACCCAAGCGTCGACCACGAAAAAGATGGATCGACGGAATACTAGAATCACTAGGAAACATAACAGCAGCAGAGGCGAACAGAAAAGCAAAAGACCGCAAATTATATCTCCCCTCGACGCTGAAAGGCAAATAATGAAGGAAAGAAAAGAAAGAAGTAACAACTGGAAAAATTATAGAGGAGATAGAGGTTGATGTTGGATAGTTTGATGGCGTGGCACGGGAAAATATCAACTGTTGAAGTGGTGTACAGCGCGTAATACTGAAGGTTATAAATGATCATTGATCGCCTGCAAACATGAACCAGCACGGAAGATGAGGAATGCAATATTCTATAGACAATGGTTACATTTCTAGACGAATAATTCTTCGGAGCCTTTCCAGTTAAGGGTCGCACATGTGAGGTTATTGTCAGATTATCTCAACGTTTTTTTAAAATATTTGTATTTATTTATTTATTCACAAAACAGACAAAGGTTTAGGGTCCAGGCCCCGATGCATAAAAAAAAAAAAGCTCAGAGGGCCGGCCCACTATTAGGCCTCGGCTGAATTTAACCATGGCCTGAAGAAAAAATAAAGATATACGTGACCCTAAAGGATGATTAACTGATGCTCATTACTCTAAATGATGATAAACAGATATCAAATACCCTTAAGAATAATAAAACAGAAAACATTACCCTAAGGATAATAGCTGATGCTCATACTCGTGATAACACAGTATTTGTTATTTTGAGTGCAACAAAGCAGTGCATGGTTCAATGCTCCAATCCAACGTTTTCTTAATTCTCCTAAAATAATAACTATTTGATATGATGTTCTTTTCCCTTAATGTTTCCCCCCTTTTATCCGTGTGAAATTAATTATTTATTGACCTAGAAATAATTTTTATAACCTTTCTCTGTTTATTTCTCTTTGGTTTCTTTTTTCCCCCCAGTGCTTATGACCTCAGGTACTTCGTGTGGCATATGCCAAAGTTCTGTTGTTTAATTTCATTATTCATGCATACATATTCTGAGTGCTATGAAAATAAATATACATTTTGAAAATACATTTTCTTGGGTTTTATTTTTGCCCCTCAGTACGTAATTTAGAATCAAGGAGAATAAATCATTTGAAACGATTGCTTTATATATACATTTTAACTAAAATTGAAGTGTGCATCACAATATGTACCATTTTTGTTCTTTCTTTCTTTCCTCATTTGTCCTCGGCATCTAGGGGAGAGATATCGTTTGCTGTGTTTAGCTTTTATCATGGTTTCTTCTGCTGATATATTCCCTAGTGTCTCGGATATTCCATCAATCCATCTATTTCGTGGTCGATTCTTTAATCTATTATTATCGTAGCTTGTTTTGGTGGCTCGTTGTATCATAATTTGCTCTTTCTGCCTAACCACTTCGCTAAATCATGATATCTGATCTTTCTTTATCTATTAAATATATTTAAATTTCATGCACTGACACTGTAAAATAAAAACAAAAAGGTATAAAGCAGCTAAATTAATAGGAAGACAAGAAAAAGCAAAATACGACGTTTTGACAGAAGCCTTCATTAGTCACAAAACAACATGTAATCTCTGCAGCTCTGTTTGTGACCCCCCACCCCCCAAAAAAAATGTAAAAAGCGTTACGCCAAGTAGCGTTTAGTGAATATGGTTTTAGTGACCCGTTACGCCAAGTGGTAATAGGGAATATGGTGTTAGTGTCCATAATTTTTTTTTTATAGACCTTCGGCGTATGATTTTGGGGTAATGTGGTCGGTATAACGCCCGTGTCGCTTTACTTTCCCAGAAAAAATCTGGTACCCATTTACGGCTAGGGTGAACCCAGAAGCCGTCGATTAAGATCGGAACCGACCGCTTGTCCTTTGTAGTCCAATTTATTAACCACTGAGCTATTGGATACTGTCTCCAAATCAAAAGTTGGCTACCATGCAGCGCCATTTTACTTTATTCTCTCCTGTCTTAATAGTGCCCGTTATAATAGGTTCACTCATCCATGTTTGGATGTTATCAGCCCACTTTAATCTTGGTCTGTCTCTGCCTGGTCTACCTTGTTCTTTCCTCTCCAAGAAGACTCAGGATCGGGGGTCAGGCTAGGTATCAGTAGAATTAGGCGAATTATTAGTTAGTTACTCAGGTTCATCCTAATTGCGTCATCATCAGGTCACATATCTTTTGCAGCACGTTGCATTCACCACAGCCCATCTGAAAGAATCTGTGCTTCTAGCCAGATCTCCCACAGACCGTTACGTTCACCACAGCCCATCTGAAAGAATCTCTGCTTCTAGCCAGATCTCCCATAGAACGGTGCATTCACCACAGGCCATCTGAAAGAATATCTGTCTCCAGACAGATCTCCCACAGAATGATGCGTTCACCACAGACATTCTGGAAGAATCTCTGCCTGTAGCCAGATCTCCCACAGAACGTTGCATTCACCACAGCCCGTCTGAAAGAATCTCTGTCTTTAACCAGATCTCCCACAGACCGTTGCGTTCACCACAGCCCATATGAACGAATCTCTGCTTCTAGCCAGATCTCCCACAGAACGTTACATTCACCACAGCCAATCTGGAAGAATCTCAGTCTCCGTCCAGATCTCCCACAGAACGTTGCATTCACCACAACCCATCTGAAAGAATCTCTGTCTCCAGCCAGATCTCCCACAGAACGTTGCATTCACCACAACCCATCTGAAAGAATCTCTGTCTCCAGCCAGATCTCCCACAGAACGTTGCATTCACCACAACCCATCTGAAAGAATCTCTGTCTCCAGCCAGATCTCCCACAGAACATTGCATTCACCACAACCCATCTGAAAGAATTTCTGTCTCCAGCCAGATCTCCCACAGAACGTTGCATTCACCACAACCCATCTGAAAGAATCTCTGTCTCCAGCCAGATCTCCAACAGAACGTTGCATTCACCACAACCCATCTGAAAGAATCTCTGTCTGTAGCCAGATCTTCCACAGAACATTGCATTCACCACAGCCCATCTGAAGAATCTCTGTCTCTAGCCAGATCTCCCACAGAACGTTACATTCACCACAGCCCATCTGAAAGAATCTCTGCCTCTAGCCAGATCTCCCACAGAACGTTACATTCACCACAGCCCATCTGAAAGAATCTCTGTCTCTAGCCAGATCTCCCACAGAACGTTACATTCACCACAGCCCATCTGAAAGAATCTCTGTCTCTAGCCAGATCTCCCACAGAACGTTACATTCACCACAGCCCATCTGAAAGAATCTCTGTCTCTAGACAGATCTCCCACAGAATGATGCGTTCACCACAGACATTCTGGAAGAATCTCTGCCTGTAGCCAGATCTCCCACAGAACGTTGCATTCACCACAGCCCGTCTGAAAGAATCTCTGTCTTTAACCAGATCTCCCACAGACCGTTGCGTTCACCACAGCCCATATGAACGAATCTCTGTCTCTAGCCAGATCTCCCACAGAACGTTACATTCACCACAGCTCATCTGAAAGAATCTCTGTCTCTAGCCAGATCTCCCACAGAACGTTACATTCACCACAGCCCATCTGAAAGAATCTCTGTCTCTAGTCAGATCTCCCACAGAACGTTACATTCACCACAGCCCATCTGAAAGAATCTCTGTCTCTAGTCAGATCTCCCACAGAACGTTGCATTCACCACAGCCCATCTGAAGGAATCTCTGTCTCTAGCCAGATCTCCCACAGAACGTTGCATTCACCACAGCCCATCTGAAGGAATCTCTGTCTCTAGCCAGATCTCCCACAGAACGTTGCATTCACAACAGCCCGTCTAAAAAAATCTCTGATTGTAGTCAAATCTCCCACTTTTTCTGTTATCATTTTTAAGTTTTCTTTAATGTCATGAAACCACCTTTTTCTTGAATTGCTCCTAATGCGTCGTCTAGGAATTATGCCTTCCATTGTTGTTCTCACCAGCCCGCTGTGTCTATTGACGGGACAATAGTATTTTAATTTTCTATGTAGAATGGCGTTTCTAAGCCAGGTAGTTTTAATATTTAATTTTTAAGTGTGTCTTTTAGCCCCTTTTTCATTATCCAAGGTCTCTTAAGAATTTTTCTGTAACATTTTATTTCGAATGAATAGTTTTTCTTACTTGCTGTTTGCGAGATTGTCCTTGATTCACAACTGCACATCCTAATTGCACGTTGAACAAATACATTAGTGCTTATTTCCTTTCTTCATTAGATCTTCCAGTGTGTTGAGAGTGACTACATCGTACTTCACAAGTTCCCTCTGGCCTATGACTTCCATTCATTGGGATGTCCAAGTCAGTACAAACATGATCACAAATTCTCGTCAAGAAGATCACAATTTGAAAGTGAGACGACTGAAAAGGGCAATCAAGATTATGCATGAGCAGACAGACTGACTATCAGCATGCATCCATTTCGCTATTTTATGAGTACCTGTGGGTCTACGCTAAGTGCCGTGAAATGTATTTTTTAAACAATGCGTAATTTATTCTTCTAAAACAAAGATCTTGGTAAAAGCTTGGAGTTCACCAGGTAATTAATCCACTTTGCCAGTTACCACTGCTCACGTATCTAACGTAATATTGAAGATGACGACGACGGAGAGAGAAAAGTGATGTGAAACACTCGACACCATCCAACATTAATTGCTTTACTGAACTAATAAGTTGAAACTAATTGTTAAAATCTATTGAGATAAATAAAATAAAATAAAAATAAATTAAACAAATTATTGAGAATTAAATACCAAAGTGAAGGGTGAAGCTTGCTAAATTATTAAGGCAAATTTAAGAGAAGCAGCTCCAGTCTGTGGGCGGCAGTTCGTCATCCAGAAATGGTAAATTAAAAAACAAAATGACACAAAAATAAGATAGAAACAAAACACAGCGAACTGTGATTGATAGTGTGAACCACATAGCTGGAATAAATGGCCAAATGCATGATCCATTCAGATAACAGCTGCTATTGCAAAGACCATTTGGAATATGCTAATAGCGCCCCTACGATATAAATAGAGTATGAATTATATTACAAATATGTGAAGAAAAGTATGTGTTCAGTGATAATTGTGTTTCGTAAATTCTATATCAATAGAAGAGAGAAAGAGAGTTCATTGGTGCTGATAGAACCATTTCTGACCTATGAAAGTGAATCATGGAGAGTAAACAATTGAAAAGACGATTAGAAGCGACAGAGATGAGATTTCTCAGAATGTTGTTAACAATTCCATTGACAACCAAAAAGACCAACGAGGAAATTCTCAGAGGCCAACACAAAAATGGAGCTACTTAAAAACATCAGAAAGAAACAATCAACACTTTTGGTCACATCATGAGAAGGAGAAAGTTTGAATGCTTGGTTACAACTGGCAAAATACAGGGAAAGAAAGATTGCGGACGACAAAGAGAGAAGATAGATAGTTTGGTGTCATGGCACGGAAAACAGTCAACATCAGAATTGATACGATGCACTGTAGATACAAGATTATGGAAAGAAATAATCGTCTACGTCAACCGGTATGGCACACGATGATGATTTACTGGTAACTGTGATTATCTATGAAGAAACATGGTTTGTTCTTCGCGTATTCAGAAATAGTTTGGTAAGTTCTCTGGTAGCCGTGTTTTATAAATTAAGGAAACATGGTTTGTTCTTCGCGTATTCAGAAATAGTTGGTAAGTTCTCTGGTAGCCGTGTTTTATAAATTAAGGAAACATGGTTTGTTCTTCGCGTATTCAGAAATAGTTTGGTAAGTTCTCTGGTAGCCGTGTTTTATAAATTAAGGAAACATGTTTTGTTATAATAAAATGACATCAAGGTTAAAGAGAGGTAGAATGTGAACAGACTGGTTATGAATGATGAATGCAAATACCACCGTGGGCCAGAATTTGGGCACCCTGCAGTTGCGTTGTTTGTCTTGCAAAACACCAGATGGCATCTAATCGATCGGTGAACAAGGAACAATAAAAAAAAAAAACAGTTTTGTTTTCATAGTTGTTTGCCACAGATTCTTCTGTTGATTTCCTCGTTGTTTCTTTCAGAATGACCATCTACATATGTCTCCTCTGTTAAATATTCAAAGCTATTTCTAAAAAAAAAAAAAGTTGTATGTCAAAATTTAAATAATTTTTAGGTTATACATAGAATTTTACATCTTCCGAAATGTTCATATTTGTTAATCCATGATCCTTTTGTTACGATGCATAACTGTCTCATCAACTTTCTTGCACAAATATTTACTTCCGCTACAAATGTGTTTGGTGTTTCAAATTGGAACCACTTTCATGAAATATGAATTTAAAGAATGAATGGAATGCTCCAGGCTCAAGATTAGAACTAAAGTGCCACTCTGAGATTAAAGTAAGCAGCTGTACCAGTGATGACGATATTTTAGTTATTAGAAATCATTGGAAACATTTTCCATAACATACACTGTTGTTGGGGAGTGGGCACCAATCGTACTAAGCCAAATAACTTTAAACTGAGGTAGTCAGTGCTAATCCTCCATGTCAGTAACTTTTTTAAATTCAGTTAGCAAAGTATCTCTTTCTTTATTGAAGTGGATCAACTAGACAGTGTCAGGATGTTAACGAACCCACGCCCACATTATATGTAGGCCGGCGCGCTAGCCACTCCGTTTGTCGATGTTCACAATCAATCAAAGAAACTATGTTGGATGCACTCTATTATGTAACTAGTCTTAGACCTTAATCAGTGCTTAAGAAGCAAGCGTCAAAAAGTTTTAGAAAGAGACAATGGTCGGCCGTGTTTCTCTCATTTATACTTTGTTTTTACAATTAGGTAGCAATCTTCCTCTCCTTCATTCCATAACCATGGTGGTCGTTGGGGCACCATAGACAGACATCGTTAACCTGGGTGTTGTTGGGGCACCACTGACAGACTTCATCAACCTGGAGGTTGTTGGGGCACCACTGACAGACTTCATCAACCTGGAGGTTGTTGGGGCACCACTGACAGACTTCATCAACCTGGAGGTTGTTGGGGCACCACTGACAGACATCATCAACCTGGAGGTTGTTGGGGCACCACTGACAGACTTCATCAACCTGGAGGTCGTTAGGACACCACTGACAGACTTCATCAACCTGGAGGTTGTTGGGGCACCACTGACAGACTTCATCAACCTGGAGGTCGTTAGGACACCACTGACAGACTTCATCAACCTGGAGGTTGTTGGGGCACCACTGACAGACATCATCAACCTGGAGGTTGTTGGGGCACCACTGACAAACATCATCAACCTGGATGTTGTTAGGGCACCACTGACAGACATCATCAACCTGGAGGTTGTTGGGGCACCACTGACAAACATCATCAACCTGGAGGTTGTTGGGGCACCACTGACAGACATCATCAACCTGGAGGTTGTTGGGGCACCACTGACAGACATCATCAACCTGGAGGTCGTTAGGACACCACTGACAGACATCATCAACCTGGAGGTTGTTGGGGCACCACTGACAGACATCATCAACCTGGAGGTTGTTGGGGCACCACTGACAGACATCATCAACCTGGAGGTCGTTAGGGCACCACTGACAGACATCATCAACCTGGAGGTTGTTGGGGCACCACTGACAGACATCATCAACCTTGAGGTTGTTGGGGCACCACTGACAGACATCATCAACCTGGAGGTCGTTAGGACACCACTGACAGACATCATCAACCTGGAGGTCGTTAGGGCACCACTGACAGACATCATCAACCTGGAGGTCGTTAGGACACCACTGACAGACATCATCAACCTGGAGGTCGTTAGGGCACCACTGACAGACATCATCAACCTGGAGGTCCTTAGGGCACCACTGACAGACTTCATCAACCTGGAGGTCGTTAGGGCACCACTGACAGACATCATCAACCTGGAGGTTGTTGGGGCACCACTGACAGACATCATCAACCTGGAGGTTGTTGGGGCACCACTGACAGACTTCATCAACCTGGAGGTCGTTAGGGCACCACTGACAGACATCATCAACCTGGAGGTTGTTGGGGCACCACTGACAGACATCATCAACCTGGAGGTTGTTGGGGCACCACTGACAGACTTCGTCAACCTGGAGGTTGTTGGGGCACCACTGACAGACATCATCAACCTGGAGGTTGTTGGGGCACCACTGACAGACATCATCAACTTGGAGGTCGTTAGGGCACCACTGACAGACATCATCAACCTGGAGGTTGTTGGGGCACCATTGACAGACATCATCAACCTGGAGGTTGTTGGGGCACCACTGACAGACTTCGTCAACCTGGAGGTTGTTAGGGCACCACTGACAGACATCATCAACCTGGAGGTTGTTGGGACACCACTGACAGACATCATCAACCTGGAGGTTGTTGGGGCACCACTGACAGACATCATCAACCTGGAGGTTGTTGGGGCACCACTGACAGACATCATCAACCTGGAGGTTGTTGGGGCACCACTGACATACTTCATCAACCTGGAGGTTGTTGGGGCACCACTGACAGACATCATCAACCTGGAGGTTGTTGGGGCACCACTGACAGACTTCGTCAACCTGGAGGTTGTTGGGGCACCACTGACAGACATCATCAACCTGGAGGTTGTTGGGGCACCACTGACAGACATTATCAACCTGGAGGTTGTTGGGGCACCACTGACAGACTTCATCAACCTGGAGGTTGTTGGGGCACCACTGACAGACATTATCAACCTGGAGGTTGTTGGGGCACCACTGACAGACATTATCAACCTGGAGGTTGTTGGGGCACCACTGACAGACTTCATCAACCTGGAGGTCCTTAGGGCACCACTGACAGACTTCATCAACCTGGAGGTCGTTAGGGCACCACTGACAGACTTCCTCAACCTTCTCTATTTCTCTCAATCTTCAGATACTTCTTTGGACTTTACAAAATCAAGGTCTGTCTATTCTTTGATGCTATATTCCCATTCAATTTCTGTCTACCTCTCCTTCTCACTTCTTTCACAGCTCCTGCAGAATGGTTTTACTTGTCAAGACGATCGAGATACGTAGCCAAACCATTTTAGTTTGCGCTTCTCCACAAAAGTCAAAAGATCTTGATGTACTCCGATTATTTGTATTTTTTGTTGTTGTTGCGAACTCTTTCTTGTGTGATTTGATCTGTGTAAGAAATACCCAAAATCTTATGACGACATTACATCTCAATAGCTTATATTATCTGTAATCACCATCATCATCAAGAACCATGCTTGCTGGCATAGGTGATCATGTCTCTCCACAACTTTCGATCTCAACGGTTATTTATAATTTCTGTTGTTGACTTTCCACCAAACGATTCTCTTAAGCTGTCTGATATCTTTTCTCTTTGCTTCCCTCTATCTCTTCGTCCTCAATTTTCCAGGTTGTCACAATATATTCCAGCTGTCCCCTTCTCATTACATGACCAAAAAAGATGATTGTTGTTTCCTAATATTGGAAATTAGCTCTCTGTTTGCTTTGGCCTCTTACTGAATGTTTCATTACTCTTCTTAGCTGTCCATGGTATTCTCAACATTCTTCTGTAGAACCTCATTTCTACAGCCTCCAGTTATTTTCTTGTCTATTGTTCTATTGTCCATGATTCACATCCACATGTTAAGACTGGCTCTACATAACATTTAAGAACTCTTTAGCAGTAATAAACATGTTAACATACACACACACACATAATGAATGCCGTGATAGCTGAACTGGACTACTTAAGACTTCATGTCAACTTCGAATTTATTTGACAACTTCGAGGTTCACACAGACTTAAATAGTTTCCGGACTGATCTGGGAAAGTAAGTGACCTGGCGTGATGCCGACCATGTAATTCATAAAATTTGTCGTTGTCCTTTAAAAAAAAATGTAGGCACTAACGCCATATTGCGCCTGAAGACGTTGGGAGGACCATGTATCCTTTTACACATGTTTGTTCTTTCTTTAATTTCTTCTTCACTCGAACATTGGAGCAATTTTTCACCATCAGTTTCCTAAAGAACTAGGTAAAAAAAAAAAAAAAAAAAGTAAAGTACCCCCGTCACGCCAAGTGGCGTATAGGGAATATGGTGTTAGTGAACTAGGTAGTCGATCTTATCTATATTCAGGTAGGGATCACTGCGTAATGAAACGATTATGGTTTACGTTTGACGTTTGACATTGAGAAGTACCTTCCCGTTTCTCAGCTGCAATTGGTTTGTTGAGCTGTTCTCCTTCTGTGGGAATTGTATATGTAGGCGGTACTTTCCTTGTTCTTGTTGTTGTTCTTGCTCATCTTGTTCCTGTTCATCTTGTTCTTGTTGTTGTTCTTGCTCATCTTGTTCCTGTTCATCTTGTTCTTGTTGTTGTTCTTGCTCATCTTGTTCCTGTTCCTCTTGTTCTTTTTGTTGTTCTTGTTCACCGTGTCTCTGTTCCTCTTGTTCTTGTTCTTGCTCATCTTGTTCCCGTTCCTCTTGTTCTTGTTGTTGGTTTTGCACATATTGTTCCCGTTCGTCTTGTTCTTGTTGTTGTTCTTGCTCATCTTGTTCCCGTTCCTCTTGTTCTTGTTGTTGTTCTTGTTCATCATGTTCCCGTTCCTCTTGTTCTTGTTGTTGTTCTTGCTCATCTTGTTTCCGTTCCTCTTGTTCTTCTTGTTGTTCTTGCTCATCTTGTTTCCGTTCGTCTTGTTGTTCTTGTTCATCTTGTTTCTGTTCCTCTTGTTCCTGTTCCTCTTGTTCTTGTTCATCTTGTTCCTGTTCCTCTTGTTCTTGTTCATCTTGATCCTGTTCATCTTGTTGTTGTTGTTTTTTTCACCTTGTTCCTGTTCCTCTTGTTCCTGTTTATCTTGTTCCTGTTCCTCTTGTTCTTTTAATCTTGATCCTGTTCATCTTGTTGTTGTTCTTGTTCCTCTTGTTCTTGTTTTTGTTCATCTTGTTCCTGTTCCTCTTGTTCTTATTCATCTTGTTTCTATTCCCCTTGTTCTCGTTCATCTTGTTCTTGTTCATCATGTTCCTGTTCCTCTTGTTCTTGTTCATCTTGTTCCTGTTCCTCTTGTTCCTGTACATCTTGTTTCTCTTCCTCTTGTTCTTGTTCATCTTGTTCCTGTTCCACTTGTTCTTGTTCATCTTTTTCCTGTTCCTCTTGTTCATCTTATTCCTGTTCTTCTTGTTCTTGTTCATCTTGTTCCTTTTCCTCTTTGTTCTTGTTCATTTTGTTTCTGTTCCTTTTGTTCTTGTTCATCTTGTTCCTGTTCCTCTTGTCCTTGTTCATCTTGTTCCTATTCCTCTTGTTCTTGTTCATCTTGTTCCTGTTCCTCTTGTTCTTGTTCATCTTGTTCCTATTCCTCTTGTTCTTGTTCATCTTGTTCCTGTTCCTCTTTCTGTTCATCGTGTTGTTGTTCTTGTTCATCTTGTTCCTGTTCCTCTTGTTCTAGTTCATCGTGTTTCTATTCCTCTTGTTCTTTCTCATCTTGTTCTTGTTCCTCTAGTTCTTGTTCATCTTGTTCCTGTTGTTTCTTTTTCATCTTGCTCCTGTTCCTCTTGTTCTTGTTCATTTTGTTCTTGTTCACCTTGTTCCTGTTCATCTTGTTCTTGTTCATCTTGTTCTTGTTTGTTGTTGTTGTTCTTGTTCATCTTGTTCCTGTCCCTCTTGTTCTAGTTCATCTTGTTACTGTTCCTCTTGTTCTAGTTCATCTTGCTCCAGTTCCTCTTGTTCTTGTTCATTTTGTTCTTCATCTTGTTCCTGTTCTTCTTGTTCTTGTTAATTTTGTACTTGTTCACCTTGTTCCTGTTCATCTTGTTCTTGTTCATCTTGTTGTTGTTCTTGTTCTTGTTCATCTTGTTCCTGTCCCTCTTGTTCTTGTTCATCTTGTTTCTATTCTTCTTGTTCTTATTTATCTTGTTCCTGTTTCTCTTGTTCCTGTTGTTGTTCTTGTTCATCTCGTTCCTGTTCCTCTTGTTCTCGTTCATCTTGTTCTTGTTCATCTTGTTCCTGTTCATCTTGTTCTTGTTCATGTTCCTCTTTTCTTGTTCATCTTGTTCGTGTTCCTCCTGTTCTTGTTCATCTTGTTTCTGTTAAGACTAAAAAACAGAAGCCTAACATTCTTTTCTTTAAATATGGTAAATATTGTGTCTTTTTTTTCAAAATTATTTAGCAATCTATTGCTGTGTTCTGCTATTATCGGGTTGTACGCTATTATGACGTATCTGATCTGTACATATATATATTTCAATTAAGGATATTGAGATTGTATGTTTTAGCATTTTTATAGTTTTTGTTGTCTTTATTTTCTTCTTCCTGCTGTTTTGTTGTTGCTTTTTTTTTTATTATTTTGCCAGAGAAAAATAAGGAGAGAGGAAAAGAGTGAAACAGGGACAATGTGAAGATGGAAAAGGAACCGAAAAAAAAACAGAAAAATATAGAGATTCTGGGAGATTTGGGGAAAAAAAAGAATAAACAAGGGGGCAGAGATAGAGTAGAAGGACGCGGAAGTTCAGGGGGTCAGAGAATAAAGAGAGGTAACTAGATTAAGTGAGAGGGGGACGAGAAGGAGTGAGAGAAAAAGAGAGAGGAGAGAGATAAGAGGGCAAAGGCAGAAAGAGAGAGAAAGAGAGAGAAAGAGAGAGAAGACACAGGCAAAAAGAGAGAGAAGTAAAGTGAGAGAGTCAAAGTTGTACCGTTAATTGTCAATCGTCCGACATGGTCCCAACTTTGTTCATCATCTAGTTATAACATTATCTTCCAAAGGAGTTGTCTGTCCATAAAATTAAGTTGTAACATTATCTGCCAACAGAGTTGTATGTCCATAAAATCTAGTTATAACATTATCTTCCAACGGCGTTGTCTGTCAATAAAATCTAGTTATAACATTATCTTCCAACGGAGTTGTCTGTCCATAAAATCTAGTTATAACATTATCTTCCAACGGAGTTGTCTGTCCATAAAATCTAGTTATAACATTATCTTCCAATGGAGTTGTATGTCCATAAAATCTAGTTGTAACATTATCTTCCAACGGAGTTGTCTGTCCATAAAATCTAGTTGTAACATTATCTTCCAAAGGAGTTGTCTGTCAATAAAATCTAGTTGTAACATTATCTGCAAACGGAGTTGTCTGTCCATAAACTCTAGTTGTAACATCATCTTCCAACGGAGTTGTCTGTCCATAAAATCTAGTTGTAACATTATCTTCCAACGGAGTTGTATATCCATAAAATCTAGTTGTAACATTATCTTCCAACGGAGTTGTCTGTCCATAAAATCTAGTTGTAACATTATCTTCCAACGGAGTTGTCTGTCCATAAAATCTAATTGTAACATTATCTTCCAACGGAGTTGTCTGTCCATAAAATCTAGTTGTAATATTGTCTTCCAACGGAGTTGTCTGTCCCTAAAATCTAGTTGTAACATTATCTTCCAACGGAGTTGTATGTCCATAAAATCTAGTTGTAACATTATCTTCCAACGGAGTTGTCTGTCCATAAAATCTAGTTGTAACATTATCTTCCAAAGGAGTTGTCTGTCCATAAAATCTAGTTGTAACATTATCTGCAAACGGAGTTGTCTGTCCATAAAATCTAGTTGTAACATCATCTTCCAACGGAGTTGTCTGTCCATAAAATCTAGTTGTAACATTATCTTCCAACGGAGTTGTATATCCATAAAATCTAGTTGTAACATTATCTTCCAACGGAGTTGTCTGTCCATAAAATCTAGTTGTAACATTATCTTCCAACGGAGTTGTCTGTCCATAAAATCTAATTGTAACATTATCTTCCAACGGAGTTGTCTGTCCATAAAATCTAGTTGTAATATTGTCTTCCAACGGAGTTGTCTGTCCATAAATCTAGTTGTAACATTATCTTCCAACGGAGTTGTCTGTTCATAAAATCTAGTTGTAACATTATCTTCCAACGGAGTTGTCTGTCCATAAAATCTAGTTGTAATATTATCTTCCAAAGGAGTTGTCTGTCCATAAAATCTAGTTGTAACATTATCTTCCAACGGAGTTGTCTGTTCATAAAATCTAGTTGTAACATTATCTTCCAACGGAGTTGTCTGTTCATAAAATCTAGTTGTAACATTATCTTCTAACGGAGTTGTCTGTCCATAAAATCTAGTTGTAATATTATCTTCCAACGGAGTTGTCTGTCCATAAAATCTAGTTGTAACATTATCTTCCAACGGAGTTGTCTGTCCATAAAATCTAGTTGTAATATTATCTTCCAACGGAGTTGTCTGTCCATAAAATCTAGTTGTAACATTATCTTCCAACGGAGTTGTCTGTTCATAAAATCTAGTTGTAACATTATCTTCTAACGGAGTTGTCTGTCCATAAAATCTAGTTGCAATATTGTCTTCCAATAGAGTTGTCTATCCATAAAATCTAGTTGTAATATTGTCTTCCAAAGGAGTTGTATGTCCATAAAATCTAGTTGTGACATTATCTTCCAACGGAGTTGTCTGTCCATAAAATCTAGTTGTAATATTATCTTCCAATGGAGTTGTCTGTCCATAAAATATAGTTGTAATATTGTCTTCCAACGGAGTTGTCTGTCCATAAAATGTAGTTGTAATATTGTCTTCCAATAGAGTTGTCTATCCATAAAATCTAGTTGTAATATTGTCTTCCAAAGGAGTTGTCTGTCCACAAAATCTAGTTGTAATAATGTCTTCCAAAGGAGTTGTCTGTCCACAAAATCTAGTTGTAATATTGTCTTCCAAAGGAGTTGTCTGTCCACAAAATCTAGTTGTAATATTGTCTTCCAAAGGAGTTGTCTATCCATAAAATCTAGTTGTAACATTATCTTCCAACGGAATTGTCTGACCATAAAATCTAATTGTAATATTGTAACGGAGTTGTCTCTCCTAAAATCTAGTTGTAATATTGTAACGGCGTTGTCTCTCCCTAAAATCTAGTTGTAATATTGTAACGAAGTTGTCTCTCCCTAAAATCTAGTTGTAATATTGTAACGGAGTTGTCTCTCCCTAAAATCTAGTTGTAATATAGTAACGGAGTTGTCTCTCCCTAAAATCTAGTTGTAATATTGTAACGGAGTTATCTCTCCCTAAAATCTAATTGTAATATTGTAACGGAGTTGTCTCTCCCTAAAATCTTGTTGTAATGATGTAACGGAGTTGTTTCTCCCTAAAATCTAGTTGTAAATATTGTAACAGCGTTGTCTCTCCTGAAAATCTAGTTTACGTTTCATGTTTACAAAGTTGTATACACAATTGGTGCATTACCGTGCTCAAGATTCGGGGTTTACATTTCGGTTCAGACACACTTTTGTTCTAACCACAATGACATCGGGTACCATCCATCCTCTTTAAATGGGTACCAGACAAGCCGGATTAAGACCCTTATAGGCCGTTAGTACTTGAAAGTTTTGGGTGTAACCCCCCTTCCCTCTTATATATATATATATATGTATATATATATATATATATATATATATATATATATATATATATATATATATATATAATAAAAATAAACCATAATAATAAACCATTAAGTAATATTATATTTATCGATATTAAACGCAACTAATACTTTACTAATACTAATAATAAACGAAGTTTTATCTCTTTGGGAAATTTGCACCATGTTTCGTTCGTTGTAGACTGCATTCACTAGAGTAATCATGAATCCATGGGCGCAGCCATTTAGTACGTGCTACATCATCATAATGGCTCATTGTGTGTCCCAAGACCGACCATGCGCTAATCTTGAGATCTGTTGTTTGGTGTGCAACGGGGATAATCTGACGACGAACTGTGTTTTGTATGTTCGGAGTTGGAGTCAAACACGATGTCCTAACATCATCAAGCGCTATACATTTAAATACTATGACGCTCATTATTTTCAGGAGGACGTTAACTTCCGGGCAATATGGTGGATAGGTGGCAGGAACCATGGAAGGCTATGTCTGAAAAGTGTTCCTTTGTTGCAGTTTCCTCATATTCCAAGTCCGGCTTGTTGCAGGAGCTACTGAGTTAAGTGCTCTGTGCACACCGTGAGCTGTGTGTTTCATCCGTTTTGATCATGTTCTGATATTCCAATTGTTTACGATGAATGCTGATATCGTATGACAGGGAACAGTTGGCCGTGTTCACTTTCTGTGCGGTTACGCCTTATGTCTGTTGGCGTGTGCTGAGACTGCTATGTTGGGGACTACGCCTACCTTTCTTTGTTTGGGAGATGAGTTAGTAATTCGGATGATTCCACTGGCACGGGCGGTTGAGCAATTATGGATTTTAATTCGTTTGCAGTGATGCCGAGGCCTTCCATAATCAAATAACCTAATAACCAAACGCAACTAACATTCAGATGGAAAATAATGTCTAGTTTTTGTATACTTTCATTTTATTTACATTTGAAAAATTTTCTCCAACATTTTTTTAAATTGCAAAGTATTTGCTCAGATTCTTAAAACTAATCCTATGTAACACATCTTAAAACTAATCCTATGTAACACATCTTAAAACTAATCCTATGTAACACATTTTAAAACTAATCCGATGTAACACATCGTAAAACTAATCCTATGTAACACATCTTAAAACTAATCCTATGTAACACATCTTAAAACTAATCTTATGTAACACATCTTAAAACTAATCCTATGTAACACATCTGTTTCTATACTAAATATACTAGTGTCACTATTCTTTACTCCCTCATAATGAGGCTCCAGTAACACACGAGAATGTCTATAATACTTGTCTGTAATTTAGTCAATAAAACACAAAGTAGCAGTCTATCTATTTTGACAGTTTTTCTGCAAATTGTTTGCTCTAAACTTAGCTATTACATTTTCTTTCAGTGTTTTCATTTTTAAATTAATATAATCCGTAGGACTTCTTCTTCCTTCCAGCTCCCCGTGGAGCATAGTCTTCAACAAACACTTTCAAAGTCGTTCTGTTTCTTGCCATTCTTTTAAGATTAGTCCATGTCTTCCCCATCATCTTCATCTCTGCTACCAACTGTCTTCTCCAATAATATTTTGGTTAACCTCTTTGTCTGTTTCCATGGGGAAAAAAGAGCATGTCGTGTACTACTCTCAGTTGGCTCCCGCAGTGTGTGTGTTTTATCCACCGCCATCGTCTTCGTTGTATCTCTTTGTCAACTTGTATTTGGTTGATACTTTTCCATAATTTTAGGTTAATGATTTTGCCTTGACTTTTCCATCATTTTATTCTGCATAAGCATTCATTAATGGAAGTTTGCATCTTCATGATTGCCATTTTTGTTGTTCTCCACGTTTTACAACCATATAATAGGACTGACTTTACATTGGAGTTTAACATTTTATTTTGTATTTTAACTAATTTCTTTGAACTTTCATATGTTTCCCAGTGCAACGAAGGCCCATCTTGCTTTTTGTATCTTTATTTTGGTAACATTCTATGTTTCTCTATCTTTGTCTATCTATATTTTTGCCCAGATACATGTAAGATTGTACGTCTAGTAGAGGTATTTCTCCTATTATTATTTGGTTAATGCCAACTGCATTAATTCTCATAATGTTGATTGCAACAGTTGATGATTATGGGATTGGAGAGCTATGTCATGAGCAAAGTCTAAGTCATTAAGTTGCTTGGTCAGTGACCACTGGATTCCATTTCAGTTGTTCTGAGTTATTTTAATAGAAAGAGAAATGGAGATAGAAGGCATTCATGCCTTACTGCTGTTTCGTATTTAAAATGCTTCTGTAAGCTGCCCTTCGTTGCACCACACTACATTTCATTCCTTCATACATTGTTCTTACCAGTTTAATAAACTTTATGGGGATTCCGTAATGACTCAGCAACTTCCGAAGCATTTTTCAGTCTAAACTAAACTGATGATCTGAGAATAAAGGCAACATGCACAATGCTGTAGCCGAGTACTGTGCAGGTTAATGTTTTTAATTTCATTTTTTTTAGGAGCAAAACACTGACAGTACCGTGATTTGAACCAAAGCCCACCAATTTGATCAACCAGCAATTTAATCTCCTTCACCATCTTGAACATCCTTTGCTACTATACGTATCTTCTTTCTCCTTAGTTGAGTTCTGTCGACAGGTCATCCTGATCGCACATCGGACAAGCCCTTAAGTGCTCATCTCTCTCCGTTGAATATCTATCAACGTGTCATCATCATCATCATCGAGTGCCGTCTCCACAACGAAGGTTGGCTACCATGGAGAGCCATTCTGCTCTGTCTCTTGCTTTGATGGTACAGGTTGTCATAGGCTGATTTGTCCATCTTTTGATGTTACTCGTCCATGTTTGTCTTGGTCTGCCTCTGCCTCTTTTACCTTGTATTTTCCCTTCCAGGATTACTTTTAGTAGGTTGTTGTGTCTTTTAACATGGCCCAAAAATCGCATTTGTCTTGTTTGAATTGTGCTTAGTAGTTATCTTTTCATTTTTAGTAGTTTTAAGACATCATTGTTTGTTTCTTTTCCTTCCATCCAATTCTACCTATAATTCTATATATCCACATTTCAAAGGCTTCAATTCTCTGTTCTGTTTTCTTGTTTAATGTCCATGTTTCTGCCCCATATAGGAATATTGAGAAGATGTAACATTTTGCTATTCTTAGTTTTAGCCCTGGTGTTATTTGTTTTGATGTTAGTATGTTCTTCATGGCATTAAAATTACTTTTTGCCATTCCTATACTTTTGTTTATTTCAGTTGTACATTTTTCCATCACTGATTATAGTATGACCAAGGTAGTTGTAGTTCTGAACTGTCTCCAGGTATATTCCTTCAATTTTGATATCCACTTGTGGGTTTTGAGTATTTCCTTTGTTTATGATCATAGTTTAATTCTTTTTGATATTCATATCTAGTCCATATTTTTTGGTTGTCATGTTTATTTCATTAACAATTGTTGTAGATCTTTAAGATTCTCTTCTAGCGGTACAGTATCGTCAGCATATCTTAGGTTATTGATTATCTTTCCATTAATTTGTAGGCCTGGCATCTCATTGATGTTTTTAAAGATTTTCTCAGTGTATAGATTTAACAAGCTTGGTGATAGGATGCATCCCTGTCTTACTCCTCTTTTTATATCAATGGGTGTAGAGTTCTCTTTGTTATATTTTATTATTGCTGTTTGCCCCCAGTATAGATTACATATTAGTCGTATGTCCATGTCATCTAGATGTATCTCCTTTAGGCATTCTATACGTTTTTTGCGGTGTACTCTATCAAAAGCTTTGGTGTAGTCTATGAAGCAGGCATATATTCGTTTGTTTACTTCTGTGTACTTTTCGATTAATTTTCTCATGCAGATTATGGCTTCTTTTGTCCCGCTATTTTTCCTAAATCCAAATTGCTGCTCATCTAATTCAGTATTGATTTTATTCTGAATCCTTTCTTGTATAACTTTTAGCAAGATTTTTGTAACATGGCTCATTAGGCTTATTGTTCTAAAGTCACTGCATTCAACTTCACCATTCTTTTTAGGCAATGCAATGAAAGTTGATGTTTTTAGTTCATTTGGTATGTATCCTGTGTGGTATATGTCGTTGCATATGTCTGTACTCAATTCAATGCCAAAATCTTCTAGTGCCTGTACCATCTCTATCTATATGCTGTCAAGTCCTGCTGCTTTTTCCCTTTTTCATTGTTTTTTATAGCTTTTTTCCACCTCAGATTTTAAGATTTTATAGCATGATGTACATTTTATAACTGGTTTCTTCTCCCTGCGATCATGAAATCCTTCTGTTATATAATCCTGCCATCTATCTATAATATCTTTATTGTCTGTTAGCATCTTTCCTTTTTTGTCTGCAATGCATCCACCTTCTGTGGCTTTTTTTATGTTTATTAGTAATTTTCTTTATTTCTGTGTGCATTCCTTTTAAGTTTTGTTTGCTTTCCATAGTTTCTATTTCTATACATTTTTGGCTGAGCCAGTCTTCTTTTGCCTTTATGCACATTTCTTTATCTATTTTATTGTATTGGGCAGTGTTCTTCGCTTGTCTCCTTTCTTCCATTTTTTCTAAGATTGTGTTAGTTATCCATTTTTGTTTTTTTGTTCTTTTATCTTTTGGGTAAGGTGTCTGTCGCAGGTTTCTTGTATGCTTTTCTTTATGCATTGCCATTTGGTTGTTACTTTTTCATCAGGATTTTCTCTTCTATATTGTTCAATTCCTTCTTCTATCAGCTTCTGGTATGTGTTCTTTACTTGTATTGTATAGGTATCTTTAATATCTTTTTGATTCAAATCTGTTATATCTAGTGGATTTGTTGATGAATCAGACTTTTGCTTGTTTCTCTTTAGTTTGATTTTCATTTTAATCATTACAGGATTGTGATCTGAATTAATATCTGCTCCTGGGTAGGTTTTGGCTTTCTTTACGTTGTTACGGAACTTTTCTTTTATCGTTATGTAATCTATTTGAACCAATTCTGAAAGCGAATCATGGACAATAGACAAACAAATGAAAAGACGATTAGAGGCTACAGACAGGGGATTTCTCAGAAGAATGTTGAAAGTTCACTGGACAGCTAAAAAGACCAATGAGAAAGTTCTCAAAGAGGCCAACACAAAAAGGGAGTTCTTAAAAAACATCAGAAAGAAGCAATCAACATTTTTCGGACACATCATGAGAAGGGGAAAGTTGGAATACTTGGTTACAACTGGCAAAATAAAAGGAAAGAGAGATCGCGGACGACAATGAGAGAAAATACTGGATAGCTTGTTATCATGGCATGGAAAGCAGTCAACAACAGAACTCATACGATGCACTGTGGATAGAAGAATGTGGAAGGTCATGATCGCCAACGACAACCGGTACGGCACATGATGATGATGATGAATCTATTTGATTCCTCTTCTTGTCTCCAGGGCTTTTCCAGGATTATAGTTTCCTTTTCTCTTGCTCAAAGTAGGTGTTACATATTATCAACCTGTTTTCTTCACAGAATTGTATTAATCTTTCTCCTCTGTCATTTCTTTTTCCTAAACCATCACTTCCTATCTACCTGATCTTATATCTACCCTTTCCTACTTTAGCATTCATGTCACCCATTACAATCAAGATGTCTGAAGATTTTACTTGCTTCATAACTTTATTTAGGTCTTCATAGTATGCCTCTATCTGTTCATCTGTGTAGTCTTGAGTAGGTGCATATGTCTGTATTATTGCTATGTCGATTGGTTTTGCTTTCAACTTGACTAGTACAATCCTATCACTGTATGTCCAGTGGGTACTTATATATTTTTGTAACTCTCTTTTTATCAGTATTCCTACCCCCCCCCCCCCCCCCCCTTTGATGTTTTTTGTGTTTCCTGAGTATATAAATGTATATTTTTCGTCCTCTATGTACCCACATTCTTTCCATCTTATCTCTGATATGCATAAGATATCTATATTTATTCGTTCTGGTTCTGTGAATAAGATTTTCCAATTTCCCGTCTTGATATAGAGTCCTAACATTCCAAGTACTTATTTTAAGAACTTTCCTCCGACATAAGTTCTAATTCCTCTCCATGGGTTCCTCTGGACTAATACGTGATGAGGCTCCAATCTCTTTCACGGTGGTCTGCCATATTCGCCTTTCGTGTTCTGAATATGCCTCATGTGTACCACACACTTTGTTGTTTTCGCTTTCTGGGCCGTTGATCATTTCTGATTCATCCGCCCCATCCACCATCACAGACATTTCACATGTGGGTTGAACACTCCCGGTTGCCGGCGACATTTTTGTCGAACCATGTGCTTGCCTATCGAACCGCGAACACACGACACAAAGAAGAATAAATCATATTCCACTTAAATATCGGTAATCACAGTTTATCCACACGTCAGAAATAAAACATACACCAAACGGGGAATAGCAACATATAATTTCACAACTAGACTGTCGCGTAAATCATTTAAATATATCAGCAATTGCCGAATTATAAAAAACGACTACACGAAGCCGCCATGACACCGGAAACTTTGCGACTACGCGTAGCGACTATTATAACAAGTAGTTATGTTACTTGACCAGTCTTCTTTGGGTTCATGCGAAGCTCACTCGTCTAGCATCTCCAACCTTGACATGATATTCGTGAAGTTTGTTCATTTTGTGAGTTGTTTTTTGCCCAGCATCCCTGCGGGTGTTCAGTATGTCAACGCGGTCCATTGCCCTTCCACACTTAACATCATCTAAACAGGCAAGTCTATCAGCCCATTCATTACTTCTTAACCACGCGTGCTCTAGCACTAAAACTAATCAGAAATATTATAATTTTTCTTCATCTTCGATCACGGCTCATTGAGACCAGGGCTCCGGACTCTCTTATAACGGCAGCTGTACACTGTCTGTTTAAGAGACACTTATAAGAATCGACAGGGGCGTAACACAGACCACATTACCCCAAAAATCATGTGCTGAAGGTCTGTACAAATTATGCTCATTAACGACATATTCCCTATACGGCATTTAGCGTGACGGGGCTCTTTACTTTTTTTTTACTTATTAGAATAGACCTCCCCAGCGACTCTAATCACAGTCGTCGAGGACAACAAGTAATGATATTTCTGAGCATACTCTTTGGATCATTGATGAAACACACATGTGTATAACGCTGTGTCTCAAGCCATGCTAATGCTATTACAACAGCTATGATTCACATGGTCAAACTTCTAGTTGCAAAAATGAAAGCACCACTGCCTTCCTCAACAGTTCATTTATACAGTGTTTTATTCTTCAATCCGTTAACTCTCTTTGAGGTATAGGTCTTTTAAGCCGTGTCATTCTCTAAAGATCGTTGCAGGTCTAGCAGACTCCTTCCACCCTACCTCCACCTGTCTTCTCCGTGAATATTTTGACCTTTCTCTTTGTCTCCTCTCCTGGGGATTCCCAAAAAGAGCCTGTCGTGTAATAAATATTCTCATTTGGCTTCTGCAGTGTGTCGCTATGGACAGAAAGCACTTACGTATCCTGGATGGCGGAATTCCTTTTTCCTTTTCTTTGGCTCGTCCATGTTTGTGAAAATGTTCCGGCTGACTTTGTTACCATCATCATCATCATCATCATCATCATCATCATCATCATCATCATCATTATCGGGCCTGCTGGCGTAGGTGATCATGTCTCTCCACAACTTTCGATCTCGACAGTTATATATAATTTCTGTTGTTGACCTAACAAGCCATTCTCTTAAGCTGTTTGGTGTTTTTTTCCCTTTGTATCCCTCTATCTCTTCGTTCCTCATTTGTTCCAGTTGCTACAATATATTCCAGTTGTTCTCTTCTCTTCTCATTACATGGCAGAAAATTATGATTGTTTCTTCCTAATATTTGAAATTAGCTCTCGTTTTGCTTTGACCTCTTTCAGAACATTTTCATTACTCTTCTTAGCTGTCCATGGTATTCTCAATATTCTTCTATAAAACCAGTGATCTGTGATCAGGACTAATCCGAAACAAATGCAACGCGTTAAATACTTGGACACAATAATAACATCAGATGGAAAATGCACCACAGAAATAAAAAGTAGAATAGCTCAGACAAAACTAGCATTTCAGAAAATGAAAAAACGTCTCATACAACAAATATATATCAATAGACGTGAGAAAAAGAGTTCATTAATGGCATATAGAGCCACTTCTGACCTATGTAAGCGAATCATGGACAGTAAACAAAGAAATGAAAAGACGATTAGAGGCCGCATAGATTGGATTTCTCAGAAGAATGTTGAAAGTTCCCTAGACAGCTAAAAAGACCAATGAGGAAGTTCTCAAAGAGGCCAACACAAAAAGGGAGCTCCTGAAAAACGTCAGAAAGAAACAATCAACATTTTTCGGGCACATTATAAGAAGTGGAAAGTTGGAATACTTGGTTACACCTAACAAAATACAGGGAAAGAGAGATCACGGAGGACAAAGAGACAAAATACTAGACAGTTTGATGTGATGACATGGAAAACAGTCAACAACAGAATTTATACGATGCACTGTGGATAGAAGATTGTGGAAGTTGTGGAGGGACATGATTGCCTACGCCAACTGGTGGGCACATAATGACGATGATGAGGAATTCCCCCTAAAACATTTGATTTGTGAACTGTTCTTTAAAAAGGTTTATTTTGTAGTTGTAAAATGATACCCTTGATATGATGGCAACAGCTTTTTGACAGCAGCTAATGCTTGAGTGATATAAAAGTGCAGCGTTTATCTATACAATCTAGAGGTGGAGAGAGAAAGAAGGAGAGAGAGAGAGAGAGAGAGCGGGTGATAGAGTGATAGAAGATATAGCTGGAGAGAAAGTGCAATAACGATTTCGAAACAGAAAGATAGTAGAAGATATATTGATATATATATATATATATATATATATATATATATATATATATATATATATACTGTATATATATACTGTATATATATATATATATATATATATATATATATCATCATCATCATCATCAACAAGTATCAAGCCTGCTGGCGTAGTTGATCATGTCTCTCCACAACTTTCGATCTCGACAGTTATTTATCATTTCTGTTGCTGACCTTCTGCAGGGCATTCTCTTAAGCTGTCTGGTATCTTTTCTCTTTGCTTCTCTCTATCTCTTGTATATATTATATTGTGAATAATATACACTATTTGAAGGAAATGGTAGTAGAAGAAAGATAGTGAGAGAGAAGAGAAAGAGAAAGGGGATATAAAAATAAGAATAGAATAGAATAGAATAGATGAAAAGAGAAGAGAACAGAGAGAGTGATATGGAACCAATTGTGATGAAGCTAGAATTATCTCTATTATTTTACTACATCAAGTTGATGACATTTTAGTCCAAATGTCATTTAAACAAATGTACATTTAACATGTATCCTCTGGTCACCAGACTCGCTCCACCCAAAAAGTACACCTCTCATTCCAAAAGACGATCGAAAAGTCCAGGCCATTAATTGTAATAACACACATACGATAAGGTAACTATTTGATTTCCGAGCAACGAGAGCTTCGAAAAACATGAGCTCTTTATTTACAAGTTTGGAAGAAAATTGATTCGTACTCATAGTCTGTCTTTGTGCACTTTCTTCTCTCATTGCTTTTAATGACATATATTTAACAGGTGTTCATAATAATTCATGCAAATTCATCGCGGTTGGTGAATGCTATTTGAATTTTAAAATCGTTGTTCCCTTTTGAAGGTTTATCTGCTGTCGGTTACATGCCTGTGAAACAGTCTTCACATTAATCATTAAGTGTAATATTATTGATATTAGGAAATGTTCGCACTGGTCTTACGTTTAAATTCACAATAATCGCGCATTAACATGGCCTAAGTGTGCGTCATTAAGATATGGAGTGAGGCTATGAAACATATGTTCTTTGACTTAATTGCGGTTGAAATAAATTAAGGTTGTTTTATATTTCATAAATACAATTTTGTTGAAAAATTGAACTCATCAGGACATGGATGTCTGGCTCACGTTTATCCTTATTTAAAGGGCAGGATATTTATTTTGGCTTTCTTTGGGAGTGAGAACAAAGTTATCTTTTGGGGTATTTGTGTTGATAATGATCTTATTACTTCTATATAGGTTCATCTATCTGTTCTCCAAATAGAGCAGCAATTCTAGACTCCGTGTTAGACGATCTTTGCTCTCAAGTGTTAGACCTTGCACATGACCCGCATTGTATCTCGGCAGACGTCATTGTACTTGGCGAGGCATTCAAACTCGGTAAAGGAGCTGATGCCTGCTGTTGTTGTTTCAATCCTCATCGTTCTTTTCAGTGTTTCTTTAGGTCAGCCTATTGGTTCCTTTAACTTCTGATTCCCATTTACCGTTTTACCTTGAGATTGCTTTGTTGTCTATTATTCTCATGACTTGGCCAAGGTCTAACTACCGTCTCCACTTGATTAGAGATAAATAATAATGATTTGCTTGTTTTACTATTCATGCAATAGTCTAAATAAAGATTCATAGTTGTGATAACCAAATATATATACTTTTTTAACGGGAGCCCAGTCTTTTTTATATATAAAAAACGAAACAAACGAAAAATGAGACAGAATTCTGGAATGATAATATTTCAAGTTTATGACACCACAACAAGAGTTCACACTTATGACACCACGATAAGAGTTCACATTTATGACACCACAACAAGAGTTCACGTTTATGACACCACGACAAGAGTTCACGTTTATGACACAACAATAATAGTTCACGTTTATGACACCACAACAAAAGTTCGCTTTTATGACACCACGACAAGAGTTCTCATTTATGGCACCACAACAAGAGTTTACGTTTATGACACCACAACAAGAGTTTACGTTTATGACACCACGACAAGAGTTCACATTTATGACACCACAATAAGAGTTCACGTTTATTACACCACAACAAGAGTTCATATTTATGACACCACAAAAAGTGTACACATTTATGACATCACAATAAGAGATTATATTTATGACACCACAACACGAGTACACATTTATGACATCTCAATAAGTGTTTATATTTATGACGCAACAATACGAGTACACATTTATGACATCATAATAAGAGTTTATATGTATGACACAATAACACGAGTGCACATTTATGACATCACAATAATATTTTATATGTATGACACCACAACAAGAGTACACATTTATGACAGCACAATAAGAGTTTACATTTATGACACCACAACACGAGTTCATATTTATGACACAACAATAAGAGTTCACGTTTATGACACCACAACACGAGTATACATTTATGACATCAAAATAAGAGTTTATATTTATGACACCACAACAAGAGTACACATTTATGACATCACAATAAGAGTTCACGTTTATGACACCACAACAAAAGCACACATTTATGACATAACAATAAGAGCTGACGTTTATGACACTAGGACAAGAGTTCACGGTTATGACACCACAACACGAGTACACATTTATGACATAACAATAAGAGCTGACGTTTATGACACTAGGACAAGAGTTTCCGTTTATGACACCATTATAAGAGTTTACATTTGTGACACCACAACACGAGAGCACATTTATAACATCACAATAAGATTTTATATGTATGACACCACAACAAGAGTACACATTTATGACATCACAATAAGAGTTAACATTTGTGACACCACAACACGAGTTCATATTTATGACACAACAATAAGAGTTCACGTTTATGACACCACAACACGAGTATACATTTATGACATCAAAATAAGAGTTTATATTTATGACACCACAACAAGAGTACACATTTATGACATCACAATAAGAGTTCACGTTTATGACACTACAACAAAAGCAAACATTTATGACATAACAATAAGAGCTGACGTTTATGACACCAGGACAAGAGTTCACGGTTATGACACCACAACACGAGAGCACATTTATAACATCACAATAAGATTTTATATGTATGACACCACAACAAGAGCACACATTTATGACATCACAATAAGAGTTAACATTTGTGACACCACAACACGAGTACACATTTATGACATCACAATAAGAGTTTCCGTTTATGACACCACGACAAGAGTATAAATTTATGACACCACTATAAGAGTTTACATTTATGACACCGCAACAAGAGTACACATTTATAATATCACAACAAGAGTTTACGTTTATGACACCACAATAAGAGTTCGCGTTTATGACACCACGACAAGATTTCACGTTTATGACACCACAACAAGAGTACACATTTATGACCTCCCAATAAGAGTTTATGTTTATGACACCACAAAAAGAGTACACATTTATGACATCACAATAAGAGTTCATGTTTATGACACCACAACAAAAGTACACATTTATGACACCACAATAAGAGCTTACGTTTATGACATCGCAACATGAGTTCACGTTTATGACACTACAACAAGAGTTCACGTTTAAGACACCACGACAAGAGTTCACATTTATGACACCGCAACAATAGTTCACGTTAATGACACCACAACAAGAGTTCACATTTATGACACCACAACAATAGTTCACATTTGTGACTTCACAATAAGAGTTCACGTTTATGACACCACGACAAGAGTTCACGTTTATGACACCACGGCAAGTGTTCACGTTATGACACCAAAACAAGAGTTTACGTTTATGACACAACGAAAAGAGTACACATTTATGACATCACAATAACATTTCACGTTTATGACACCACGACAAGAGTTCACATTTTTTACACCACGACAAGAGTTCACATTTATGACACCACGACAAGAGTTCACATTTATTGACACCACAAAAAGAGTTCTCAATTATGACACCACGATAAAGAGTTCACGTTTATGACACCACAACAAGAGTACACATTTATGGCACCGCAATAATAGTTAACGTTTATGACACCACGACAAGAGCTCACGTTTATGATACCACATCAAACGTTCACGTTTATGACACCACAACAAGAGTTTATGTACCGTCTCAAGAGTGGTTGTACTCACTATTATTAACGAAGCCTTATAATGAATTTCGTAGTATTGATCTGGCAAACATGGATCATAGTACAACCGATTTCACAGATGTCTTTGTCAACACTGTGTCTGTCAGTCAGCTGGTCTGTGCTACATTCAGTTTCATCCTTCCGATTTGATTGACATGCATGCGAGATTACTCCAGCGGCATTCTCAGCCGCCCCTCCATTGTAGCTGTTACGTCATAAGAACAGATGGGTTTCTCTATTTTTAAAAGATGAAAGCGCATCAGAAGTTAAAAGAAATCCATCTAAATAATTTCTTTATATATATATATGATCATCATTATTATTATCACCATCATCATCGTCATCATCATCATGTGCCATACCGTTTGAGGTAGGCGATCATGTCCTTCAACAATCTTCTATCTACAGTGCATCGTATCAGTTCTGTTGTTGACTGTTTTCCCTGCCATGACACCAAGCTATCCAGTATTTTCTTTCTGTCGTCCGCGATCTGTCTTTCCTTTTATTTGCCAATTGCAATCAAGTATTTCAACTTTCCTCGTGTCATAATGTGCTCCAAAAATGTTGATTGTTTCTTGCTGATGTTTTAAGAGCTCCCTTTTTGTGTTTATATATATATATATATATATATATATATATATATATATATATATATATATATATATATATATATATATATATATATATATAGTCACTACCAAATCCAAAGTTTAAAAAAAAAAATCATATTTTGTTTGTAACTTTGGATTTGGTACAGATTTACATATATACGTGTGTGTTTGTGTGTGTGTGAGTGCGTGCGTGCGGGCGTGTGTGTGTGTGTGCGTGCGTGTGTGTGTGTGTGTGTTTAAAGAAATTGTCAACATTTTACTTCTTTATAAAGTCTCGTGCGTCTTCTTATTTTTTATTATTGTTTCTAGATATTAAATGATTTCCTACATTTCAAATATTTTAATGTTCTCCCGTCGTTGCTGTTCAATGTTATCAAATCTGCTTGCTAATTTGATTCTCCATCTGATTGTTAAATTCGATATTAATTTCATGACAATAAAATCATGAGCTGTTATAGTAACACGATTAGAAGTAAGTCCGTTAGATAACCATGTGGTAGAGGTTTGACTACCATATAAGTGAAAACAAAATAAAGCTTCACTCCACGTTGGGCAATTTGTTATTAACGACCATATTTGTCTATGACCACGGCACATTTTTCAGTGAGGTTGTCGGTATAACGCCAGACCACCTTTACTTTCAACAAAAATTTCTGGTACCAATTTTCAGAGGCTGGGTTTATCACTGGAGCCGTGCCGGTCCGAAAAAAAACAAAACAAACAAAAAGAACAAAAACAAAGAACAAACTCGGACATCTATGATCAGGATGCGAGCACACTAACCACTCAGCCTATGATACTCCCAGACTCCCATCTACTAAAAAAATAATTTTATCAAGAACGGGACCTTCTGTTTCATCCAGGGTTTGAAAATAGGTACCATATATTTATTTTTGTTTACAAGTTAGGAGAGCGGGTGGCCGAATCGATAACTTGTTGTGCATAAAATCAGGAGAACGCGAGATCGTTTCCCGGATGGGTCAATGGTATTTTGCTATCGGGGGGGGGGGGGGTGAAATAAAAATTCAAACTCGAACACTCAGACCCCAATAATGAGAAAATGGCGTTAAGATAGTTTTTTATTTATTTATTTTTATTTTTGGAAGAATGTTTAAAAGCTGAACGACCTGTCGTGGTAGGAATAATATGAGCCATAAACACGATCTGAGCCGTGGCGAAACAAACAAAAATTGTAGATACAAACACAGATGACCTGATGCTACACTAATTGTTAGAGATAACGGTGGGAAACTTTTTGAACATGAAAGAAATCTTTATGAACAGTAAGGAAACTTCAAGCAGAATATGAACATTTTTAAAGAAAATGCCAGAGAAAGATACATATGGTCATTATGTGGTTGAATATATGAAGAGAAAGAGGTCACTCTCCGTGGTATGAAAGAAATATGGTAGTCATCATCATCATCATCATCATTGAGTGCCGTCTCCGCATCGAAGGTTGGCTACCATAGAGCGCCATTCCACTCTGTCTCTCGCTTTGATGGTGCAGGTTGTCATAGATTGATTTGTCCATCTTTGATGTTACTCGTCCATGTTAGTCTTGGTCTGTCTCTGCCTCTTTTACCATGTATTTTCCTTTCCAATATTACGTTTATTAGGCTGTTGTGTCTTTTAACATGACCCAAAAATGTCATTTGTCTTGTTCTAATTGTGTTTAGTAGTTCTATTTTCATTTTTAGTTGTTTTAAAACTTCATCGTTTGTTTACTTTTCTTTCCATCCAATTCTACCTATTCTTCTATAAATCCACATTTCAAAGGATTCAATTTTCTGTTCTGTTTTCTGGTCTAATGTCCATGTTTCTGCACCAAACAGGAATATTGAGAAGATGTAACATTTTGCTGTGCTTAGTTTTAGCCTTGGTGTTATTTGTTTTGTTATTAGTATATTTTTCATGGCATTAAACTTACTTTATGCTATTCCTGTCCTTCTGTTTATTTCAGTTGTACATTTTCCATCACTGGTTATAGTATGTCCTAGGTAGTTGTAGCTCTGGACTGTCTCCAGATGTATTCCTACAACTTTGATATTTAATTGTAGTAGTGACGACATATTTTGATCTTCTAAATTTGGGTAGCATGGTCAACATCGCTCCAATTCTGTATTTTTCTCCATCCAAAAAGGGTCGGTCCAGGTTAGAAGTTGAATGGACATTAAACCAGGCGATGAAAGTGAAACTCGACATTTTGTTGCTGGTTGATCAATTTACCAACTACGATATCAGATTTCAAGGTAAAACCAAATATTGAAGCACTTTAGGAGCAAACAATTATGGAAGGACATGGATTGTTGACGCAACAAAACATGACGTGTGATGATAATAATTTAGTATTGGAGAGATACTGTCAGTTTAATGGTTATATCGAATAAACAATCACCACCATCATGCGGCATAATGCGACAGTGCACTGACGGTATGTGAGGTGCAAACATTTACAGACACCTATTGTCTGGACGAGCAGTCTTGTCGTTTTGTGCAGTGTGTAGTGGGTGTAGTAAAGGCTGCAATGTCATCATCGGTACTTGTCACGGCTACTGTTTACATGGGATCTATGGACACGACTGTTCCGGGTCTTGTCTCAGTGTCTGTCCTTTATTTGAGGAAAAATCTGGCAAATGCCTACAATGTAAACATCTTGGCTATACCTGTAATGACACTTGTCCAGATGGTAATCTTGGGCTACAGTGCGAACAGATGTGTCTGATGGCTGTGACATCATATGTACTCTCAAATGTCCGGACAACTGTTTCAACGACACCTGTCAACAGTCGATCGGGAATCTGTACATGCAAGAGAACGTTCTATGGGTCAGACTGCACTCTCAAAACTCCGGACAACTGTTTAACGAAACCTGTGATTCCCACGTTCAGAAGAGTCTGCCGACTACAACAAGCCCAAGCATATGAACACTTTAATGTGTTTCTGTGCTAGACATGGTTCATTTCTTGGTGTTTTTAGTGAAACCATGGCTCTTATCTTGGTGTGTTTCTGTCCTAGCCATGGCTCATATCTTAGCTTGTGTGTGCTGGCCATGCTCATATCTTGGTGTGTGTCATGTTAGTCATATCTCATATCTCGGTGTGTCCGTGTTAATCATGTCTCATATCTTTATGTGTGTCTGTGTTTAGTCATATCTCATATCTTAGTGTGTACCAGTGTTAGTCATATGTCTTATTTTGTGTGTGCATGTCTGTGTTAGTCACCTCTAGTGACTCGGGCAGATGGTGCTCGTAAACCTGGGAGGGCCGACCATCTAAGGGCAGAATCCCCCTACAGAAAAGATCATCTGCTGCCTTGCAGGAAGATTGGGGACAATCAAAGGCTAGGGAAAGCAAACCCGAATAAAATGCTGGCTGAAATCGGATGCACTGGGCCACTGGCGCAGAACACAGTGCAACGTATTAACGGGTGTTCAGTCAGAGTGGATCTGACAGACTCTAATTGTGATGTTCTGTCTGTGGGGGCGATCAACACACTTAGCCTGACAGCTGACTTCATATGAGAGTCTGGAATCCTTACTCTAATTGAGTCCTGAACGCAGAGAGAGAGAGAGAGAGAGAGAGAGAGAGATGCGGCATAAAAATAAACGAGACAAATCTGAAACAAGTGCAACTTTTCAAATACTTGGGCACAATAATAACATCAGGTGGGAGATGCACCACAGAAATAAAAAGGAGAATAGCTCAGGCCAAAATAGCATTTCAGAAAATGAAAAATATCTTATGCAACAAATCTATGTCAATAGAAATGAGAAAGAGAGTTCATCAGTGCTATATAGAACCAATTCTGACCTATGGAAGCGAATCATGGACAGTAGACAAACAAATAAAAAGACGATTAGAGGCTACAGAGATGGGATTTCTCAGAAGAATGTTGAAATTTCCCTGGACAGCTAAAAAAACCAATGAGGAAGTTCTCAAAGAGGCCAACACAAAAAGGGAGCTCTTAAAAAACAGAAAGAAGCAATCAACATTTTTCTGGCACATCATGAGAAGAGGACAGTTGGAATATTTGGTTACAACTGGCAAAATAAAAGGAAAGAGAGATAGCGGGCGACAAAGAGAGAAAATACTGGATAGCTTGGTGTCATGGCATGGAAAACAGTCAACAACAGAACTGATACGATGCACTGTAGATAGAAGATTGTGGAGGGACATGATCACCTACGCCAACCGGTATGGCACATGATGATGATGATGACTGTCAGTTGTGCGAGACAACAGGATTTGTGCCTATGGGAGGATCTACCCAGAGACTTCCTTTTCTTCCTTCCAGCACGACTACAATTGATAGCTTGTTCCAGTCTGAGTTCCCTTGTAGATAACTAACGTATGTCCACATCCAGATCTGTCTTGAACGACTTCTTCCAAGCAAAGTCGATGTTTATATTAAACACTATAATGTCACGTTTGCAAACGTCTTTATAGAGTATGGGAGGTATTTCTTTTCTTCTTTTGTCGGAGAATATTTTCCATGTATAATGCATTTGGTAAACCGTCTTTCGAGTTTCGTGTGTCAAGTCAACATTGATTAGATCCCAGTTTGAAACTGTGTGGCCCCAGCGAAAATTAAAAAAAAAATTATTGTCTGATTCAGAGAGCGGAGGAACACTGACCCTCTCGTCTCTAGATAGTGTTATGGTTAAAATCTCATCCCCTATGACATTAAAACACGTCACCGAACACCGCTTACATTACTATCCTGCATTGATTTAACCCATTTGGTCTGATCTCGACACGAGAAATCACGAGATAAGTTACAACGGAGTATACGCTTCTCACTGAACGAAAGACGAGAGTTAATCAGGAACAAACTTTCAATGTTTAACCATTTTTAATTTACATGTGAAAGTCTTTAATATCATAATCAAATACTACCGTATAAAAAATATGTCGCCCCCGAACGGCTCTCTTCTTCCTCTTTCCTTCCTCATTTGCCTTTCAGCGTCGAGGGAAGCTATAGTTTGCGGTCTTTTGCTCTTCTGTTCCCCTTTGCTGTTATTTCCTAGTTTTTCCAATACTCCGTCGATCCATCTTTTTCGTGGTCGGCCTTTGGGTCTTGCGTTCTCGCAACGTTTATTGAAGACTCGTGTTGTGTTTTGATCTTTCTGCCTTGTCACGTTGGCAAACCATTTTATCTGTTGTTTCTTGCTATATTCAATGGCTGGGATTATCAGAACGGCTCACAGACTCCGATTATTGTTTGAAAAAAAAATGATAATAATATTTATTAGTTGAAAGGAAACTATCGATACTCATAGTGTTAAAAACATAATAATAATCGGTATTTATCCAATTTCAATGAGGATATAGAACTGGAGAATAAAAGTTGCATATAAGAAATTGACGGCGGTAGAAGATTTAAAAATAAACCATGATTGCTTACAACTGTAACTTGAATAATGATAGTTCTGAACGTTTTTTTTATTTTGAAGTTTCAGCATAAAGCTTTAAACTGGAACATCAAACAGAACTAACAATTTAATATTGTTATTAGTGTAATAAAAGGTGTGTAATTAATTAAGAGCTGTATACAGCAATGCTGAATAAATAACAACATCATGTATTTGAATGAAGATGAATCACTGTCTCATTGATTCTTATTTTTCTTTTCTTCCTCATTTGCCTTTCATCGTCGAGGGTAAATATCGTTTGAGGTCTTATGCACTTCTGTTGGCTTCTCCTGCTTTTACGTTTCCAAGTGTTTTTATTATTCTATAAATTAATCTTTTTCGTGGTCGGCCATTAGATCTGGTGTTATTGCAACGTTTATTAATGGCTCGTTGTATTTTGATCGCACTGTCTTATCACTTGACCAAAACCATTTTATCTGTTGTTTCTTTATAAACTCTGTGGTGGGAATTATTTCTAACATTTTTCTTAATTCTTCTTTTCAAATCTTATCTTTAGGACTATTTCTCGCCTTGCGTCTAACAAATTTATTTCAGTACTGAGTTATTGAGTTATTTGCGGGTCATCATCATTGCACTCCGAACATGTCCATAGGTGCTCAGCAAGTCCCGCAGTGTCCAGCGACTGACGACTCCAGTTCTGTGTTGGTTGATAAGTCTTCTTTTCACGCCCACTAAGTTTCTCATTTCTGGCTGTGCCCATCTTAACTTCCATCTCTATCATTCGAAGAAGTGACGTTGATTTTTTCAGTAATGGTTGTTTTTCTTATTGTTCTTGAATCTTGCATGCAAAACTGACATTGATAGCGCAACGTTGGAATAAAGATTGTGCTGTAGAGTGCCATTGAGAGTGTCTCACTGATCAACGCCAGGAAAACCTCACTTCCTATCTACTTTAGAACCATATACCATTAATATGAATCATCTGTTGAATGCGACTGAACGTCCATCCCTACACTGTGACAGCGTGAACATTAACAATGAGTCTAGGTCATTACCTACCGTCGATAGAATTATTTTATGGGCAGAACTCTGCACGATTCGCGTTAACAAAACATTGCTTATTTACTAGTCATCAGTTACGTCATAATCTGTTTCGTTTTGTATAACTTTATATTTCTCGTAAAACAATCGACAAGAAAAGCATTACAGGCTACACAAGTGTGGATTTGCATACAGATGGATGTTGAGGTGCAGTATGAATAGCTAAAAGAAATAATAACGATGACACTGAAATAGGCTAAATAACACACACACACACATATACACACACACACTCTAATTACCAACAACAGAAGGAAACAGTCATAATATTTTAATCACGTGATGAGAAAGTAACCGGTCTAGTACATTTTTGACAAGTGAAAAAATAAATGGGGGGCACGAGATATAGAAAAACAGAGAAAAGTTATCAGAAGGCTTAAGGCAGAGGTTCCCAAAGTTTTGAGAGCCAGAGACCCCTTTCCTTGCTGATCAGAAATCGATGTCGAGCATAGTTATGATAGAATAGGTCGGGTAACCTCTGATTCACTGCTAAGATATACACGATGATCAATGTCGACAGAATTAACACTATTCTGTTGAAACTCTGTTTATAAAAGTAAAGAGTAAAGAGCCCCCGTCACGATAAATGGCGTATAGGGAATATGGTGTTAGTAAACATACATTTTACAGACATTCAGCACATGATTTTTGAGTTAATGTGGTCGGTATTACGCCCGTGCCGCTTTACTTTCCCATAAAAAAACGGTGCCCATTTAAGGCTGGGTGAACCCGGAAGCCGTCGATTGGGATCGAACCCTACTTCTTGTCCTTCGTAGTCCAGTTCACTAACCACTGAGGTATCGCGGCTCAAACTCCGTTTATGCACACACAATATTAAGTCTATGTTGAGGTGTTCATTTCATGATTTCTAACTGTACACGATAATATCCTCAACTCGGCCCCTTTGTTAAAGTTTTGCGATGCCCCTTGGAGTCGTCGCGTACACTCTGGGAATCCCTAGTTTAAAGCAATGGTTTGTTAGGAAATCAACTCTAGAACTGGTATGGTCAACATGGCGGACATGCGGCAGGAACCGTTGAGGCTTTGTCTGAAATGTGTTCTTTGTTGCAGTTTCCTCTTATTCCAAGTCCGGTTTGCTTTTGGGGCTACTGAGTTTAATTCTCTGCGCACACCGTGGGCTGCGTTTTTCATTCGAACCGAATTCGGTTGGTATTATGGATGTTACTTCGTTTACAGTGATACCGAGACCTACGACTAACTAAACTACAACTACAACTACAACTACAACTCTAGAAACGACAAACAGCTGTAGTGATCGAGAGTTGCGGAGCAACGTTATTACCGTTGCAAATAGGCAGTATAGTTCATAATGATTCTGAAGATAGCACGATTTCCAATTCTCATAATATATTTTTACATACACTCGTTTGTTATCTATAACTTTGAAAACTTGTTATTCTTCTAAAAAACAAAGCGCTGCATACTTTTAGGAAATAACATAAATTATACAGAATTTTTTGTCACACGTTTTTTTGTGTGTTAAACTTCAGACATTAATTGACGTTTTCACAACTATCCTAAAACAACAGGCGCCAGATGTCTATCACACTCCTTGCTCGCATGGCGTTCTAGGCAGGGATGCGGATTGTGTTTTGTGACAGCAGTCGAACGATAGACCAACGGCTCAAATAATGGAGCGGTTATCAAACAGAAATATATGGACAAAGTACCAAAGGAAGTATCTCACTCGAGTTTCCAGTAAACTGCGCCCGTCTATGGGTGCTAGATATTTTTATTAGGTTCAGTATTGTTATTTATGTTTCAATATTTCAATCTTTTTCCTTGACTACATAACTACAGAAAATGAAAAATGTCTTGTGCAACAAGTATATGTCAATAGAAGTGAGAAAGAGAGTTTATCGGTGATATATAGAGCCAGTTTTGACATATGTACGTAGACTATGGACAGTGGAGAAGCAAATGAAAAGATGATGAGATTTCTCAGAAGAGTGTTGAGAATTTCCCGGATAACTAAAAAGAACAAAGAGGAAATTCTCAAAGTGGCCAACGCAAAAAAGGAAGCCCCCTATGAAACATTAGCAAAAAAAAAAAAAAAACAATCGACATCGCTCGTGCACATTATGAGAAGAAGAAAGTTGAAATACTAATAATTAAAGTTAATAAATGGCAAAATACAAGGAAAGAGAGATCACGGACGACAAAGAGAGGAAGATACTGGATAGCTTGGTGACATGGCATGATAAACAGTCAACAACAGAACTGATACGATGCATTGTGGATAGAGCATTGTTGAGGAACATGATGACCTACGCCTACCGGTATGATTCATGATGATAATAAAACTAGAATGCAGTCGATGCGGCTAGTGATGTCTTATAGAACAACACCAAAGTTTAACCACTGAATATAATCCATGGTAATAACTGACAGGCTTATCTCTAGTCCATCCCTTTATTGTTGCTAGCTGAACTACAAGCAAAAATAACATTTTTAATTAAGAAGAAAAAAAGAAACTGTTTTAGGTGAGCATTAATTACCATCAAGTGCCGCGCCGAAAGGCCCTGACTATTGTGTCTCTCCATCTCTATCTTTTGCGAGTGTTCCTTACCAATTCCAATGTCGACTTCTATCTGACATGCATTGATGTTGTTCTTTACAAACTGTCGACTTCATCCCGTGGCACGTTGTTAAACTGTCAAGTATTTTCTCTTTGCTTTCATCTGCCCCTTTTTTCCGCTTAATCTTTCCTGTTGTCACAAAACTTTAGCCCAGCTTTGAAGAGTAACCAGACCTTTATTAAAAGACATAAATAGGACACGGACTGAAACAAAAACATCAATTATTATGCCTGGTGGGGTAGAAGATAAAGACTCTCCACAACGTTATGCCTCCACAACTATCTTTATTCCTCCTTGCGTTATCTTTATTAGCGGCGATACTAAAAAAAAAGGAAGAAAACAAGTGGTATGGTGACAGCTTTACGTGGTAATGGACGAAACAAAAGTCGACGTTTCGGCCAAGTAGGCCTTCATCTGGACGAACAACAAACACAAAAATTATATATAACGATATATTAACAAATCTAACTACATGGCGATAATATGCTAGATACTAAAGAGAGGAAAAATAAAAGAAATGGTCACTTCCCTGTGTTCCTGAGCGTGGTCAGTTTCCAAATGGACTGAATTGATACGACAGGGCCGATTATAAATCTCTCTAGCCAGGAAATCAGGTGAGAAGACGGAAAGGAAGGTTATTACCTCTTTTGCTGTTCTCCCTCCTAGCCAGCCCTTAACTCTCTTTTCCTCTTCCTCTCGTTTTCTACGTAAGTAGTAGCGGTGGCTGTGAACTCAACAGAAAAGTGGAATAACATGCACCGAAATACAATAGATTTGGCACCGACTTTGCACCGACTTTGCACCAAAACGGTGCCAAAAAAAAAATTATTTTTTTTTCGAATTCGCGATTTTTTCGAACTTCATTATTTTTTTTTGGGAAAAATTTTTTTTTTGGTGTTCGTCAGTTTGTCGAATCACTGAGAGCTTAACTCAGGTAAATTCAATAGAGACTCGGTGCTAATCCGTGTCCGGTGATCGTCGCTCGCTGTGTGAAATTTGTGAAAGAGTATTTTAAAAGAGTATGTGAAAGTAAAAATTCAGAATTATTTAAAAAAATATGTATTTGTGAAAGTAAACTCAGAATTATTAAAAATAAAAAAATAAAAAAATAAAAAAAAACAGTCTCCCTTCAGGATTCGAACACGGGTCTACTACGTGACAGGCCAGGCAACATGTAAAAAAAAATGCTGACAAGCAATAACATTGAAAGGTTAGTTTTGTCGAACGGTCTCCTGTGTTTCTGAGAGCTTAACCGCAGGTAAATTCAATAGAGACTCGGTGCTAAGCGGCTTATTGTCCGGTGATCGTCGCTCGCTGTGTGTTAGAAATTTGTGAAAGAGTATTTTAAATTCCGTTAGCCAACTCAGGTAGAACCCCGATTGAAAAGAAAACGGACTTATGTTAAAAATAGTAAAATATAAGTGGTCGTGTGTGTTATCGCTACCAACATCATCATGTGTCGTGTAGTAAGGTGTGCTAATATTAAATAGTGACGCTCGCTCTTTCTCATTCAATGAAAAGCAAAACAAAATTCTATATTTCACAACTTTATTAATACATCATATATATATTACTGTCCGGTCGTTGATAATTTTAAGCGTCTGGGTTTCCTCCCTCCTGTTTTGGTGGTACTGTTTGTTAAATGTCTATCAAACACGGGTGCATAGGAAGTTTCATTAGCCTTCAAAACACAACCGCCCTCCATTTTGACAAAACCTTGATCAAAGCTGGAATAGGTAATCGGTGACTTTGCTGAAACATCCTGGGCATCCATACTGGCTGCCGGAGCTGTCGTCTGATTAACAAGAGTGAGGTCCCCTTGGTTAACAAAAAAGGGCGTGTAGTTGATGTTAGCATAAGCGTTTTCGAGACTGCCTTAACGCCATCTATAGACAATGGAACTACCCCCTCTGCCTTCATGTCCTATCATCATCATGTGCCACCCTCAACACCATCACCCCTTCATGTCCTATCATCATCAAGCCACACAAAGTATCAACCCCTTCATGACCTATCATCATCATGTGCCACCCTCAACACTATCATCATCATGTGCCACCCTCAACACTATCATCATCATGCGCCACCCCCAACACCATCATCAAACCTTCATATCCCATCATCATCTTGTGCCCTACCATTAAATAGTGACTCTCTCTCTCTCTCTCTCTCTCTCTCTCTCTCTCTATCGCATATCCAAGCTAACTCAAGTCAAATAAAAATCATCACCAAGCCACACAAATTGACACATCATCATCATAGGCCACCCTCAACACTATCATCATCATGTGCCACCCTCACTCTCTCTCTCTCTCTCTCTCTCTCTCTCTCTCTCTCTATCGCATATCCAAGCTAACTCAAGTCAAATAAAAATCACCACCAAGCCACACAAATTGACACATCATCATCATGTGCCACCCTCAACACTATCATCATCATGCGCCACCCCCAACACCAGCCCTTCATGTCCTATCATCATGTGCCACCCTCAACATCAAACCTTCCGGCTTGGACGGAGGAACTGTTTTCCATCAGTCGAGTAAATGAAACAAACCCCGTTACATATGTGTTGATAGACGATAAGGGCGATGAGATAGAGGGGTCATTCTACACACCGAAAATTCAAAAAGTTGGAGACAAACTCATCATCCCTGCATGTCCTATCATCAACCCACACAAAGTATCAACAAGCGAAATTCTCTCTCTCTCTCTCTCTCTCTCTCTCTCACTCTCTCTCTCTCTTTCTCTCTCTCTCGCTCTGTCTCTCTCACATTCATGATAAACCAAAACAAAATAGGCTCATATTAAAAAAGTCGACCTAAAACCGTAAAATATTCCACTACAACACAGACCGCTAGACTGAACAGTACTATGAAAATAAACGTCCGTGAATCAAGCGCGCTTATAACACGAAGTCTCACATCCGACTAGTTTAAATATAATCCGGTAAATCAAAGTTAGGAGGCAAGGGCAGAAACTTAGGAGGTAAGGGCAGAAACCAAAGAGGCAAGGGCAGAAACCTAGGAGACAAGGTCAGAAATCTAGGAAGCTGTGTTAGAAAACAAGGAGGGGAGGTCAGAAATCTAGGAAGCTGTGTTAGAAAACAAGGAGGGAAGGTCAGAAACCTAGGAGACAAGGGCAGAAACTTAGGAGGTAAGGGCAGAAACCAAAGAGACAAGGTTAGAAAACAAGGAGGGAGGGTCAGAAATCTAAGAGGCAAGGGCAGAAACCTAGGAGGCGAGGTCAGAAACCTAGGAGGCGAGGTCAGAAACCTAGGAGGCGAGGTCAGAAAACAAGGAGGGAAGGTCAGAAACCTAGGAGACATGGACAGAAAACTAGGAAGCAAAGGCTGAAAACCAAAGAGGCAAGGTCAGAAATCTAGGAAGCTGCATTAGAAAACAAGGAGGGAAGGTAAGAAACCTATCTACTTCCATACTGATACTAGTTAGACACATCGATCAGATAGTTACATCCAAATCGCAAACATTTTACCCCAGAACACAAAAATTTAGGGTCATACTCAAAAAGTCGACCTAAAAATCCCGAAAGCTACTCACATAGTCATACTAGTTAGACACAACGAGCAGGAAGTTATATTCTAGGTCCAAAATGTTGGACCAAATCACAACGAACCACGAACCACAACCCCACGATCCATGGACTTAACGAACCATCAACTCACGAACGCGCCGATGAACGCATCGGGTTTCGTGTATAACCCAGGCTCCAATGTCACGTTGACATCAAATCTAGCGTCGCAAATATCGTCGTTATCGAGAGATTCGTAGCGAATCCAGACATCACCCTCTATTACATTGAAATAATTTAGTGGAAATTGTATCTCCACCAGTGCGATCTCATACTGCGTCGAAAATTGCCTCCAGCGTTCTCTAACATTGCCTCGATCGTTCTTTAACATTACCTCCAGCGTTCTCTAACATTGCCTCGATCGTTCGTTAACATTGCCTCGATCGTTCTTTAACATTACCTCCAGCGTTCTCTAACATTGCCTCAATCGTTCGTTAACATTGCCTCCAGCGTTCTCTAACATTGCCTCCAGCGTTCTCTAACATTGCCTCCAGCGTTCTCTAACATTGCCTCCAGCGTTCTCTAACATTGCCTCCAGCGTTCTCTAACATTGCCTCCAGCGTTCTCTAACATTGCCTCCAGCGTTCTCTAACATTGCCTCGATCGTTCTTTAACATTACCTCCAGCGTTCTCTAACATTGCCTCGATCGTTCGTTAACATTGCCTCGATCGTTCTTTAACATTACCTCCAGCGTTCTCTAACATTGCCTCGATCGTTCGTTAACATTGCCTCCAGCGTTCTCTAACATTGCCTCCAGCGTTCTCTAACATTGCCTCCAGCGTTCTCTAACATTGCCTCCAGCGTTCTCTAACATTGCCTCCAGCGTTCTCTAACATTGCCTCCAGCGTTCTCTAACATTGCCTCCAGCGTTCTCTAACATTGCCTCCAGCGTTCTATAACATTGCCTCCAGCGTTCTCTAACATTACCTCGAGCGTTCTCTAACATTGCCTCGATCGTTCTTTAACATTGCCTCGATCGTTCTTTAACATTGCCTCCAGTGTTCTCTTCACAAGTTTCGTAAGGGAAACATTTGTCGTACTGGGAGAAAAACTCGTTTACCCTATCCATTTTAACGACCCCTTCTAATGATGACTCGCTGAGTGCCAAGTACAGACTATCTGTATCCATTTCACAGAGTCGAAAGTCGGACCTCTCTACGAATCTATCCAGGAAGTCATAGTAAAATTCCAACATTCCCAATTTGGTGTACTGGTAGACGAAAAAATCAAGCTGTGAAGGAAGATCCCACAGGATACTTCGATTTCCAAGCGACACCTCATACAGGTCTTCACCAATAGGCGTCATGGTTTTAAACAGGGGGTTAATTACCAACTTTGTTGTATTGGCCCCCTCTTTAACATAGGTCACGTTCACATGTTTCCCCAAATTCGTCAAGGTCTTCCCATAGGCCGAGAAAAATATTACCACCAGATCACAAAAATGTAGGCAGAAACCTAGGAGGCAAGGTCAGAAACCTAGGAGACAAGGTCAGAAACATAGGAGGCAAGGGCAGAAACCTAAGAGGCAAGGGCAGAAACCTAAGAGGCAATGATGGGGGCTATTCCTAACTTTCTTCTCAGTTCTTCATTTCTGAGCTTATCTCTCAGACTGTTTCCTGTCATTCGTCTAACACATTTCATCTCTGAGATCACAAAAATTTAGGCACATACTCAAAAAGTCGACCTCAAAACCATAAAAAGCTACTCCCACATTCATCTAAAAGTTACACCAAAACCGCACCAGATTTGCACCGTGCAAAAACATGCACAAGTTTGACACGCGCACCAGTTTGGCACAATGCACCAATAGACATCCCCATACCAAAAATTTACTTTGATAATCACTTTTATGATTGATACGCCCCTTACGAAGGCTGATTGTTACGCCCCTTACGAAGGCTGATTGTTACGCCCCTTACGAAGGTGCATTGTGCCAAACTGGTGCGCGTGTCAAACTTGTGCATGTTTTTGCACGGTGCAAATCTGGTGCGGTTTTGGTGTAACTTTTAGATGAATGTGGGAGTAGCTTTTTATGGTTTTGAGGTCGACTTTTTGAGTATGTGCCTAAATTTTTGTGATCTCAGAGATGAAATGTGTTAGACGAATGACAGGAAACAGTCTGAGAGATAAGCTCAGAAATGAAGAACTGAGAAGAAAGTTAGGAATAGCCCCCATCATTGCCTCTTAGGTTTCTGCCCTTGCCTCTTAGGTTTCTGCCCTTGCCTCCTATGTTTCTGACCTTGTCTCCTAGGTTTCTGACCTTGCCTCCTAGGTTTCTGCCTACATTTTTGTGATCTGGTGGTAATATTTTTCTCGGCCTATGGGAAGACCTTGACGAATTTGGGGAAACATGTGAACGTGACCTATGTTAAAGAGGGGGCCAATACAACAAAGTTGGTAATTAACCCCTGTTTAAAACCATGACGCCTATTGGTGAAGACCTGTATGAGGTGTCGCTTGAAATCGAAGTATCCTGTGGGATCTTCCTTCACAGCTTGATTTTTTCGTCTACCAGTACACCAAATTGGGAATGTTGGAATTTTACTATGACTTCCTGGATAGATTCGTAGAGAGGTCCGACTTTCGACTCTGTGAAATGGATACAGATAGTCTGTACTTGGCACTCAGCGAGTCATCATTAGAAGGGGTCGTTAAAATGGATAGGGTAAACGAGTTTTTCTCCCAGTACGACAAATGTTTCCCTTACGAAACTTGTGAAGAGAACACTGGAGGCAATGTTAAAGAACGATCGAGGCAATGTTAAAGAACGATCGAGGCAATGTTAGAGAACGCTCGAGGTAATGTTAGAGAACGCTGGAGGCAATGTTATAGAACGCTGGAGGCAATGTTAGAGAACGCTGGAGGCAATGTTAGAGAACGCTGGAGGCAATGTTAGAGAACGCTGGAGGCAATGTTAGAGAACGCTGGAGGCAATGTTAGAGAACGCTGGAGGCAATGTTAGAGAACGCTGGAGGCAATGTTAGAGAACGCTGGAGGCAATGTTAACGAACGATCGAGGCAATGTTAGAGAACGCTGGAGGTAATGTTAAAGAACGATCGAGGCAATGTTAACGAACGATCGAGGCAATGTTAGAGAACGCTGGAGGTAATGTTAAAGAACGATCGAGGCAATGTTAGAGAACGCTTGAGGCAATGTTAGAGAACGCTGGAGGCAATGTTAGAGAACGCTGGAGGCAATGTTAGAGAACGCTGGAGGCAATGTTAGAGAACGCTGGAGGCAATGTTAGAGAACGCTGGAGGCAATGTTAGAGAACGCTGGAGGCAATGTTAACGAACGATCGAGGCAATGTTAGAGAACGCTGGAGGTAATGTTAAAGAACGATCGAGGCAATGTTAACGAACGATCGAGGCAATGTTAGAGAACGCTGGAGGTAATGTTAAAGAACGATCGAGGCAATGTTAGAGAACGCTGGAGGCAATTTTCGACGCAGTATGAGATCGCACTGGTGGAGATACAATTTCCACTAAATTATTTCAATGTAATAGAGGGTGATGTCTGGATTCGCTACGAATCTCTCGATAACGACGATATTTGCGACGCTAGATTTGATGTCAACGTGACATTGGAGCCTGGGTTATACACGAAACCCGATGCGTTCATCGGCGCGTTCGTGAGTTGATGGTTCGTTAAGTCCATGGATCGTGGGGTTGTGGTTCGTGGTTCGTTGTGATTTGGTCCAACATTTTGGACCTAGAATATAACTTCCTGCTCGTTGTGTCTAACTAGTATGACTATGTGAGTAGCTTTCGGGATTTTTAGGTCGACTTTTTGAGTATGACCCTAAATTTTTGTGTTCTGGGGTAAAATGTTTGCGATTTGGATGTAACTATCTGATCGATGTGTCTAACTAGTATCAGTATGGAAGTAGATAGGTTTCTTACCTTCCCTCCTTGTTTTCTAATGCAGCTTCCTAGATTTCTGACCTTGCCTCTTTGGTTTTCAGCCTTTGCTTCCTAGTTTTCTGTCCATGTCTCCTAGGTTTCTGACCTTCCCTCCTTGTTTTCTGACCTCGCCTCCTAGGTTTCTGACCTCGCCTCCTAGGTTTTCTGACCTCGCCTCCTAGGTTTCTGCCCTTGCCTCTTAGATTTCTGACCCTCCCTCCTTGTTTTCTAACCTTGTCTCTTTGGTTTCTGCCCTTACCTCCTAAGTTTCTGCCCTTGTCTCCTAGGTTTCTGACCTTCCCTCCTTGTTTTCTAACACAGCTTCCTAGATTTCTGACCTCCCCTCCTTGTTTTCTAACACAGCTTCCTAGATTTCTGACCTTGTCTCCTAGGTTTCTGCCCTTGCCTCTTTGGTTTCTGCCCTTACCTCCTAAGTTTCTGCCCTTGCCTCCTAACTTTGATTTACCGGATTATATTTAAACTAGTCGGATGTGAGACTTCGTGTTATAAGCGCGCTTGATTCACGGACGTTTATTTTCATAGTACTGTTCAGTCTAGCGGTCTGTGTTGTAGTGGAATATTTTACGGTTTTAGGTCGACTTTTTTAATATGAGCCTATTTTGTTTTGGTTTATCATGAATGTGAGAGAGACAGAGCGAGAGAGAGAGAAAGAGAGAGAGAGAGAGTGAGAGAGAGAGAGAGAGAGAGAATTTCGCTTGTTGATACTTTGTGTGGGTTGATGATAGGACATGCAGGGATGATGAGTTTGTCTCCAACTTTTTGAATTTTCGGTGTGTAGAATGACCCCTCTATCTCATCGCCCTTATCGTCTTTCAACACATATGTAACGGGGTTTGTTTCATTTACTCGACTGATGGAAAACAGTTCCTCCGTCCAAGCCGGAAGGTTTGATGTTGAGGGTGGCACATGATGATGATAGGACATGAAGGTTTGATGATGGTGTTGAGGGTGGCACATGATGATAGGACATGAAGGGCTGGTGTTGGGGGTGGCGCATGATGATGATAGTGTTGAGGGTGGCACATGATGATGATGTGTCAATTTGTGTGGCTTGGTGATGATTTTTATTTGACTTGAGTTAGCTTGGATATGCGATAGAGAGAGAGAGAGAGAGAGAGAGAGAGAGAGAGAGAGAGAGAGAGTGAGGGTGGCACATGATGATGATAGTGTTGAGGGTGGCCTATGATGATGATGTGTCAATTTGTGTGGCTTGGTGATGATTTTTATTTGACTTGAGTTAGCTTGGATATGCGATAGAGAGAGAGAGAGAGAGAGAGAGAGAGAGAGAGAGAGAGTCACTATTTAATGGTAGGGCACAAGATGATGATGGGATATGAAGGTTTGATGATGGTGTTGGGGTGGCGCATGATGATGATAGTGTTGAGGGTGGCACATGATGATGATAGTGTTGAGGGTGGCACATGATGATGATAGGTCATGAAGGGGTTGATACTTTGTGTGGCTTGATGATGATAGGACATGAAGGGGTGATGGTGTTGAGGGTGGCACATGATGATGATAGGACATGAAGGCAGAGGGGGTAGTTCCATTGTCTATAGATGGCGTTAAGGCAGTCTCGAAAACGCTTATGCTAACATCAACTACACGCCCTTTTTTGTTAACCAAGGGGACCTCACTCTTGTTAATCAGACGACAGCTCCGGCAGCCAGTATGGATGCCCAGGATGTTTCAGCAAAGTCACCGATTACCTATTCCAGCTTTGATCAAGGTTTTGTCAAAATGGAGGGCGGTTGTGTTTTGAAGGCTAATGAAACTTCCTATGCACCCGTGTTTGATAGACATTTAACAAACAGTACCACCAAAACAGGAGGGAGGAAACCCAGACGCTTAAAATTATCAACGACCGGACAGTAATATATATATGATGTATTAATAAAGTTGTGAAATATAGAATTTTGTTTTGCTTTTCATTGAATGAGAAAGAGCGAGCGTCACTATTTAATATTAGCACACCTTACTACACGACACATGATGATGTTGGTAGCGATAACACACACGACCACTTATATTTTACTATTTTTAACATAAGTCCGTTTTCTTTTCAATCGGGGTTCTACCTGAGTTGGCTAACGGAATTTAAAATACTCTTTCACAAATTTCTAACACACAGCGAGCGACGATCACCGGACAATAAGCCGCTTAGCACCGAGTCTCTATTGAATTTACCTGCGGTTAAGCTCTCAGAAACACAGGAGACCGTTCGACAAAACTAACCTTTCAATGTTATTGCTTGTCAGCATTTTTTTTTACATGTTGCCTGGCCTGTCACGTAGTAGACCCGTGTTCGAATCCTGAAGGGAGACTGTTTTTTTTTATTTTTTTATTTTTTTATTTTTAATAATTCTGAGTTTACTTTCACAAATACATATTTTTAAATAATTCTGAATTTTTACTTTCACATACTCTTTTAAAATACTCTTTCACAAATTTCACACAGCGAGCGACGATCACCGGACACGGATTAGCACCGAGTCTCTATTGAATTTACCTGAGTTAAGCTCTCAGTGATTCGACAAACTGACGAACACCAAAAAAAAATTTTTCCCAAAAAAAAATAATGAAGTTCGAAAAAATCGCGAATTCGAAAAAAAAAAAATTTTTTTTTTGGCACCGTTTTGGTGCAAAGTCGGTGCAAAGTCGGTGCCAAATCTATTGTATTTCGGTGCATGTTATTCCACTTTTCTGTTGAGTTCACAGCCACCGCTACTACTTACGTATTCTCTGGAACCTCTTTTCAGTTTTTCATTTTTTTCACTCTTTGGTTCCTTTAGCTCTAATTAAATATTACCTGTCCCTTTTGTCTATTTATCTTGTAACCGGACGTAACGTAAATGTTACCGTCTTTTGGGGCCATTTTTAGATCTGCTTTGTGTTTTCTGGCTTGGGTTATGATTATGGTCAGTCGAAGGCCCCGGTATCACTTCAAACGAATTAAAATCCATAATTCCTCAACCACCCGTGCTACTGGAATCATCCGAATTAAAAATCATCTCAATGAAGAATCCCAACATAGAAAGACAGCTGCAGTCCCCATCATAGCATCTTGGCTTGGGTTTGTGTGTTAATTTGTATAATTTGTTTGTTTTACCTGATGAAGACATATGCCGAAACGTTGCAAATTGTCTTGGGTTTCTATTAGTTTAGCTGCTACATACCATTTTATGTTTATTTTATTTGGTCTATACATCTGTTGATCAGGTCTGTTGTTAAGTTAATAACAAGTCATTCTCTTAAAAACTAGAATTTCCTAAGTTGTCACAATATGTCTTTGTTGTCCCCTTCTCATTATACAGTCCCCCCAAAGATGATGATTGTTTACTGCTAGTACTGGCATATTGTGTTCTCTTTTTCCCTTCTTTCTTGCCTCTTTTAGAACCTACACTTGATAACTCTCTATTTTCTTGTTTTAAAAAAAGAATCTTCTTCTTTTCTCTTTTCACTGATACCTAAAAGGTGTCGTGGTTTATATCATTTGTCGTTATTGAGCCGATCGAACTGTCTGAATTAGTGACTTTCCTTTATTGTTACATGTCTCTGTCACTGCATCTATCCATATTCTTCTGGGTCTTCCTCTTGGTCTTTTTCCATGCATTCTCGAGAAGAACGCCCTTGATGGTGATTGATAAGGATTCATTCTGACCAGGTGGCCAAACCATTTAAGTTGTTGTTGTTCTATATATTCTTGGCAAGGTTTTGTTCCTACTATTTTTCTTATGGTTCCATTTGGTATTCTATCTCTTCTTGTGTTGTTTGTTACTTTTCTCAAGCATCGCATTCACATGCATTGATCTTTCTTAAATGTGATTTAGAAAGGGTCCATGTTTGACTTTCATAGCACAAAGTTGGTATGAAGATGCTATTTATCATTTGTTGTTTAGCTGGCATAGAAATGTTTGGACGTCTTAGCAATGGTGAAAGCTGGTATGTGACAGAAGTATTCTCATGTCAATTTCTCTGTCTAGTTTTCCATCTAATGATAGCAAAAAGGTCCTAATGATAGCAAAAAGATCCTAGTACAAACAAAAGCAGACTCTTGGAAAGCATTTGGTGAAGAATTAGCAAAAACATGTAGAGAAGAACCAAGAGAATTTTTCAAAAGTGTAAAAGCAATGAGAGTAAGTAAAAATTATTATAACCCAACAACTATAATAAACGACAAGAACAGTAGACCAATCAGCAGCAGGAAAAACATAATAATCAGATGGAGAGAATATTCAAGGAACTATTAAATCAGGGAAATACAAACGGAAATACAGAGTTTAAACATAGGCAGTATGATGAACAGGAACCGAATATACTTAAAGCAGAAGTAGAATGGGCATTGAAACAGAATAAAAAGAAGAACAAAGCAGCTGGTATAGATGGAATAACAACAGAAGTGATACCAGCCTGTAAGGAAACAGCTATAGATTGGCTTAATATAATATTCAATATGGCTTGGGAAGAAAGACAAGTCCCAGACGATTGGCAAAAAGCTTTCATTGTTCCATTTTGGAAGAATAAAGGAAGCAAAAGGGAGTGTGAAATGTACAGAGGAATATCCCTATTGAGTCAAGTTGGTAAAATGTTTCCTAATATATTGGAGAGGAGAGTAAGATACATAATAGAACCTCAATTAAATAATAATCAATTCGGATTCAGAAAAGGCAAAAGCTGTACTGATGCTATATTTACATTGAGACAACTATGTGAAAAAACAATAGAATATGACAGAAACCTAAATATAGTGTTTATAGATCAGGAAAAAGCGTTTGATCGTGTGGACAGGAACAAACTTTGGCGAACTCTTGAAACCTACGATGTAGCAGGACAACTACTAGAAAATATAATGGCACTATATAAAAACAGTCAAAGTGCCGTTAGAACATCGAAAGGTCTGTCAGAATGGTTTCAGGTTACAACAGGTGTAAGACAAGGATGTGTCCTCTCACCACTCCTCTTCATCATATATATGGACAAAATAAATCAGGAAACAACCAACAATAATGAGAAATCAAATATAACATAGAGGTAGAAAACTCCAATATCAACGAGCTACTCTTCGCAGTTGACCAATGCCTAATATATGAGGATGAAAACCTGCTACAACAGCATCTCTAGATAAAAGCTGCACAAACTATAGTATGAAAATTAACACAGCAAAAACAGAGGCAATAAAAAAAAAAGAATGAGATACACAAAAAATAAACCAGCTTAATCAACATTCAATGGGATGATTAAATTAGCTTGGCCATGGAGGTTATAGACCTGTATAAGAAACACTAGGGTTCGAACCATGTCTTTCCATTGACACTAGTGATAAGGAAAAGAATAAGCAGCAAAGTGTTTACTGAAGAGCTATGCTCCACAGGGAGCTGAAAGGAAGAGAAAAGAGAAGAGGAAAAAACATAAGACGGGAAAAATGAGCAGACGACTGTTAGAAACAGTAAACCCTTGGTTACGTCAATTGGCAACAGAGAGAAACAGTAAACCCTTAGTTACGTCAATTGGCAACAGAGAGAAACAGTAAACCCTTAGTTACGTCAATTGGCAACAGATTGAAACAGTAAACCCTTAGTTACGTCAATTGGCGACAGAGAGAAACAGTAAACCCTTAGTTACGTCAATTGGCAACAGAGAGAAACAGTAAACCCTTGGTTACGTCAATTGGCAACTGAGAGAAACAGTAAACTCTTGGTTACGTCAATTGGCGACAGAGAGAAACAGTAAACCCTTAGTTACGTCAATTGGCAACAGAGAGAAACAGTAAACCCTTAGTTATGTCAATTGGCAACAGAGAGAAACAGTAAACCCTTAGTTACGTCAATTGGCAACAGAGACAAACAGTAAACCCTTAGTTACGTCAATTGACAACAGAGACAAACAGTAAACCCTTAGTTACGTCAATTGGCAACAGAGAGAAACAGTAAACCCTTAGTTACGTCAATTGGCAACAGAGAGAAACAGTAAACCCTTAGTTACGTCAATTGGCAACAGAGAGAAACAGTAAACCCTTAGTTACGTCAATTGGCAACAGAGACAAACAGTAAACCCTTAGTTACGTCAATTGGCAACAGAGAGAAACAGTAAACCCTTGGTTACGTCAATTGGCAACAGAGAGAAACAGTAAACCCTTAGTTACGTCAATTGGCAACAGAGAGAAACAGTAAACCCTTAGTTACGTCAATTGGCAACAGAGAGAAACAGTAAACCCTTAGTTACGTCAATTGGCAACAGAGAGAAACAGTAAACCCTTAGTTACGTCAATTGGCAACAGAGAGAAACAGAAATAAAAGGAGGAAGTTGGCTATTGCTACGAGTATTGCTGTAACAGCGCTGGTGTTCAAGGATTTTTATAAGAAGAAATGGAAAAAAATGGAGGGAGGGAGGAAGAAAGAAAGAAATAAAAAGAGCAAAAACGAAGAAAGAAAAGAAGGAATAAAGGCAGAAAAGAAAAGGGAATAGCAGATATATATTCCATATTTTATAGAAATCTCTCTCTCTCTCTCTCTCTCTCTCTCTCTCTCTCTCTGACATACACACAAATATAAGACATATTTGAATACTTTACTCATTGATTAACATAGTAATTTCAATTTTATTTCTCCGAGAAGAAATTAAAATGACGAATAGCCTGTTCAAAACCCGATATCGGAATATGCTTACATTTATTTATGTTTATTGTGGTTTCTTTTATTTGAAGTCTGACAAGCTGGGTGCTCGTTTGCTTATAAATGTTGTCAAGTATACGATCTTTTGTTAAATTTATGAAATCTTCTCCCTTTTTAAGTTAGATATTTATTTGATTTTCCTGGTATTATGTTTCAGTTTATGTGCGAGTATATGTCGCCCATCTTTACGATTTCATTGGCTGCTTCTTCTGAATGTCAAATAAATTTAAATATTGGGGAGGTGTGGTCGGCATGTAGGAGTGGTGGTGTGGGTTATGATGTTATGTTTGTCTGTCGATACAGCTTATAACTAGTGGGAACTACATATTATTCATTAATCATGAAACGAGAAGAAAGTTACACAAGTTGTAAACGTAGTTAATGCTTACTTAATTGCCAGGAATTTTTGTGTATAGAACCATCACTTTTGTACTCAACAGTATCATTTAGTGAAATAAAGTAAAGGTTTCCTTCACGCCTTGCTAGGTGTATGGGGAATATAGTGTTAGTGACCATGTTTTTCTAGGACCACTGCACATTTTTTGGTGATGTTGTTGGTATCACGCCAGGCCGTCTTTACTTGCCAGGAAAATCTCTGGTACCCATTTTTTTAGAGATTGGGTGAACTTCGGAGCCTTGTCGGTCCGAAAAATAATCCTCTACTTCTGGGAATCGAACCCAAACGCTCCTGATCAGGAAGCGAACACACTAATCACTCAGCCACCGAGGTTCCATCAATTATAGTAATATATTGCGTTAAATGACCACTATTATAGATGCGCTCTACAATGCTGTCTTGATTCCGATGATTTGCTGTCAGGACTACACGTGAATGTTAGACTTAGAACATTTATAAAAATTATTACTCGAAAATGAATTGTGTTACACGCATGACAGGAAATAGTCTAAGGGATATGCTTAGATTTGTAGAAATAAGAGAACAAAATAGGAACAATGCCCGGCATTGAACACATACAGTGACAACAGATTGGCCACGTGGTGAGACACGTAGAACAAATTGACATGAGACATCAGGAAACTACAAGAATACCAGACTAAATGGGTGACCACGAACAAGTTGAAAGATTAGAAACATAATGAATCATAATAGCAGAATTTTATTTATGATTTCTCTCTGCGGCAACCACCCCTGGTCTCAACAGCGAGACCCGTCTTGAAACATCAATTACTCATCGACGGAAAAAAAAAAAACATGTGTACCTCCGAAGTCGGAGTTATCTGCCTGTGCGGCGAGGGACCCCTGTGCACACGGCTGCCAATGAAAAATGGATTAACACGCAAAATTCAGTCCCTAATCTCTAGGGACTTCGTCAGACTTGAAAGCTGGCGAACGCAACAAACAAACAAACACACAACAATAGCAGAAGAAATCTACAGTAGAGATAAAGACAGCAAACTGTATCTCTGCTCGACACTGAAAGGCAAATCAGGAAGAAAATACGAAAAAAGGACACATGAAGATAATTATTCAATGCTTGTGTACTAAATCCACTTAGTAAAGTAAAGAGCCCAGTCACGCCAAATGGCGTATAAGGAATATGGTGTTAGTGACCAACAATTTTACAGACCTACAGGGCATAATCTTTGGGGTAATGTGGTCGGTATTACGCACGTACCGCTTAACTTTCCCAGAAAAAAAAAATCCAATACCCATTTAAGAGTGAGTGAACCCGGACCCCGTCGACCAGGATCGAACCCGACCTCTTGTCCTTTGTAGTCTAGTTCACTAACCACTGAGCTATCGCGGCTCCCACTAAGTCCACTTGACCGCCATTAATCCCTTCAATAGACATCTCGTTTCAAAGCTCAAGCATTTTTCAATGTTATCTGTTGCTGTCAATGTCCTTTCAACCTACAAATGCATTAATACATAGAAGAATATATTATTAATTTTTTAAAATTTTAAATACATATTTGTACCTGTGATGTATGTTTGTTCCTGTTGAATGTCTTTGCGCCGAAACGTCGTTCTAATTTGTGGTGTCCGCTTGTTACGTGAAGCTGTAACCAAACCATTGTTTTTCTATATATATTTTTTCAAACAATAAGTCTATAATGTGTTCAATAATGTAGTTACATTCTGAGCTCTGTCTTTCTTTCAGAACTGTTTGGAAAGCGTTCCATTAAAGTTTCATTGGTCACTGAACTCACTCACTGTCTGTTTTGTTTTAATTAAATGTTATTTCATTAGTGTGATATAGATATGGTCATAATGTCATAACAAGAGTAGTATCCAAAGCAATTTAGGTACACAAGAACTTCACAGGTCTGGTGTATTAAGATTGTTTTATTTCGCTTCAGAATGATAGAGTTATAGTGATAGAGTTATTATAGTAATAGAGTTATTATAGTGATAGAGTTGTTATAGTGATAAAGTTATTATAGTGATAGAGTTATTAAAGTGATAGAGTTATAGTGATAAAGTTATTATAGTGATAGAGTTATAGTGATAGAGTTATTATAGTGATAGAGTTATTATAGTGATAGAGTTATAGTGATAGAGTTATTATAGTGATAGAGTTATAGTGATAGAGTTATTATAGTGATAGAGTTATTATAGTTATATAGTTATTATAGTGATAGAGTTATAGTGATAGAGTTATTATAGTTATATAGTTATTATAGTGATAGAGTTATAGTGATAGAGTTATTATAGTGATAGAGTTATTATAGTGATAGAGTTATAGTGATAGAGTTATTATAGTGATAGAGTTATTAAAGTTATATAGTTATTATAGTGATAGAGTTATAGTGATAGAGTTATAGCTATAGTGATAGAGTTATTATAGTGATAGAGTTATTATAGTGATATAGTTATTATAGTGATATAGTTATAGTGATAGAGTTATTATAGTTATATAGTTATTATAGTGATAGAGTTATAGTGATAGAGTTATTATAGTGATAGAGTTATAGTGATAGAGTTATTATAGTGATAGAGTTATTATAGTGATAGAGTTGTAGTGATAGAGTTAGAGTTATTATAGTGATAGAGTTATTATAGTTATATAGTTATTATAGTGATAGAGTTATAGTGATAGAGTTATTATAGTGATAGAGTTATAGTGATAGAGTTATTATAGTTATAGAGTTATTATAGTGATAAAGTTATTATAGTGATAGAGTTATTATAGTGATAGAGTTATATAGTGATATAGTTATTATAGTGGAAGAGTTATTATAGTGATATAGTTATTATAGTGATAGAGTTATTATAGTTATATAGTTATCATAGTGATAGAGTTAATATAGTGATATTGTTATTATAGTGATAGAGTTATTATAGTGATAGAGTTATTATAGTGATAGAGTTATTATAGCGGTAGAGTTATTATAGTGATAGAGTTATTATAGTAATAGGGTTATTATAGTGATAGAGTTATAGTGATAGAGTTATTATAGTGATAGAGTTGTTATAGTGATAAAGTTATTATAGTGGTAGAGTTATTATAGTGGTAGAGTTATTATAGTGATAGAGTTGTTATAGTGATAGAGTTATTATAGTGATAGAGTTGTTATAGTGATAGAGTTATTATAGTGGTAGAGTTATTATAGTGATAGAGTTATAGTGATAGAGTTATTATAGTGATATTGTTATTATAGTGATAGAGTTATTATAGTGGTAGAGTTATTATAGTGGTAGAGTTATTATAGTGATAGAGTTATTATAGTAATAGGGTTATTATAGTGATAGAGTTATAGTGATAGAGTTATTATAGTGATAGAGTTGTTATAGTGATAGAGTTGTTATAGTGATAACCTTCTTGAGTCTAAATAGTAAGCATCGATACCTTGCATTATATTACAACAAACTGTTTCCAGTTTTTGTATCTAAAAGGAAGATAGAATATCATCTAGTAATCTTTCTTCAAATGTTCAAACTCCGTGTGTTGTTGTGATATTGACGCTGGCAATCAAGTCAGATGTAATAGATTGTAGCTCCACAATCGCTGATCGAACTGTTTCTACAACGAAATACTCCACTTAAATGCATTACTTTAGTAATTGTTCGTGTTATTGATACTTTCCGCATTATTGATAGTCTATGTGAGTCATTCTTGAATTCAGCAAATATGTTTCTAAACTATTCAGGGTTTCAAATTTGTCTTAGTTAGCTGATCACGTGAGTTAGGGGAAAAAAATGTGAAAGTAAAACTGTGACAAGCGCTGTTGCAAAAAGTTACGAACTAGATGATGGTAATGATGAGAGCGTAATTGATCATAGATATTTTAAAATAGAAAATACTGTTTCCCCCCCCCCCCTCTCCTTTGCAGAGAAATAAATAACAAGCGTGTACAATTTCAACAATCATTGAAATGATAGTGATCAACGTTTTGAAGTTATCCAGAAACCCAATGCCGGTGATATACAGTTCCTGCTTTATACTTTCTGTCCAAGCAAACAAATGAACGTTCTAATAGGCTTTAATGATGAGATGTGTGGTAGTGCGCTGGCTTAGCGATGAGATAAACACTAGTTCTGATTCCAGCTTGACGCGCTCCAGTTAACCCAACTAAAGAAACAGGTACCTGTCTCACAAAGTTGGGAAAGTTTAATAACGTCAATGAGGAGTATTGCCCTCCACTCTCATCTGTAAATGATGTGGTCTTTACGATGAAGTTCAAAGCTTCATGCTGTCACCTCTTTCTATCTGTCTCTCTATTTTCTCTTAAACATCCCATGTTTGTAGTGACTAACAATTGTGTCTGTCTTGCTGTGAGTGATAATGTTTGGAACTGTTAACACATGATGGGGATAAATGCCTTTAATAAGATGTTTCTTTCTGCTGACTGATTGACACTGTCTAATGTTGTAGGAGAGGGACTATCTATCCCTATGGTTTGCCTAACTGAACCGACTATTAATTTCATTATCCATTTTGCCACATTCAGAGGATGTTGTCCGTAGATAATTGAACTCTTGATATCTGATTTATAATCGTGTCCTCTATTGGTATGTTTTTGGCCTTGCTTCTCTGTCCCTGGTTCTATGACTTCTTTTTTTTCTGTATTGATTCTCATATTATTTGTTTTATACTCGTGATCCATGTGCAGGAGATGTTGTTGCAGTTTCTCTGTCTTTGCCTGTTCATCTGCAAAGTGTAGTTCATTTTTGTTCTTTTTTATTTGTGAGCTTGGCATCTTTGCTTATACAGTCGATGAACAAAAGCGGTAATCTGACACATCCCTGTCTTATACTGCACATTGAATGCTTCTGGCGTTCCACGATTTGCTCTAACTATGCCGCTGCAATCACTGCATAGACTTCCATAATATAACATGATGATCATTTCTTCTTCTTCTACTACCTTTTTAGCTCCCAGTGGAGCATCGGTCTTCAACAAACATTTTTAAGTCACTCTGTTTTTCGCCATTCTTTTAAGATCATTCCATGTCTTCCCCATCATCTTCATCTCTGCTTCTATCTGTCTTCTCCAAGAATTCCTTGGTCTCCCTCGTTGTCTTTTCCACTGGGGATTCCAAAAAAGGGCCTGTTGTGTAATACTCTCAGTTGGCTTCCGTAGTGTGTGTCCTATCCAGCGCCTTCAGAGCCATTGTTCGCCACAGTACTTAGTGCATTCAGAAAGTAATGTACCACACCGGTTGTCTCGGTAATTGCTAATTAACATCGGTATCATTCAACATAACCTCCATCGACTTGTACAGCTTTACGTTAGCACGCAACAAGTTCATGTATTGGTGATCTGTTATAGTCTTTGTTTTGGTTGTTTAAGCATTTCTTTGCTGCATGAATCACTCCTTCATCAACTTCAAACCTTCTTCCACGGAGGGCATCTTTAAGTGGAAGAAAGAGGTGGCAATCGGAGGGTACCAAATCAGGGCTGTGTGGTGGATGGGAGAGTACGGTACAACCCAATCTGGTGATTGCTTCCCGTGTTGCCAGACTTGTGTGAGGGCGCACATTTGTCGTGAAAGAGAAGCAGTTCTGCTGGGTTCTTGTGTGATTTGTCTGCCAAAACGTTGATTGAGTTTTTTTTCATTATTTCAATGCAAACTTGCCGATTGAATGTCTATCCTCTTGGCATAACATCCACATGAATCACGCCTTCAATGTCACAAAAGACAATGACCATGACCTCTCCAGGTGAAGGTGTCTTGAATTTATTTCTTCTTGTGAGTGCGGATGATGCCACATCATTGACTGTCCTTTTGTCTCAGGTTCTAAATGATGTGCACAGGTTTCGTCATCTGTAACAATCTTAGCCAAGAAGTTCTCCACCAATATTCAAATGCTCTAACAGTTCAGAAGAAATTGCTTTTCTTTGCAATCGGAGCTCATTTGTGAGATTTCATGGAACCCATCTTGCACAAACTATAGTGAATCTGGGAGAGTTTTCATAATTACATTTGCACTAAAAATGCTGACTGACAACTTTAAGGCCAATTGTTGAGTAGTGATGCGCCTATCAGCAAGAGCAATGCCCTCAGCGCATTTCAACATCTCTGCATTGGTGGCTGTGGTAGGCCGTCCACAGCGTGGCCGATCAAGAAGCTCCGTATCTCCGCTTTCCAATTATTTTATTCTCTGAACCCAGCGACTTACTGTGCTCCTGACGACTGCAAAACTTCCATACACATCACATAGGCGCTTGTGAATGCCCACAACAGTTTCCTTTTGTAATACTAGAAATTCTGTTGCAATTCGCTGCTTATAACGCAAGTTGCTAACATGCTCCATTTCAACGGTTTATTGCAGTTGTATTATTTCGCCGTTTGCAGTGCAATTTGGTATAAACAATTGAAACATGCCATATTCAAAATGTGCAAAAATTCATGCTTCTATGTTTATTATTAGCTGAGAAAACCGATGTGGTACATTACCTTTTGAGCGCCCTCGTTCATTTCTATCAACGCTGTCGAAATATTTCTCTTGCTCTATAAAAGCGACAACTATGTTCATATCGCACTCCATGATTGTTTTTTATTAGCTGCCTAAGTGTAATGATTGCATGTGTGCAACTTATATTCCTTTCAAAGCCCATCTGTTCTTCTGCCAACTGTGGTCTTATATATGATTTTATGTTCTTTTTGTCTGGAAATATATTTTTCCTGCATGTCTTAGAAGTGAGATGCTTCGAAATTGTGAGCATTCTCATGTACTTCCTTAATTTTACTAAGGTGGTATTTCTATTGCTAGTTGCCATTCAGTGGATACAGTTTTATGAGTTCTTGCTACATTGATGATTCTGTATAGCAATCTGATAAAGTCTTTCCATATGCTAGGGTTATTTTTGTTGGTAGCACATTAGCTTCTGGTGTTTAGTATTTGGCAACCCCTTACACTTTTGTTTAGGTTTTCTAATTCTATTGTGGCTTTGTCGTTTTGTGGCTTTTGTTAGGATGATCTCCTATTGGTTTGAGGAGCTCATTGAAGCATTCTCTGCTTGTTTACTGTAACTTCATCTAATAATGATCTTCCCTTTTTATCATTGTTTACTTCTGTGAGCTTGTAGTTCTCAATTCCTTTGTCGTATATTGCTTCTGTTGGCTTGTAGTTCTTATTTCCATTGACATCGATTGCTTATGTGGGCTTGTAGTTCTCATATCCATTGTCACCGAGCTCTTATGTGTGCTTGTAGTTCTCAATTTCATTGTCACCTATCTCTTATGTGGGCTTGTAGTTCTCATATCCATTGTCACCGATCTCTTATGTGGGCTTGTAGTTCTCATATCCATTGTCACCGATCTCTTATGTGGGCTTGTAGTTCTCATTTCCATTGTCACCGATTGCTTATGTGGGCTTGTAGTTCTCATATCCACTGTCACCGATCTCTTATGTGGGCTTGTAGTTCTCAATTCCATTGTCACCGATCTCTTATGTGGGCTTGTAGTTCTCATATCCATTGTCACCGATCTCTTATGTGGGCTTGTAGTTCTCATATCCATTGTCACCGATCTCTTATGTGGGCTTGTAGTTCTCATATCCATTGTCACCGATCTCTTATGTGTGCTTGTAGTTCTCAATTCCATTGTCACCGATCTCTTATGTGGGCTTGTAGTTCTCATATCCATTGTCACCGATCTCTTATGTGGGCTTGTAGTTCTCATATCCATTGTCACCGATCTCTTATGTGGGCTTGTAGTTCTCATATCCATTGTCACCGATCTCTTATGTGGGCTTGTAGTTCTCATATCCATTGTCACCGATCTCTTATGTGTGCTTGTAGTTCTCAATTCCATTGTCACCGATCTCTTATGTGGGCTTGTAGTTCTCATATCCATTGTCACCGATCTCTTATGTGGGCTTGTAGTTCTCAATTCCATTGTCACCGATCTCTTATGTGGGCTTGAAGTTCTCATCTCCATTGTCACCGATCTCTTATGTGGGCTTGTAGTTCTCATCTCCATTGTCACCGATCTCTTATGTGGGCTTGTAGTTCTCATCTCCATTGTCACCGATCTCTTATGTGGGCTTGTAGTTCTCATCTCCATTGTCACCTATCTCTTATATGGGCTTGTATCCTCGTCTCTTTTCCGTATACTCTTGACTGGTTTTAAAAATAATCTGGCAGCCGTATGTCGTTTTCTGCTAATGACTTTTCAAAACCTTCCCAGAATTCTCGTTTTCCTTTCTTGATCTTCGTGTTAGTTTCACTGCTATGTAATTTGTAGTGTATATAATCTTTTTTCTTTCTTAGGTTTTATGGAGTGTTTTATAGGATTTTTCTTCTTTACCATAATTTCTTGCAGGCTCCCCTTCGGCATTAAAATGCTATAGGGCAACCTTTATGAAATGCCCGAACTAGATATGGTCCTTTTTGTAACACAAATAATACGCCATACTCCCCATTTTGTTTCAGAGACGGAGACATTTTCTTTAACATGTTATTTATGTACCCAAATACCAGCAAAACAAGATTATACAAAGAGCGATACTTTTCTGGAACATTTGCTGTGCAGTATTTGAATATCTCGTATTTCCGGTCAATATGGCGGATAGGCGGAAGCAACAATTGAGGCTCAGTCTGAAAAGAGTTCCTTGTTGCAGTTCACTCATATTCCAAGTTCGGCTTGCTGCCGGAGCTCCTGAGTTTAGTGCTCTGTGCACACAGTGTGTTATGTTTTTCATCTGGATCGTGTTTGGATATTCCGATTGATGAATGGCGATATCGTATGTTGAAGATCATTTCAGCTGCGTTCATTTTCGGTGTGGCTGCGCCTTATGTATTTTGGCGGGTACTGTAGCTCCTATGATGGGGGCTGCAGCTGCCTTTCCTTGTTTTGATCCTTCAATTAGATGTGTTTTAATTCGAATGATTCCTCTGGCACGGACGGTTGAGAAATTATGGATTTTAATTCGTTTTTAGTGATACCGGGGCCTTCGACTAACCATAACCATCTCGTATTTTAGAGTGGCTCAGTTCTAAATATAGAATTAATTTGACGTGAACAGAATGCAAGTGGAAACATTTCCATTTTAAAACAGTTATCATCATCATTTTGTTACAACTTCTTTTCACCACAGTTTGATCGAACCCACGTTCATTTTTTTTAAAACGATAGGTCTCTACACACTCAGCTACTGTCTCGCAATGAAAGTGTAAAGGTGCGTAACTAAATCGTAGAAAGAATGAAGTGTCCTAATCTAATAGGAATATATGGTCCTTTTCGTCTTGTCAGACGGTCTAGTGGAGGCTATTGTGTATTTTTTTGAGATTTTTTAATGTCGAACATCTTCTCTCGTGGCTAATTCTACCAATGTTTGACAAACACACGCGGTCACAGAATGAACAAGTCAGGCCCACTGGTCCACAGGGTTTTCCATCCTTTTTATGAGTCTTTTCTCTTCTAAGTTTTGCCTAAGCACAGTCTCAAATGATGTTACACCGTTCCTTATACATGCTCTCCATGATGTGCGATCACTTTGCCAGATGTTGCCAGTCATATGAGTCTTTTCTCTTCTAAGTTTTGCCTAAGCACAGTCTCAAATGATGTTACACCGTTCCTTATACATGCTCTCCATGATGTGCGATCACTTTGCCAGATGTTGCCAGTCATATTCACAAATGGAGACATTAATAGGAAGAAGCTTTCTCAAAAGGAAGTAAGTTGACCAGTTCTTCTTTTCGCTGTAGTTACATCCTCAAACTATGTGGTCACAGTGACCATTTATTTACCACAACGTCGGTACGTAATGTCCAGTTTAAGAATGAACAGTTTATCTTTGGGGAATGTAGCTTGAGCTCTAACTATAACACTTTTCACACTAGCTCTTAAATTTTCATTAAATGGGCGTGGTTTCGTTGTGGCGTAGTTTGCATTCTCAATGCGTTTCTAGAGAAACTAAAAAGACATAACTTCTCAAGATCTGTTGGCATAAATACAACACTTGCCTCATCCTGTGATGTACAACGGCAGCATCCTTCTAAGTAACTAATAGAAAACAGAATGAAGTGCTAGAAAGCTGAAGAACGATGTTGTGCTTGTAGAACTCAGTAACCGAGTCTACGGGAACCACAATCTGGTCGCTAAAGACATGTGTGTCACTTTTAACCTCTTTGAGTGTCCCAGAAGAATTAAAATACAAGACACCGAAAACGCCTTTCAATAGCTACTGGTTATTGGCGCGTCGCTAGAGACATGTGTGTCACTTTTAACCTCTTTGAGTGCCCCAGAAGAATTAAAATACAAGACACTGAAAACGCCTTTCAATAGCTACTGGTTATTGGCGCGTCGCTAGAGACATGTGTGTCACTTTTAACCTCTTTGAGTGTCCCAGAAGAATTAAAATACAAGACACCGAAAACGCCTTTCAATAGCTACTGGTTATTGGCGCGTCGCTAGAGACATGTGTGTCACTTTTAACCTCTTTGAGTGTCCCAGAAGAATTAAAATACAAGACACCGAAAACGCCTTTCAATAGCTACTGGTTATTGGCGCGTCGCTAGAGACATGCCGCGCTGGTTGTAGGTACAGAACGTAAGAACAAGTGTTACACATGGGAGACCACTGTGGGCACAACTATTTAACAAAGGACACACGATCCTGACAATTCGACAACATTCATCATCATGTGCCACACCGGTTGGCATTTACGATTCAACAATTCTCTGATCTCGGTGCATCGTATCAACTCTGATGTTGAATGTTGATCGTGCCACGACACTATCAAGTATCAACTCTGACGTTGAATGTTGATCGTGCCACGACACTATCAAGTATCTACTCTCTCTCTGTCACCAACGATCTCTCTTTTCTTGTATTCCACCAGTTGTTACCAAGTATTCCAAATTTCCTCTTCTCATGATGAGGCTGAAAAATATCGATTGTTACTTTCTGATATTTTTTAAGGTGTTCTCTGGTTATTGCTGATCTCGTTGGTCTTGTCGGCAGTTGAGAGAACTGCTTTACTGCATCAAAGCGTTACGTTTATATACAACTATAACTCATTAATATTATATTCATGCATTAACATTCTATAATTTTCTATAAGATATCATTGAAACTTGGATAAGTTTAATCTAGAAATAACAGTATATTTAGAAGTTTGGAATTTGTGACGTACTTCACAATTTTAAATCAGAGAATTCTTTTCAAATCAACAAAGCCGAGTTCAAGATTTGATAAAGCCATGACTGTGGAGTTGACTCCCTTGTAAGTAATTTGACTGGAAGCAGCTGAATAATAAAATAAGGGGATATATTATAGACGCTCTTCAGGTCAAATTGCTTACAAGCAAATCAGATCTACTCTCGTGGCTTTATGAACTCTTTAAATAAAAAAAGTCTTGCGTCTCACACGTAGTGGCGACTGCTTTAACCAGGCGACCTTTATTTCTCTGATCCCGTCGTGACACCCTCCCACCCCTCCTCCGACTTACGCCATCAGTTGTGTGTGGTAGATGTGTCGATGGACAGTTTTTGTATGTTTTTCTTTTATTACACTCTTGTTTCCGCACAAGAACATTGTGTATCACGTCAAAGATGCGTAACTACGTTTCTAGAAGTCAACAACACCGACAATCGACAGTAAATAAGAGTAGAGAACTCGATTTAAAATAACAATCAATATAGTGCAATCTATTATAGTGCGTGTTGAAATGTTTGTCACATGTCGCACTTTGTGCGTTGCTTCCATGACACGATTGTCAATTTGTGAAAAGTTCAGAAGTTGACACTCACTTGTTAAATATCAGAGCTAAATCTGGATACGTAACTTAAATATGATCAGTATTTAGAATCTATCTATCTATTGACCTTTCGAGCCGTAACCGGCCCATAGGGCGTAGACCAAGATACACCTTCTCCTATATGAATTTTTGTTCTAGCAGTTTTCTTTTAAAGATATTTTATTAAATCTCGCCATCTGTCTCTGTTCTGTGCAAGCAGTTCTATCTCATTGAGGGAGCCGATTCCTGCTGCTCTTGCCTCTCTCATCAATGTTCTTCTCAGTGTCTCCCTGGGTCTTCCTCTTTTTCTTTTACCTGTTGTTTCCCATATGAGGGCTTGCTTTGCTATTCGATTATTATCTCTTCTCATCACATGTCCAACGTATGACCATCGTCTTTTCTTTATTACTGAAGATATTAGTGGTTGATTGGCGATTTCTCTAATTTCCTCGTTTGTTTTGAATTCGTTCCATTCTATACCAAGTATTTTCCTTAGACATTTATTTTCGAATGCGTTCAACTTTGTTTCTATATCTCTTGTTGTTTTCCAGCTTTCACACGCATACGTAAGGGTTGATAGTACATTTGATTTGAATAGCCTAAGTTTTGTGTTTGTGCTAATGAGTTTTGATTTCCACAACTTTTCAAGGCTTCTGAAAGACATTGCTGCTTTAGCCAGTCTGATTCTAATTTCTTTGCTCGTATCCCCTTCTCGATCAATGTGACTTCCAAGATAGATAAAGTGATCGATCTCTTCTACTGGTTTGTTTTCCATGTATATTTTGTCACTTGTTGGAATTAAACTTTTCATGACTTTAGTCTTTTCATGATTGACCTCAAGCCCAATTTTGCTGGCTATTGATGATAGTTCATTTGTGTTAGTATTTAGAATAAGTGAGTCTATATCTTCGGTAAGGTTTCATTGCTACTGTATTGTAACGTTATCGTTGTGTTTGGAGACAGATCGGATAATTCTTTTTTAAACGGTCGATGCAAGATGAGGTACTATGATTATCTGAAAAAAATCATTTCATATGAAATCTTTTTGGTCCTTTAATTTCTTGATCTTGACATTGTAAGTGACTGGGTCCATTTCACCATGGCTCCCAGGTGTGCCTTCCTCTTGCTCTGTGCAGTAAGGTCTTAAATCATATCGATGCAATATCAGGGGTCAAGACAAAGTAAACGCATACAAATGCGAAGCTGCAGTCAAGCTGGTTATAAAGGGGAAATGACAAAGGAAATAGAAAAAAAATGGGATGGTAAAGTCTTTACATAATTAATGGACGACACAAATCCGAACGGCTTTTCGGCTCAGTAGGCCTTCAGTAGGACTAACAAACAACACACACAGAGATTTGTAAGTAAAAACAATTAACACTACATGGCTTATTAATAATGAACATCTGGGGTTGTATTGTGGGCACGTGTCGTAAGCTCTTGAATCGTGTTGATGTGGCGGACTGTAATAGCATTTTTGATATCTCAATAACTGATTGAGACATTTTATCAAGTTCGTCATATCTGATATGGAGTGCACAAACCAGATATTTTTCTTTTGCTGCTTCTCCGTTTGTCCGATCTCTGCTCTTCTGCTTCTTTTTCTTCTTTGCACGCATCTTCTTTCTTTCCGCTTATCGTCTTCTCTCCTTCTTCATTTGCCTTTTATAATCAAGCGAAAATGTCGCTTTGTTCTTCTCTTGGCTTCTCCTGCTGTTATGTTTCCCAGTGTTTCTAATATTCCATCAGTCCATCTTTTGCTCTTCTCATGGCTTCTTCTGCTGTTATGTTTCCCAGTGTTTCTAATATTCCATCAGTCCATCTTTCGCTCTTCTCTTGGCTTCTTCCGCTGTTATGTTTCCCAGTGTTTCTAATATTCCATCAGTCCATCTGTTGCTCTTCTCTTGGCTTCTCCTGCTGTTATGTTTCCCAGTGTTTCTAATATTCCATCAGTCCATCTTTTGCTCTATTCACTTGGCTTCTTCCGCTGTTATGTTTCCCAGTGTTTCTAATATTCCATCAGTCCATCTTTTGCTCTTCTCTTGGCTTCTTCCGCTGTTATGTTTCCCAGTGTTTCTAATATTCCATCAGTCCATCTTTTTCTCTTCTCTTGGCTTCTTCCGCTGTTATGTTTCCCAGTGTTTCTAATATTCCATCAGTCCATCTTTTTCTCTTCTCTTGGCTTCTTCCGCTGTTATGTTTCCCAGTGTTTCTAATATTCCATCAGTCCATCTTTTTCTCTTCTCTTGGCTTCTTCTGCTGTTATGTTTCCTAGTGTTTCTTAAATTACATTAATTCATTTTTTTCGTGGTCGAAAATAACGAGGTCAGACCATGTTATCTGTTGCCTCTTTATGTTTTCAATGGCGGAATTTATTTCCAGCAATTTTTTATGCACTTCTGATTTTATCTCTTAGGCTGCTTCTTCTTCAGTTATGATCTTGAAAGCACGCTAAATGGGCGTAGAGGCTTTGAGTTCTTGTTTACTGCAAACTTCAAAATTTTGCGCCTTTCAATCTAAAACATTCAATTCAGGGAAAGCATTGTTGTAAAAAGTATGTAAAGAGTCCCCGTCACGCCAAGTGACGTATACGGAATATGGTGTTAGCGACCATAAATTTTACAGACCTTCGGCGCATGATTTTTGGGGTAATGTGGTCGGTATTACACCCGTGCCGCTTTACTTTCCCCAGAGAAAATCCAGTACCTATTTAAGGCTGGGTGAACCCGGAAGCCGTCGGTCAGGATCGAACCCGACCTCTTGTCCTTTGTAGTCCAGTTCACTAACCAGCGAGCTATCGCGTCTCCCTAAGCATTGTTGTCTTCTTATCTAAGTAATTGTAATCTGGAAAGCCTGCTCGCTAAATTATGGAATTTGAGAACGTCATAAGTGTGGTGTTGGCGCACCGTTTTGGTTGTTAAATGACAGGGGTTCAATCACAGCAGGGCACTTACCAATTCCAACATTGCACTCAACAGTCTCAACCTGACATTGAACAGTCTCAACTTGTAACTTAATAATCCCTTCCTGACACTCAACAATCCTAATTCCGCACATAGCGGTTTTAAAATGGCATTGAACACAATCGTAAACTGACAATGAACAACCTCAACCTGACATTGAACAGTCTCAACTTGACACTCACCAGTCTCAGTCACACACTCAACAGTCTCAGTCACACACTCAACAGTCTCAGTCACACACTCAACAGTCTCAGTCACACACTCAACAGTCTCAGTCACACACTCAACAGTCTCAGTCACACACTCAACAGTCTCAGTCACACACTCACCAGTCTCAGTCACACACTCAACAGTCTCAGTCACACACTCAACAGTCTCAGTCACACACTCAACAGTCTCAGTCACACACTCAACAGTCTCAGTCAAACACTCAACAGTATCAACTAAACACTCAACAGTATCAACGAAACACTCAACGGCCTTAGCCTAACACAGCCTCAGCCAAACACTCAACAGCCTTAGCCCAACACACAAAACTCTAAACTTAACACTCAACAAACACAGCTAAACACTCACACTCCCGCAGTCATATTTTCACAATTTCAATCCGTTGTTTTGCACTTAATTTTCCACTAAGTTGCTATATCTATTCTTTTATGAAATACATTTTTACGAATATTTTGTTTACAAGCAAATCATATAAATTCTTTTCAAAGCTTTTTTACTTTTTCAGATTTATTTCCTTATGCGTCCCTGGTTTTGTTTTACACTCTTCTCTCTTCTACCTTTCAGCTCCCTGTGGAGAATAGGTCTTCAACAAACACTTTCCAAGCCGTTTTATTTCTTGCCATTATTTTAAGATCGTTTCATGTCTTCACCATCATCCTCATCTCTGCTTCTATATGTCTTCTCCAAGAACTCCTTGGTCTTCATCTGTGTCTTTTCCCATGGGGATTCCAAAAAAGGGCCTGTTGTGCAATAGTCTCAGTTGGCTTCCGCAGTGTGTGTCCTATCCAGCGCCATCGTCTTCGCTGTATCTCTTTATCCACTGGTATTTGACTGGTACATTTCCATAATTCTGTTAGTGATTTTGTTCTGACATTTCCATCCTTTTATTCTCCGTAAGCATCCATTAATGAAAGTCTGTATCTTCATGATTTACATTTCCGTTGTTCACCATGTTTCACAGCCATATAATAAGATTGACTTAACATTCTATCTATCTCTAGCTATCTATCGACCTTCCGAGCCGTAGCCGGCCCATAGGGCGTAGACCAAGATACTCCTTCTCTTATCTAAATTTGTATTCTAGCAGTTTTCAAGTCTTTTAAAGATATTTTATCAAATCTCGCCATTTGTCTCTGTTCTGTGCAAGCAGCTCTATCTCATTGAGGGAGCCAATTCTTGCTGCTCTTGCCTCTCTCATCAATGTTCTTCTCAGTGTCTCTCTGGGTCTTCCTGTTTTCCTCTTACATGAAATTAAACAATTTTTATGTTAGTATTTAACCTAATTTCTTTGGACTTCCATATGTTTCCCAGTGCAAAAAACATGCTCCTCTTGCTTTTGATATCCTTATTTTGGTATCATTTTCTGTTCCTCCCACTTTGTCTATGTTACTGCCAGATATATGTAAGATTGTGCGTCTAGTAGAGGTATTTCTCCTATCTTTATTTGTTTATTGTCAACTGCATTAATTTTAATAATTTTGGTCTTTTCTCTGTTTATTTTTAGTCCCATCTGTTGTGATCTCTCATCAAGTATGCTCATTTTGTCTTGCATCTGTTGGTAGTTGTGTGATAGGGAAGCTATATCATCAGCAACGTCTAAATCATTAAGTTGCTTGGTCTGTGACCACTGGATTCCATTTCTGTTGTTTTGAGTTATTTTCATAATCAAGTCTATGGCCAGTAGAAAGAGAAATGGAGGCAGAAGGCAGCCCTGCCTTACTCCTGTTTTTATTTCAACTGCTTCTGAAAGTTGTCCTTCATGCACCCCACTACATTTCATTCCTTCATACATTGTTCATATCAGGTTAATAAACTTTATGGGGTTTCTGTAATGACTCAGCAACTTCCAAAGCATTCTTCTGTCTAAACTATCAAATGCCTTTTCATAATCTATGAATCCAATATAAAGTGGGGACTGTAGTTATAAACTTTGTTCAACTTTTATACTTAGGGTAGTTATTTAATCAGAACATGACCTGTTCTTCCTAAAACCTGCTTCTTCATCTCTCAAATGTTTCTCTATGGTCTCCTTTAATCTCACCAGAATGATTTTGCTTAATTTTTTTCTGGTACTGATAGTAGCATAATTCCCCTCTAATTTGTTCACTCCTGTAAACTTCCTTCCTTTGGTAGTTTGATCATATAACCTTCTTTCCAGTCTTTAGGTATTTCTTCCCTCTCCCAAATTTTATCTAATAGATTATGTAACATCTTGGTGGTTTTATTTTACATAATTTCATTCTATTGTCGACTTTTATTTATCACAACATCTGCCCACCGATGAGAATCTTATAATCACAAAGGTTATAATCCCACCGACCTTATCCATTTGATTACTTGGTGACCAACTTATCAGCGGTGCAGAATAAAAAATATGTGCCGCCAGTGATAACTTCATTAACCAAAGTAAGAGGGAAGGTGTTTAATATTTAGGATAATCATCCCGAACAATTTTCAACATCGTATATACTTCTCTTAATCACCATCATCATAATCATAATCATGTCATCATTACCATCATCTTCATGATTATCATCACCATCTTCCTCATCATCATCATCATCATCATGCTTTATTCTTTTTCTCAATCTTATATTTTTCTCTGTTCATCACCTTCTTAATTTCCATTACAAAAGACAGTAACATTTATACATGAAACGACATTGTAGATATAGACAATACTTCAGGCGAACGAAAGTTAAATAGATCGATTCTTAATTTCCATCTTCTTTCCTTCTCCATATCTATGTTAATTTTACCATTGTTGACAAACGTATTCTCTGCTTTCTTTTTTCTTATCTTCTTCCTCTTGTATTCCTCTCTTTCTTTTGTATCAAATCTTTCCTATATTCTCCCTGCACCTCATTATTTATAAATCTCTGCCCTTGAAACTGACATGCAAAGTGCCCTGTTCGACTCAACATAACGTTTTAACCTTTATTTTCTACGTCTAAATAGAAAATTTAAAAATAAATTAGAAAAGGAACCATATTTATGACCTTATTGGTGTTGACTCAAGTAAATATAATTTAATTTACTACAGAAATTACATTTTCTTTTCAATTTAACTTAAAAAAAAAATAAACTCATTTCGGAAATATTAAAGCCCCCTGATGTAATTTTATTGAAATTGTAAAATTCTAAAAGTCATATGCGGTTGTGAGTAAATCCTAATTTAACTTCGACGAATTTATCATTATATTAATCCTGGTAGGAATATTAGTAAACTCGCGGGGAATTTGTTAGAAAATTGCGTTGTTTTTTTCTCTACGTGAACAGCCTGCACAGTTGTATTATCGTTCAAATGGAAGAAAACGCGAGCCATTATACTTGGTTCAACTGAGCTGTTTTGTTTAAACTGTGGTGAGAGATGAATAATGAGCCAGCAACCGCCGACGCAATGATAGATGGATAGCTTCATAATTATATTGTGAAATTAGCTATTTTGATTCATTGTTTAGCTTCAGTATTAGCTTTGAAAATGTGCACATGACAAGCAGAATGAAATATGTTTCATTTCAGATTTGATCACGTTCAGTCTTAGTCCATGGTCATATCGAAAACTTATCCTGTCAATTTTCTGAATTTGTGTTATAGTTATTGATGAGTCTCATTGTGTTATAATTATTGATGAGTCTCATTGTGTTATAGTTATTGATGAGTCGCATTGTGTTATAATTATTGATGAATCTCATTGTGTTATAATTATTGATGAGTCTCATTGTGTTATAATTATTGATAAGTCTCATTGTGTTATGATTAGTGATGAGTCTCATTGTGTTATAATTATTGATGTGGCGCATTGTGTTATAATTATTGATGAGTCTCATTGTGTTATGAGCCGCGATAGCTCAGTGGTTAGTGAACTGGACTACAAAGGACAAGGGTAGGGTTCGATCCCAACCGACGGCTTCCTAGTTCACTCAACCTTAAATGGGTACCGGATTTTTTCTGGGAAAGTAAAGCGGCACGGACGTAATACCGACCACATTAACCCAAAAATCATGTGCTGAAGGTCTGTAAAATTTATGGTCACTAACACCATATTCCCTTATACGCCACTTGGCGTGACGGAGCTCTTTTACTTACTTTATTCATTGTCTTATACTTATTGATGAGTCTCATTGTGTTATAATTATTGATGAGTCTCATTGTGTTATGGTTTCATATTTTTATTGAATTTCCATTAAAATATTGGACATCTGATTTCATCTTTTCACAACGACAATAGAAACATGACTAAGGGTTCTTAAATGTTATGTAGAGCCAGTCTTAGCATATGAATGTCAATCATGGACAATGTGACAACAGACAAGAAAATCACTGGAGGCTGTAGAAACGTTGTTTTACAGAAGAATGTTGAGAATACCATTGACAGCTAAGAAGAGTAATGAAAACGTTCTGAAAGGGGCCAAAGCAAAAAGAGAGCTAATTTCCAATAATAGGAAGAAACAATCATCATTTTTTGGCCATGTAATTAGAAGAGAACAGCTGGAATATATTGTAACAACAGGGTAAATTGAGGGACGAAGAGATAGAGGGAAGCAAAGAGAAAAGTTACAAGACAGCTTAAGAGAATGGCTTGGCAGAAGGTCAACAACAGAAATGATAAATAACTGTCGATATCGGAAGTTGTGGAGAGACATGATTACCTACGCCAGCAGACATGGTACTTGATGATGATGATGCCAACTTTTACAATTTTTCACTTCGAGAACAATACATTTAGTTAGGTCATCATCATCATCATCATCAGCATCGTCATCATCAACATCATCATCATCATCATCATCCAGTGATATGTCGTTTGCAGAACGTTGCTTTCATCATTACTGGTCTAAAAGACACATATCTCCAGTCAGATATTCTGCTCATTCTGTTGTCAAACTCAAGTTCTCATTAATGTTTAGAAACCACTTCCATGTTAACACCTGTCTCGCCTCCCTTGAACCATGCTTTTTCCTCCCTGCATGCCGTGTCTATTGATGTTGCTGTAATTTTAAAAAAAAAATTCTCTGTAACGTGCTGTTTACAAGCCAATTCTCGTTAAGGTTTAAGTCTTTGAATATGTCCTCGTTTCTCTTTTACACTATCCACGACGTTTTAAGAACATTTTCTGTAGAATTTTTTTTCGAATGAACCAATTGTTTTCATTGTATACTGCTATATAATCTGATTACATTTCAACGAGCAGTATTTCCAGTCTTATTAAAACTAAGAAGACAGCTAAGAATTGCTCAAATTAAAAAAAAAAACATTTTATGGTAATAATTATCTTCTGTGAAATAGCCAAATGTGACGAGAAAGACGGTACCATTGACTTCATTAAAACAAATAAACAAAAAGACGGTCACAGTGATAAGATTTCTTTAGAGACTTCCCAGAATTAATTTAATTTGGGGGAATTCCCAGCGTGAACAAACACAACCTGCAAATAATTTAGTTCGGTCACAAGTTAATGAATTCAAAACAGATTAGGAAATGTATGCGTAACGATATACACAATGAACAGGAACATTAAAGACGAGAGTCAAGTTATTGTTATTGGCTATGGAAGGCCTCGGTCTCACAGCAAACGAATTAAAATCCATAATTGCTCAACCGCCCGTGCCAGTGGAATCATCCGAATTACTAACTCATCTCCCAAACAAAGAAAGGTAACTGTAGTCCCCATCGTAGCAGTCTCAGCACACGCCAAAAGACATAAGGCGAAACCGCGCAGAAAGTGAACACAGCCAACTGTTCCCCGTCATACGATATCATCATTCATCGTAAACAAGCGGGATATCGAAGCAGGATCAAAACGGATGAGACACACAGCTCACGGTGAGACAGAGCACTTAACTCAGTAGCTCCTGCAACAAGCCTGACTTGGAATATGAGGAAACTGCAAGAAGGAACACTTTTCAGACATAGCCTTCAATGGTTCCTGCCGCCTATCCACCATATACCATGGGAGTTTACGTCCTCCCGAAAATGATGATCGTCGTAGCACTTTATGATGTTAGGCCATCATTCAAATCATTCATGATTAAAAAGAAAGATTGAGTTGTGAGAGTCAAGTGTAAAGAAGTACATTAATAGTATTCATTAAGCCTGCTGTCCTCTATGGGAATATGGAATTACTGCCATCTTAAAAAAAAATAATCGACTCTACGGGGCAACCGAATCACCGAAACAGACAGCTGCCTTCATAAGAGAGTCCGGAGTCCTAGTCTGAATGAGCCATGATCGCAGAAGTAGAAGAAAAATAATAGAAGACAAATGTATGAGTGGTGTGGTCAATATCAAGCAAGACCGCTACACTTTCCCATAACAATTTTCAGATGTTGGGTAAACCATGAAACCGTGTTTAGACGGGAACAAGACGGTCAAGGTCAGAGTAAAGAAAACAGACCGATGTGGTCAGTTGGCGAGTGCCCTGATCACTCTACCAACACTGCATCTGACAATAGCAAGCGGACCACTATTTTTACTGTGAGTTGTCTAGTTCGTTCGTTCGTTCGCTTTCGTCAGCTTTGACCTCTGACGAAGTCCCACCCACTCAATTTTGTGGGACTGAATTTTACGTGTAAAGTCTGTTTTATCCCATTACAGGATGCCCCTCGCCATGCAGGCAGATTTACTCCGACTTCAGAGGTACTAATTTTTAGGGAATTAGTAAAACCCAGGTGTCCTCGCCAGGGTACGAACCCGGCTGTTGCCGTGGTAAGCCAACCGCCTATCGATTGCGCTAACCGGACACCCTAGTTGTCTAGTGATATAAGGACAGATTGAGTTGTCTAGTGATATAAAAAAAAAGATTGAGTTGTCTAGTGATATAAGGAAAGATTGAGTTGTCTAGTGATATAAGGAAAGATTGAGTTGTCTAGTGATATAAGGAGAGATTCAGTTGTCTAATGATATACGAAAAAATTGAGTTGTCTAGTGATATACGTAAAGATTGAGTTGTCTAATGATATAAGGAGAGATTGAGTTGTCTAATGATATAAGGAAAGATTGAGTTGTCTAATGATATAGGAAAGATTGAGTTGTCTAATGATATAAGGAAAGATTGCGTTGTCTAATGAAATAAGGAAAGATTGAGTTGTCTAATGATATAAGGAAAGAATGAGTTGTCTAGTGATATAATTAAAGATTGAGTTGTCTAGTGATATAATTAAAGATTGCGTTGTCTAGTGATGTAATTAAAGATTGAGTTGTCTAGTGATATAATTAAAGATTGAGTTGTCTAGTGATATAATTAAAGATTGAGTTGTCTAATGATATAATTAAAGATTGAGTTGTCTAATAATATAAGGAAAGATTGAGTTGTCTAATGATATAAGGAAAGATTGAGTTGTCTAATGATATAGGAAAGATTGAGTTGTCTAATGATATAAGGAAAGATTGAGTTGTCTAATGATATAGGAAAGATTGAGTTGTCTAATGATATAAGGAAAGATTGCGTTGTCTAATGAAATAAGGAAAGATTGAGTTGTCTAATGATATAAGGAGAGATTGAGTTGTCTAATGATATAAGGAAAGATTGAGTTGTCTAATGATATAGGAAAGATTGAGTTGTCTAATGATATAAGGAAAGATTGCGTTGTCTAATGAAATAAGGAAAGATTGAGTTGTCTAATGATATAAGGAAAGAATGAGTTGTCTAGTGATATAATTAAAGATTGAGTTGTCTAGTGATATAATTAAAGATTGCGTTGTCTAGTGATGTAATTAAAGATTGAGTTGTCTAGTGATGTAATTAAAGATTGAGTTGTCTAGTGATATAATTAAAGATTGAGTTGTCTAATGATATAATTAAAGATTGAGTTGTCTAATAATATAAGGAAAGATTGAGTGGTCGGGTATATAAATTGTTGGTATCCAAACCAGAAGAACGCGGGTTCAAACCCCAGTTGTGTAAACAGTTTGTCTACGGGGGAAGGGGGCGGAGATGAAATAAAAACTGAGACCAGAACTCCTCGTGGCGACTGCACTGGACAAGCGACCTTGGGTGTTATAAGTCCATACCCTTCCCCAGACCCCAGTAATTGGTAAATGCCATAACTAAAAATAGTTGAGAGAATGGCGTAGATGATTGATTGGTATGAGGCGAAATAACAATGTTGCTAAAACAAAAAACCAAGGTATCAACAGATTTGAAAATGAGTTTGTTATCAACGCCAGTTTGTCACGACTCATTATCGCCACTTCTCACAACACAGATAACAACAACTTGTTGCTGTTATATATTCTAACACGTCTGGTCCGACAGCATAAACAAATATGGATTGGTCTCTTTATTTATTTTTTTTCCAAATTGGACAACAGATAAGTAAATCTGAAAAGGCCAGAGAAATGTTGATTTACAGGAGAATACTGGGAATACCACGAACTATTGAAAGTGGTGAAATGAAATGTCATTCTATTTGTATTTCTCATTCTAGTTAGAAATCATTATTTTATTATTTCGTTATTATTTATTATTTTTTATTTTAAATCATCATCATTATCAAGTACCGGGTCTACTGGCGTAGGTGATCATGTCTCTCCTCAACTTTCGATCTCGGCAGCTATTTATCATTTCTGTTGTTGACCTTCTGCCAAGCCATTCTCTTAAGCTGTCTCTTATTTTTCTCTCTTTGCTTCCCTCTATCTCTTCGTCCCTCAATTTTTCCAGTTGCTACAATACATTCCAGTTGTTCTCTTCTCATTACATGGCCAAAAATGATGATTGTTTCTTCCTAATATTGGAAATTATTTTAAATACATATATATATATATATATATATATATATATATATATATATATAATTGTTCCTGCTGAAAGTCTATTGCGCCGAAACGTCGGTCTAATTTGTGTCGTCCACATATTATGTAAACCTTTAACCATACATTTTTTTCTATTAAAAAAAAATTTTTTTTTCGTTTGCTCCTTACAATCAGCTTTACTACAGCTTCGCATTTTTTATGCATTTCTTTGCATTGACCCTTACTTTCCAATAGCAACATGTGGTTGTGAATCAAGGACAATCTCACAAACAACAATACAGAAAATTCCTTCACCCTAAGCAAAGGGCTACTAGACAATTCTTAAGATACCTTCTGAATAATGATAAAAAGAGCAATGAAAACATATTAAAAGACATTAACATCGAATAGAAGTAGCTTATAAACATCTTACACATGACATTAAAATACGCCGACCACGTCAACAGACACAGTGTACGAGAAAGAACAAGGAAAATTAGATAGGATTCAGACGAAGAAGAAGGTGGTTTCAAGACATCAAAAAGACCTTGATCAAGACAACAAAAGAATTGTGAGATCTGGCTGGAGACGGAGAATCTCTCCAACGCATTGCGATGAGTTCAACGTGGCTGTAAAGGACAGGAAACATAATGCAGGAGGTAGTAGTGAAGACTAGAAATAAGGCAGTGCACACAGTGAACTTTTGAAACGAGTCAGTGCACACGGTGAAATTTAGGAAAGAGTCAGTGCACACAGTGAACTTTTGAAATAAGTCAATGCACACGGTGAAATTTAGGAAAGAGTCAGTGCACACAGTGAACTTTTGAAACGAGTCAGTGCACACGGTGAAATTTAGGAAAGAGTCAGTGCACACAGTGAACTTTTGAAATAAGTCAATGCACACGGTGAAATTTAGGAAAGAGTCAGTGCACACAGTGAACTTTTGAAACGAGTCAGTGCACACGGTGAAATTTAGGAAAGAGTCAGTGCACACAGTGAACTTTTGAAACGAGTCAGTGCACACGGTGAAATTTAGGAAAGAGTCAGTGCACACAGTGAACTTTTGAAATAAGTCAATGCACACAGTGAGCTTTTGAAATAAGTTAATGCACACAGTGAAATTTAGAAATGAGTCAGTGCACACAGTGAACTTTTGAAATGAGTGAAAAAGTGAACTTTTGAAATACATTGGGGGAAAAAAAGCAGGCCTCTCTGGTCATGTCCTGAGTAGAGAGAAATATGAAAATACTAAACAAGGAGAAAAATAGGACAAAACATAAAGATGGAAACAACAACAAAAAGAACGAGACCGTTTAACAATCTGGCATTGAAAGGGATCAATAGCTGAATTGATTTGCAAAACTACTGAAGAAGTACGTAATGAAATTAAGTTAATGAGTTATGTGGGGATCATTATTGCACTTCGAACATGCGACATCACCTCCTCAGCTAGTCTCGTCCAGCGACTGACGACTCCAGTTCTGTGTTGGTTGATAAGGCTTCTTATATACCCACCAAGTTTCTCGTTTTTGGCTGTGCTCATCTTAACTCCCATCTCTTTCATCCGAAGGAGTGACGTGGACTGATGGTTGTCGAAATCCTGTGCCCTTCCCACATCTCGGACGGCATTGATGACGTCCGCCCGATCCATTGGTTGACTGACTTGAACGGCAGCACAGCTAGCCGACTTATCCGCTCTTTCATTTCCCCGTTATGACGTATTGAAATATAAACTCTTACGCCAATCAACATAGTGTCTGTTAGTTATGATGTAATAATGAGGGAACTTATGAAACATCTTCCTCTTCTTCCTCTGCTTACCTTCTTTATCTGCCTTTCAGTGTCAAGGGGAGATATAATTTGCGGTCGTTTGCTCTTCTGTTCGCCTCTGCTGCTGTTATGTTTCCTAGTGCTTCTAATATTCTATCAATCCATCTTTTTCGTGGTCGACCCTTGGGTCTGGTGTTCTCACAACGTTTGTTGAAGGCTCGTTGTGTTCTGTTTTGTTCTTTCTGCCTTCTCACGTGGCCAAACCATTTTATCTGTTGTTTCCTTATATATTCTATGGCGGGGGGCTACTCCTAGCTTTTTTCTCAGTTCTTCATTTCTGATCTTATCTCTCAAACTGTTTCATGTCATTCGTCTAACACATTTCATCTCTGTAGAGGTTATTTTGTAAACATAAGTCATGAATGTCGCCAAAAATAAACAGAACATCACCATAAATATTGAAGGCAGACAACTAAAACAAGTAGATGAATTCAAATACCTAGGAAGTCTAATGGCGAACGATTATTCTCAAACAGCAGAGATAGAATCAAGATGCAACAAAGCTTGTCAAATCATCGGACAGTTATCACCAGTACTGTCCAACAAGGAAATAACTCTGGAGGCAAAACGAGCATTATACAACACAATCTTCATCCCAACGCTGTGCTACCAATGCCAGACCTGGACTCTAGATGCAAGAACAATAAGAATAAATAACCTCTACAGACATGAAATGTGTTAGACGAATGACATGAAACAGTTTGAGAGATAAGATCAGAAATGAAGAACTGAGAAAAAAGTTAGGAATAGCCCCCGCCATAGAATATATAAGGAAACAACAGATAAAATGGTTTGGCCACGTGACAAGGCAGCAATAACAAAACACAACACAACGAGCCTTCAACAAACGTTGTGAGAACACCAGACCCAAGGGTCGACCACGAAAAAGATGGGTCGATGGAATATTAGATGCACTAGGAAACATAACAGCAGCAGAGGCGAAAAGAAGAGCAAAAGACCGCAAATTATATACCCCTCGACGCTGAAAGGCAGATGAGGAAGGAAAGAAGAAGAAGAAGAGAGCTTATTTTTTTTCTTATTGTTCTTGCATCTAGGGTCCAGATCTGGCATTGGTAGCACAACGTTGGAATGAAGATACAAAACATGATAGTGATAAATGTGATCGATGCAAAAAGTTGAACTTTAAAACTACATAATGACTCAGTGAAATACCCTTTGAGTTTTCGATGAACTATTTTGAAGATGGCTAAACTTTCTATTCTAAAATCTTAAACGACATTTGAAAACGTCTATTGCGTCAACTTCATATTTGTTGTTTTATATCAGTGCTTGTATCGGAACAGACAACACATATTACCTCTTTAGCTAGTAAGTAAACATCGATTTGATCATTAATGTCATATTTAATGTCACATTTAATATCATCCTGTCGTATTTCATCATATTATATTTACTTTTAAACTTCATTGAAAATTTCCGAAACGGAATTTGTATTTTAAATAAACGCAACAAAGTCCTGGCTCCATCTGTCTGGAATAGGTCAAAGTCGTTATTTATTTAGAAAGGTGGTATTTACATTTTTGGTTATATTTATCTTCGTCGCGATTCTTTGTAAAATAATGCTTTTATGTATCTGGTGTTATTTTAGTGAGAATAAATTGTCGACTCATTGCTTATGAAATAATTGTTTATTTTTGCATTCTGTCTATCCTGAACAAAAATAGATCTGGTACATTTTAGCCGCAGCATCATTTTCGGAACTATCATCAATCCCACGGTTATTTATCGCTATCATAATCATCGTTATTATTATCGTCACAAGCGACACTTATCTATATCATCATCATCATCATCATTGAGTGTTGTCTCCGCGTTGAAGGTTGGCTAACTTGGAGCGCCATTCCACTCTGTCTCTTGCTTTGATAGTGCAGGTTGTCATAGACTGACGTGTCCATCTTTTGATATTATTCATTATGTTAGTCTAGGTCTGTCTATTTTACCATGTATTTTCTCTTTTAAGATAACTTTTAGTATGCTGCTATGTTTTTTAACATGCCCTAAAAACCTCATTTGTTTTGTTTGATATTGTGTTGGTAGATATATTTTTATTTTTAGTTGTTTTACAGACTGTCATTTGTTTTCTTTTCTTTTACTTCCACTTCTTCCTATTATTCTCAAATCAATATTTCAAAGGCTTCAAATGTCTGTTCTGTTTTCCTGTCTGATGTCCATTTTTCTACACCATACAGGAATGTTGAGAAGATATAACATTTTGCTACTCATTTAACTACGTTTTAGCCCTGGTGTTATTATCTATATCATAACAATCCATGTGATCATCTGTTATCTGTTTACAAATTTGCATTCTCATTATTATGATCGTCATCATCGTTATTATAAGCTTTACATCATTAGGGACTTGTTTCTCAACCGGAATGGTCCTGAACGCATACTGAGGGTAAACATTTAAGACGTTATCGATTGCTTAACGTCACAGCTCACTGAATACCCGTCACGAATTTTCATGTGATAAACATTAAATGTGTTTATGTATGAGTGTGTGTGAAAAAAAAGTAAAGAGCCTCCGTCACGCCAAGTGGCATATAGTGAATATTGTGTTAGTGGCCATAAAGTTTACAGTCCTTCAGCATATGATTTTTGGGGTAATGTGGTCGGTATTATGTCCGTGCCGCTTTACTTTCCCAGAAAAAAATCCAGTACCCATTTAAGGCTGGGTAAAACCGGAAGCCGTCGGTTGAGATCGAACCCTACCTCTTGTCCTTTGTAGTCCAGTTGACTAACCACTGAGCTATCGTGGCTTCCCAGTTTTTGTGTACCATGATATAGATTTCAGTGAAATAACATCCATTGGGTGAACGTCAAGAATCATGAGATGCAAGGGCTGTGTGTGTGCTTGCGTGCGAGCCTGTGTGTGATCTTCATTACACCCTACATCAGAAACACTCAATTAATATTACCACCATCCGCAATATCAGAAATTAACTTGGTATTCAAAAATGCCGCACAGAAGTCGGATATTTTGCGCGGAAAGGCACAGATATCACAGTTCCACTGCAAACTTCAACACACAGCATCTACGACTACTTAATTTCCTTGTCAATGAAGGCTAACGAAGGGGACAATCAATTCATTTAGTAGGCATCAGGTGAACGCCAGAAAGAGAAACTTTCTCTTAGACCCCTTCAAGGGTTGAGTAAGATGAATTTTTTTTAGTTCTTCTTAATTCAGCTCCATTCATTGGTATTTTTAATTAATTAATTTATTTTTTTAATACGTTCGCCAGTTTTCACCTTTCGCGAAGCCAGAGAATAGAAACTGAATTTTGAGTGTTAATCCGTTTTTCCCTGACACCCGTGTGCACAGGGGCCCATCACCGGACAGGCAGATAACCCAGACTTCGGAGGTACAAATATTTTTTTCCGTCGATGAGTGACGGACGTTTCAAGCCGAGCCTCGCTCCTGAGACTCCAGGGGTGGTTGCCGCAGAGAGAAATCATAAATAAAACCCCCAACTGGTTCAGCCGAGATTTGAACTCACAACTTCTCCTTTCGAGACCGGGATCTTGTCCCGAGACAAACCAGTCCCCCATCCATTGGTATATGATGCTGTTGAGTTTCCTTAATGTTGTCACGCCATTTTGTTTTGAATGATCAAACTCCACGTGATAAGATACGGTCACATGACAGCGTTAGTCACTCTTCTGATTGTAAACAGCGTTAATGAAACGATTTCTCTACTCATGTTTTATTGTAAACAGCGTTAATGAAACGATTTCTCTACTCATGTTTTATTGTAAACAGCGTTAATGAAACGATTTCTCTACTCATGTTTTATATATGTCCTCTTTTTGACTACCTGTCAGCTCCCTGTAGAGTAAACATCTTCAACAAACACTTTCCAAGACGTTCTGTTGCTTGCCATTCTCATAACTACACGTTCTCCCCAATCTGTTTCTTGTCATTCTCTTAACTCCACGTTCTCCCCAATCTGTTTCTTGTCATTCTCTTAACTCCACGTTCTCCCCAATCTGTTTCTTGTCATTCTCTTAACTCCACGTTCTCCCCAATCTGTTTCTTGTCATTCTCTTAACTACACGTTCTCCCCAATCTGTTTCTTGTCATTCTCTTAACTCCACGTTCACCCCAATCTGTTTCTTGTCATTCTCTTAACTACACGTTCTCCCCAATCTGTTTCTTGTCATTCTCTTAACTACACGTTCTCCCCAATCTGTTTCTTGTCATTCTCTTAACTACACGTTCTCCCCAATCTGTTTCTTGGCATTCTCTTAACTCCACGTTCTCCCCATTCTGTTTCTTGCCATTCTCTTAACTCCACGTTCTCCCCATTCTGTTTCTTGCCATTCTCTTAACTCCACGTTCTCCCCATTCTGTTTCTTGCCATTCTCTTAACTCCACGTTCTCCCCATTCTGTTTCTTGTCATTCTCTTAACTCCACGTTCTCCCCATTCTGTTTCTTGTCATTCTCTTAACTCCACGTTCTCCCCATTCTGTTTCTTGTCATTCTCTTAACTCCACGTTCTCCCCATTCTGTTTCTTGTCATTCTCTTAACCCCACGTTCTCCCCATTCTGGTCATCTTTGCTTCCACCTTCTTCTCCAAATATATTTTGTCCTTACCCTTTGTCTCCTTTCCTCGGGATAACAGAAAAAAACGTTTAGTGTAAAACTTTCAATTGGTATCTGACGACAGGGTGGTCTAGAGGTAAGACGCCCGCCTATGGACAGGAAATCCCGCCATTCCCGAATAATTCAAATTCCGCCACAGAAGGTGGGAATTTTCACTTCGAATCCGTGGTTTTTTCCGTGGTTTCCGTCTCCCCCTTCTTATTGAGTTATTGAGTTATTTGCGGGCCATCATCATTGCACTCCGAATCTGTCCATAGGTGCTCAGATCCCCTCCTCAGCAATTCCCTCAGTGTCCAGCGACTGACGACTCCAGTTCTATGTTGGTTGATAAGTCTTCTTACACGGCCACCAAGTTTCTCATTTCTGGCTGTGCCCATCTTAACTCCCATTTCCATCATCCGAAGAAGCGACGTTGATCTGTGTTTGTCGAAGTCCTGTGCTCTTCCCACATCTCGGAGTGCATTGATGACGTCCGCCCGATCCATCGGTTGCCCGTCCTCAACGACAGCGCAGCTAGCCAACCTGTCCGCTCTTTCATTTCCCCGTACTCCCGCATGTCCAGGGACATAGACAAAGGTGACCTTACGTATTTTGGATTTCTGCAACGACTCTACCCATTGCATGCGTACAAAGCCCGCCTCCACTTTTTTTATCATGCTCATCGAATCACTCAGTATACATGCGTGGATGTAGTCTTGTGACTCTAACCATTTGAATGCCTTGGTCACTGCCATCACCTCCATTGTCATGCTACTCGTGGTCATGGCGTATGCACCACTGTCTTCCTTGACTATTCTGCCTGCCGAACGTGCTGTAAATGCCCATGCACTTTTTTCGTGTCGTCTTACAGATCCGTCTGTATAGATGACTGCATCTTTCTCATCGGTGTTATCGCAGATGAGACCGTTGACCTCAGCATTAACCACGACTGGGTTCTGTTCCCTACTCTTCCTGTCGAGTGTGACAATACATGAGAAAGTCCCCTTGAATGACGCAGGCACCGGTATCCACTCCTCACCAACGCTGAGATTGGTAAGCCCACATACCTGTTTGATGACATCTTCTGCTCGGCCCACCCATGATTTGCCTCTTTTTAGCCTGGTACCTTTCTCTGTGTTGAGCACGTGGTGCAATGGATGCTCTGTATCTGTACTAATCTTCAGGTATGCTCGTGCTCTCCAGATCTTGATTCTGTCATCCATGGTTGGAAAGTCAAGAAGATACCTCATTGCCACACAGGGAGTGTCCCTCGTACATCCCAGGATAATGCGCATGGCTTCATTTTGTATTTTCTCCAGCCTATCAATTTGAGTCATACTGACAGTAAGAATGGCCAGGGCATACTCGATTGGTGCGAGAACTAATCCCTGGAACAGAAGAGTAAGTAGCCTCTGCTCGATGTTGCAGCTGCCATGACCTTCAAGGCGGCTAATCCTTTGATTTCCCCCTTCTTGTTTCTGAATAGCGAGACCCAATGTATACAGCCTCTTCTAAAACGGAGGAAAAACAGTAGGTCCCGAATACACTCGCACAGGAAGAACCGTTGGTAGCTGAAAGTCGAAATAGGTATTTAATAATGGCGGGTGCCAGTGCCCGGATAAATAATGATGAATCAAATTTACTCATGTCAAAGACCTAAAGGCGCATGATATCATGGGCGTAAACAAGGGACACATCGCATTTATGTCCACTTAACGGGTGAAGGCCAAGAAGAACAATATGAAGTTGGATTCCACAGAGATATGTCTTGCATGGCATGAAGTTATAAAGTTATCTCTTCATGAAAGCAAACAATTGTATTTCTTATTTCTGAATCTGGATCTAATTTGTTTCTTTGTCTGTTCTTTCTTCTTTTGTCCTCTCTCTAATTGTGTCTCTTGAAGTCATTCCCTTTCTTGAAACATCTGGTTTATGGACTAGCTTCCAAGTGTAGATGAAATAGTTTTTTGATAGAAGACAACCAAGATTTGCTCAATTAATTAGAGGAAATTGGGTCAGAGAGTGAACAGAATGGCCTAACAAAAAAAAAACAAAAAAAAAAAAAAAAAAAAAAAAAAAAACTGCAGAAACTATGATAATACCAAAGAAAACGAATACACAAGAATGTAGAAAAAAACTAAATGGAAAAAAAAATCATGAAACAAGTGCAACAAGTGGGTGGGATCAATATTATCAGATGGCAGATGCAATGCAGAAATTAGAAGCAGAATAGGATTAGTAAAGGCAGAATCCCATCAAATGTGAAACATCATATGTAACCAATCATTGTTAATTAATGTTATAAAATGTGTCCTAAAGTGCTACATTGAAACTGTTCTACTGTATGGAAGTGAGTCATGGAAGATAAGTAAGACATCACAGATAACATGAAAGGCGACTGAGATGTAGGTTATTAGGAGAATGCAACTAATTCCATAGATAGCGAAAGTTACTAATGAAGAATGTTTAAAACGAGCTGAAGAAAATAGAAGTATCACCAGAATCTTAATGAAAAGACAATCTACACTTATTGGGCACCTGACGCGGAAAGAAGACATTGAGAATACTATAACAACAATGAGAATGAATGAAAAGAAGAGCAGAGGAAAACCAAGAGCAAAAATATTTAACAATTTATTCAAAGAGCTTGATAACATAAACCTCCATAGAGGCTGTAGAAATGTGGTTTTACAGAAGAATGTTGAGAATACCAAGGACAGCTTTGAAGAGTAATTAAAATGTTCAAAAGGCCAAAGGCCAAAGCAAAAAGAGAGCTAATATCCAATATTAGGAAGAAACAATCACAATTTTTTGCTACATAATGAGAAGGGAACAGCTGGAATTTACTTTGACAACTTGGAAACGTCAGGGGCGAAAAGATGGAGGGAAGAAAAGAGAAAAGATACCAGACAGCTTAAGAAAATGGCTTGGCAGAAGATCAACAACAGAAATGATAAATAACTGTCGAGATCGAAAGTTGTGGAGAGACATGATTACCTACGCCAAAAAGTTTGGCACTTGATGGTGATATCCAAAGGGCAGAAAAAAAGATCAGGGACTGAAATGATGACGTGCGTGTGAGACCGAAAGATGTGGAGAGAGGTGATCGCCTACTTGGAGAGAGATAATCGCCAACTTGGAGAGAGATGATCGCCTGCTTGGAGAGAGATGACTACCTACTTGGAGAGAGATGACCACCTACTTGGAGAGAGATGACCACCTACTTGGAGAGGGATGACCACCTACTTGGAGAGAGATGACCACCTACTTGGAGAGAGATGATCACCTACTTGGAGAGAGATGACCACCTACTTGGAGAGAGATGACCACCTACTTGGAGAGAGATGACTACCTACTTGGAGAGAGATGACCACCTACTTGGAGAGAGATGACCACCTACTTGGAGAGAGATGATCGCCTACTTGGAGAGAGATGATCACCTACTTGGAGAGAGATGACTAGTACTTGGAGAGAGATGACCACCTACTCGGAGAGAGATGACCACCTACTTGGAGAGAGATGATCGCCTACTTGGAGAGAGATGACTACCTACTTGGAGAGAGATGACTACCTACTTGGAGAGAGATGACCACCTACTTGGAGAGAGATGACCACCTACTTGGAGAGAGATGATCACCTACTTGGAGAGAGATGATCACCTACTTGGAGAGAGATGACCACCTACTTGGAGAGAGATGATCACCTACTTGGAGAGAGATGATCACCTACTTGGAGAGAGATGATCACCTACTTGGAGAGAGATGATCACCTACTTGGAGAGAGATGATCACCTACTTGGAGAGAGATGATCATCTACTTGGAGAGAGATGATCACCTACTTGGAGAGAGATGATCACCTACTTGGAGAGAGATGACCACCTACTTGGAGAGAGATGATCATCTACTTGGAGAGAGATGATCATCTACTTGGAGAGAGATGAACACCTACTTGGAGAGAGATGAACACCTACTTGGAGAGAGATGACTACCTACTTGGAGAGAGATGACTACCTACTTGGAGAGAGATGATCACCTACTTGGAGAGAGATGATCACCTACTTGGAGAGAGATGATCATCTACTTGGAGAGAGATGACCACCTACTTGGAGAGAGATGACTACCTTCTTGGAGAGAGATGACTACCTACTTGGAGAGAGATGACTACCTACTTGGAGAGAGATGACTACCTACTTGGAGAGAGATGACTACCTACTTGGAGAGAGATGATCACCTACTTGGAGAGAGATGACTACCTACTTGGAGAGAGATGATCACCTATATGGAGAGAGATGACTACCTACTTGGAGAGAGATGACTACCTACTTGGAGAGAGATGACTACCTACTTGGAGAGAGATGATCACCTACTTGGAGAGAGATGACTACCTACTTGGAGAGAGATGACCACCTACTTGGAGAGAGATGAACACCTACTTGGAGAGAGATGACTACCTACTTGGAGAGAGATGACCACCTACTTGGAGAGAGATGATCACCTACTTGGAGAGAGATGAACACCTACTTGGAGAGAGATGAACACCTACTTGGAGAGAGATGACTACCTACTTGGAGAGAGATGATCACCTACTTGGAGAGAGATGATCACCTACTTGGAGAGAGATGACTACCTACTTGGAGAGAGATGAACACCTACTCGGAGAGAGATGACCACCTACTTGGAGAGAGATGACCACCTACTTGGAGAGAGATGATCACCTACTTGGAGAGAGATGACCACCTACTCGGAGAGAGATGACCACCTACTTGGAGAGAGATGACCACCTACTCGGAGAGAGATGACTACCTACTTGGAGAGAGATGACCACCTACTTGGAGAGAGATGACCACCTACTTGGAGAGAGATGATCACCTACTTGGAGAGAGATGATCACCTACTTGGAGAGAGATGACCACCTACTCGGAGAGAGATGACTACCTACTTGGAGAGAGATGATCATCTACTTGGAGAGAGATGACTACCTACTTGGAGAGAGATGACTACCTACTTGGAGAGAGATGACCACCTACTTGGAGAGAGATGACCACCTACTTGGAGAGAGATGACCACCTACTTGGAGAGAGATGACCACCTACTTGGAGAGAGATGAACACCTACTTGGAGAGAGATGAACACCTACTTGGAGAGAGATGACTACCTACTTGGAGAGAGATGACCACCTACTTGGAGAGAGATGACCACCTACTTGGAGAGAGATGACTACCTACTTGGAGAGAGATGACCACCTACTTGGAGAGAGATGACTACCTACTTGGAGAGAGATGACTACCTACTTGGAGAGAGATGACCACCTACTTGGAGAGAGATGACCACCTACTTGGAGAGAGATGATCACCTACTTGGAGAGAGATGATCACCTACTTGGAGAGAGATGACCACCTACTTGGAGAGAGATGACCACCTACTTGGAGAGAGATGACCACCTACTTGGAGAGAGATGACCACCTACTTGGAGAGAGATGACCACCTACTTGGAGAGAGATGACCACCTACTTGGAGAGAGATGACCACCTACTTGGAGAGAGGTGATCGCCTACTTCCAACCGGCATTGCATTTGATGACGATGAGCACCCAAGTTTGAGATTAGGTAGTCTATCATGGTATACAGTAGAAATATTATTATTATTACACATATTTAATTTATCTATCTATTGACCTTTCGAGCCGTAGCCGGCCCATAGGGCGTAGACCAAGATACACCCCTCCTATCTGAATTTTTGTTCTAGCAGTTGTCTTTTAAAGATATTTTACATATTTAATTGTTAGCTTGAGAACGTGCAAATAACCAGTCCATCGTTTTATGCGTGCATCTTTACCTGAAAAGGAAAACCAAGATTACGGGCATTTTAATCTATCACCAATTATACAACATCAGCTTTAATTTCAAATTCAACTGTTAAATATACAATTTCAGATTATATGCAAAGTTAAATTTTAATTTTAAAAAAATTCATTAATTTACAGTTTCATCGGTTATCACATGAAAAATTATGTTTTAAATACAATTTATATTCTATCTATCTATTGACCTTTCGAGCCGTAGACGGCCCATAGAACATTGACTGAGATACTCTTTCTCTTATCTAAATTTTTATTCTAGCAGTTTTCAATCCTTCTAAAGATCTTTTATCAAATCTCGCCATTTGTCTCTGTTCTGTGCAAGCAACTCTATCTCATTGAGGGAGCCGATTCCTGCTGCTCTTACCTCTCTGATCAATGTGCTTCTCAGTGTCTTTCTGGATCGGCCTATTTTCCTCTTACCTGTTGTTTCCCACATGAGGACCTGCTTTGTTATTCGGTTATTATCTCTCCTCATCACATGTCCAACACATGACTATCGTCTTTTCTTGATTACTGAAGATATTAGTGGTTGACATTCGTAATAAGTGAATACCAATATCACCTTCACCTGTAATTGAACAGAATACTTCAAGTGATTTTACAACTTTGATACAACGTTTAATTTTATTTAGCAGAAAATGTCGTCAAATGTAGAACTTTTACTTTGAAATTGAAAGTTTCAAATTGTTTATGTTCTAACTTTAATAAATGGATAATTCACATTCATTCATCTATTTATTTATTAATTCGTTCAATTTCTTCACGGGCCGAAGACATAGGGCGGAAGTCTCAGTTCTCTACGATGGACGATTTCGTGCTAGTGCTTGTGTTTCTTAGTTGTTCCTTAGTTGTTCCTTAGTTGTTCCTTAGTTGTTTCTTAGTTGTTTCTTAGTTGTTTCTTAGTTGTTTCTTAGTTGTTCCTTAGTTTCTTAGTTGTTTCTTAGTTGTTTCTTAGTTGTTTCTTAGTTGTTCCTTAGTTGTTCCTTAGTTGTTCCTTATTTGTTTCTTAGTTGTTTCTTAGTTGTTTCTTAGTTGTTTCTTAGTTGTTCCTTAATTGTTTCTTAGTTGTTCCTTAGTTGTTCCTTAGTTGTTCCTTATTTGTTTCTTAGTTGTTTCTTAGTTGTTCCTTAGTTGTTTCTTAGATGTTTCTTAGTTGTTTCTTAGTTGTTCCTTAGTTGTTTCTTAGTTGTTTCTTAGTTGTTCCTTAGTTGTTTCTTAGTTGTTCCTTAGTTGTTTCTTAGTTGTTTCTTAGTTGTTCCTTAGTTGTTCCTTAGTTGTTTCTTAGTTGTTCCTTAGTTGTTTCTTAGTTGTTTCTTAGTTGTTCCTTAGTTGTTTCTTAGTTGTTTCTTAGTTGTTTCTTAGTTGTTCCTTAGTTGTTTCTTAGTTGTTCCTTAGTTGTTTTTTAGTTGTTTCTTAGTTGTTTCTTAGTTGTTCCTTAGTTGTTTCTTAGTTGTTTCTTAGTTGTTTCTTAGTTGTTTCTTAGTTGTTCCTTAGTTGTTTCTTAGTTGTTTCTTAGTTGTTTCTTAGTTGTTTCTTAGTCCCATGACTGAGCCTCCCCTAGTAACTGTTCTGCTTAGCGGATCCTCTTGGTCTTCCTTGTTATATTTTAGCAGATGGTTTCCACATGAATGCCTGATGGGGATGTCTTTCTTCATTCATTCTCAGCACATGACCGATGTATTTGAAACGCCTTCTTACAAAGCTCAAAACGTATTCTTGTTGTGATTCGTCGTTTATCTGTTCAATTGAAATAAATTATGTCCATATATGTACGTTTGAGATCCTACGAAAATATTTGACTTCAAAGGCATTTGATTTCCTGTCTAGGGTCTTGGTGGATTTCCAGCTCTCACGTACATATGTTAACACTGATATCATACAGGAGTTGAACAATCTAAATTGTGTTTCTTTACTGAAATCTTTGGATCTCCAGATGTTCGTCAGTTTGTTGAAAGAATTTGATGCTAATGCGATGTTATCATTTCTGATGTTATCTCTACATCTGGGGACATTGCTGTGCTTAGGTAGGTAAAATTTGTAACTTTTTGTGAAATATCATTGTTAATTATTATATCAGAGTCTTTGTTGGTAATATTGATGAGTTTCGTTTTGGTCGTGTTGATCTAGAGGCCTATATGACAAGAAATATTGTGGACATTTACAGCATCTATATCATTATATCTTTAACCGAATTAAAGTTGTCTCTCTTTAGATTGTTTGAGTATGTGTTCAAGCGAAAGTAAGTAGTAAACAAGAGTAGTAAATGCAAATAATATAGTAGTAAACAAGAGTAGTAAATACACATAATACAGTAGTAAACAAGAGTAGTAAATACACATAATACAGTAGTAAACAAGAGTAGTAAATACACATAATACAGTAGTAAACAAGAGTAGTATATACAAATAATACAGTAGTAAACAAAAGTAGTAAATACATATAGTATAGTAGTAAACAAGAGTAGTAAATACAAATAGTATAGTAGTAAACAAGAGTAGTAAATACAAATAATACAGTAAAAAAAAATAAAAGTAAAGAGCTCAGTTACGCCACGTCGCCTATAAGGAATATGGTGCTAGTGACCATCATTTTTACAGACCTTCGGCACATAATTTTTGGGTAATGTGGTCGGTATTACGCCCGTGTCGGTTTACTTTCCCAGAAAAAATCAGGTACCCATTTAAGGCTGGGTGAATCTGGAAGCCGTCGGTCAGGATCGAATCCCGACTTCTTGTTCTTTGTAGTCTAGTTCACTAAGCACTGAGCTATCGCGGCTCTCAAATAATACAGTAGTAAAAAAAAAGTAAAGTATTCCCGTCACGCCAAGTGGCGTATAGGGAAATATGGTGTTAGTGACCCTATATTTTACAGACCTTCAGCACATGATTTTTGGGGTAATGTGGTCAGTATTACGCCCGTGCTGCTTTAATTTAGTAGTTAATTATATTCTTTTCTTTTTGTAAGTCGAGATTTCCTCCACGTTTTGCTAGACGTATGTAGAATAAGGTGTTAGTGAACACATTTCTCCTTGACCCCGACACATTTTTGGGGGGATTTGGTCAGAATTGCACCAGACCGGCCTTACTTCCCAGAAAAATCTCTGGTACCTATTTTAGAGTTTGGGTGAATCCCGGAGCGTTGTTGGTCCGAAAAATAATCTGGCACTTCCTAATTGAACCTTGGTCTTCCTGATTAGGAAGCGAACGCACTGATCACTTCACTCATCCACCAAGGCTCCCCTGTAAAAACAAAAATGATTTCTGGCGTCGTTGATCTACACTCAGTGTATACCGTTGTGACGTCAGGTATTGATCATAGAAACATTATTCCAACGACTAAACTTCTTTACCTTTTCCGGTTGTGATTTTTGAATTAATATTGAGCTTGAATAGATATAATACCATTGCCAACCCTCACAGGTTGGCGCTATAATGTTCTGCTTTGGCACTTCAAACCTTTAAATAATTAATTTGTTATGAATGGATAGAGTATCATATAATGAACGTTGAAAAATTCAGTATAACTAATTTTGTTTCCTTTTTTTGAAATTTTGTAACGACTTTGCAATTGATTATAAAGTATATAATTAATATATAAATTACATTCGTTAGAGACACAATGTAAATATTTATTAAAATTAAATAATTTTATCGTAAAGTATGTGAATTATATACATTTATATATTGTGCACAATTTTCGTATGTGAATTAATGTTAGAAGATCGTATTGTATTATATATTTATATGTTAAAGTAATTTATAAATATAGGATTATATTATGATTCCACATATATGTTTTCACAGTGTGATTCTGTGCTGAATTATAATATGGATGAAATGAAATTGTATAGGTTCAATAACATTTCATATGTATAGTTATATTAATTAATGTGTGATTGAGTTGAGGAATCAGCGAGGTTTAGTGACTTTGTACGGTAAAGAGAAAACTTATTGCAAAAAAATTAAGATGAAATGATCAGTTTTGATGGCCATGTAATGAGGAAGGAACAGCTGGGAGTGTTTTGTGACAGCTTGACAATTTGAATCATGAAGAGATAAATGGGAACAAAGAGAAAAGATATCAGTTAAGTTAAAATGGTTTCAGAGGAGTCAACAGCAAAACTGTTAAAGAACTGTAGAGATGGAATGTTGTGGAGCGACATGATCGCCCGCACTAGCACGAAATCACACGAGGCTCGCTTTGCGTGCATAAAACCGGGGTGCAAGATACGTCCTCTAGTCAACCCATTGGGGTGTGGGTGTGTGTGTGTGTGTGTGTTTGTGGGGGGGGGGGTAGGGGGTGATAAAGGAGACAAAATGGATTCTAGATTTTGATGAAGTAAAGGGATGGGAAAGAAAAAAAAACATCCAGGAGATGTAACTAGAGACAAATAATAATAAATGAATATTATTATAGAGGGAAGCTTCCGAGGCGATAATCAGCGAATCAATTCAGAGGAAGAGGTATGTTTACAGCACTTGGAAAAAATGACAAATAATCAACAACGGAAACAAATATGGACCAACGCAGGATCGAACCCGTACTCCGTGGCACAGCGCCTTGCCACGAAAAGCCAAACGCTAGGGAACACTGCCACTCAGCTAACTAAAAAATTAACTTCGTAGGCAATGTCTTTTCGCGAAGGCTTACCCATAGATGTAACTAGGCCGCACTCACTTAAAGGGTTTGCCAGATAATCTTGGTCTCCACACTGCAATTAATCATTAATTCTATGGAACATGTTACCTGTTGTTAAGTAACATTTATACAGTGATATAATCACTGGAGGCTGTAGAAATGTGGCTTTACAGAAGAATGTTGAGAATATCATAGCGAGCTTAAAAGAGTAATGAAAACGCTATGAAAGAGGCCAAAACAAAAAGATAGCTAATTTCCAATATTAATACGAAACAATTATCATTTTTTGACCATGTAATGAGAAGGGAACAAATAGATCATATTGTGGCATTATGGGAAAATTGAGGGACGAAAAGATAGAGGGAAGTAAATAGAAAAGATATCAGACAGCTTAAGAGAATGGCTTGGCAGAAAGTCAACAACAGAAATAATAAAATAACTGTCTAACTATATAAGATCGAAAGTTGTAGAGGGACATGATCACCTACGCCAGCAGGCATGGTACTTGATGATGTTGATGATGATAACAATTTACAACCGCAAAGTAAAGCTCAACTGTGACTTTAGAAATGGTCATGATGAAGTGTTAGGATGAAAAAAAAAAACTATCTTTACGACACATAGTACCATTGCTGGTGTATGTCGGGGGACCAACGATAGAACCAGAGGGATAAAGGCCGCTTGGTCAAGCAGTCGCCACGACGTGTGCGACTCAGGATTTTTATTTCACCCCCGATAGAAAAAATCCTTTCTGTCTACCGCGGGCTTCGAACACCGTGTGTCAGCTTTTCAGCCAGTGATTTTAGCTGCACGGCCACGTGCTTCCCACGTGTTAGGATGGTGGCAGGAAACGGTAACAAGGAAACTAATTGGCAAATTGTTGTTAGAAGTATAATGTCTGCTCTCATTTGATATTTTCTGTAAAGTCTCCAACGATATAAGATGTGATAATTAAGTGGAACTCAACGCAAAGTGGGCCTCTGGAAATTGGAATCTGAACGTAACAGCGGAAGAAGATGGAGAAAACACAAGAAGAAGTTCAGGGAAAACACAAGAAGAAGAAGAACGAAAAGAAAAGTAAAAAAAAAAAGAACGGAGAAAACAAAAGTAGAAGAAAAACATAGTAAACGAAAGAGGAGGAAGAACGGAGAAAACATAAGTAGAAGAAAAACGGAGAAAACGAATGAAGAAGAACAACAGAGAAAACAAAAGCAGAAGAAGAACGGAGAAAACGAAAGGAGAAGAAGAACAGAGACAACAAAAGTAGAAGAAAAACGGAGAAAACGAAAGTAGAAGAAAAACATAGTAAACGAAAGAGGAGGAAGAACGGAGAAAACAAAAGTAGAAGAAAAACATAGTAAACGAAAGAGGAAGAAGAACAGATAAAACAAAAGTAGAAGAAAAACTGAGAAAACGAAAGAGGAGGAAGAACGGAGAAAACAAAAGTAGAAGAAAAACATAGTAAACGAAAGAAGAAGAAAACAGCGAAAACAAAAGTAGAAGAAAAACATAGTAAACGAAAGAAGAAGAAAACAGCGAAAACAAAAGTAGAAGAAAAACATAGTAAACGAAAGAGGAGGAAGAACGGAGAAAACAAAAGTAGAAGAAAAACGGAGTAAACGAAAGAAGCAGAAAAACAGAGAAAACAAAAGTAGAAGAAAAACGGAGAAAACGAAAGAGGAGGAAGAACAGAGAAAACAAAAGTAGAAGAAAAACGGAGAAAACGAAAGAAGCAGAAAAACAGAGAAAACAAAAGTAGAAGAAAAACGGAGAAAACGAAAGAAGCAGAAAAACAGAGAAAACAAAAGTAGAAGAAAAATGGAGAAAACGAAAGAGGAAGAAGAACAGAGAAAACAAAAGTAGAAGAAGAACGGAGAAAACGAATGAAGAAGAAGAACGGAGAAAACAAAAGAAGAGGAAGAACGGTGAAAACAAAAGAAGATTAAGAGAGGAGAAAACAAATGAAGAACAGAGAAAACAAAAGAAGAAGAACAACGGATAAAACAAAAGAAGAAGACAAACTAACTTCTGGATAACAAAACAATGAAGCGCAAGATTATTAAAGAATTGATAAACTGTAAGCAATCTCCCGTGTGTTACCGGGGCATCATTATGTGGGAAGTAAAGAATGGTTCACTGTGACCTTCCAGGCATGTCGTAAGAGGCGACTAAGGAGATTGATCGATGGCTTGACAAGATGTCATTGTAAAAAGTATTGTTATGGAAACAGACCCATTGATTTTAGAAGTGATCTCTGCAATATGTGCCACTTTGGCACGCAAGGTTTCTGTCTTTGAGATTGTAGTTCTGCCCTATGTGCCGTCTTCGGCTCGAAAGGACAATAGATAGAAAGAATCTCACAGGAGTCACGGTAGAACACTGAGTGCTTAGTACGCTGGACCTATGAATTAATAATAATTTGTTTTCTACACGTTGCTGTATTTTATAATAAAATAGTACTCAACTTCGCCTTACTCTGTTGACTAAGTGTTTGATTGATACAGATACTGTATCTCTAGAGAGCGCGTGGCCGTGCGGCTAAAACCACTGTTCCGCTAGCTGAAAAGCCGACGTTCGGTGTTCGAAGCCCGCGGTAGACAGAAAGGATTTTTTCTTTCGGGGGTGAAATAAAAATCCTGAGTCTCACACGTCGTGGCGACTGCTTGACCAAGCGGCCTTTATTTCTCTGGTCGAGGTTGCCCCTCGTCATACACCAGCAATGGTACTATGTGACGTAAAGATAGTTTTTTTTTTTTTTACTGTATCTCCCTAGGACGCTGGTGATCGAAAAGTTAAAAACTTGATACTTTTTATCGATAATTTTGAACGAATGTTTAATGTCCTGTAGAAATTGTTTTTTTTTTTATTTTTCAGTCTACCAAAGTGAAACATAACCTCATCATCATCATCATCATGTGCCATACCGGTTGGCGTTGGTGATCATGTCCCTCCACTATCTTCTATCTACAGTATCAGTTCTGTTGTTGACTGTTTTCCATGCCATGACACCAAGCTATCTAGTATTTTCTCTCTTTGTCGTCCGCGATCTCTCTTTCCCTTTATTTTGCCAGTTGTAACCAAGTATTCCAACTTTCCTCTTCTCATGATGTGCCCGAAAAATGTTGATTGCTTCTTTCTGATGTCTACTGTCCATGATTCGCTTCCATTGGTCAGAATTGGTTCTATATAGCACCGGTGAACTCTCTTTCTCATTTTTATTGATAAAGAAACATAACCTAGGATCTGTATAAGGTGTTGCGGCTGCATTCAACACACAGCTTTTATTTTTTAGGGCCTTAGATTGTTCTTTCTTTCCTCATTTGCCTTTCAGCGTCGATGGGAGATATAACTTGTGGTCTTTTGCTCTTCTGTTCTCCTTTGCTGCTGTTATGTTTCCTAGTGCTTTGATTATTGGACTGCAGAAATCCACTACATGCCGTATTAATGTTGTCCATTTTACTCCAATGCCGTATTAATGTTGTCCATTTTACTCAAATGCCGTATTAATGTTGTCCATTTTACTCAAATGCCGTATTAATGCAGTCCATTTTACTCAATGTTATGTGGCTGTGTGTATATTTTCTTTCGTGAGTTGGAAATTTCAATTCTTATATATATATATATATATATATATATATATATATATATATACATATATATATATATATATATATATATATATATATATATATATCGTGTGTACTAAGCTGAACAATCTTCTACCTTTCAGCTTCCTGTGGAGCATAGGTCTTCAACAAACACTTTCCAAGCCGTTCTGTTTTTAGCCACTATTTTAAAATCATTCTATGTCTTCCCCATCATCTTCATCTCTGCTTCCATCTGTCTTCTCCAAGAATATTTTGGTTTAATTGTTTGTCTTTTTTCCTTGGAGATTCCTAAAAGGGCTTGTTGTGTAATACTATCAGTTGGCTTCCACATTGTGTGTCATATCCAGCGTCATCGTCTTCGCTGTATCTCTTTACTCACTGGCATTTGACTAGTACTTTTCCATAATTCTATGCTAATGATTCTGTCCTTCAAATTCCATCCTTTTATTCTACGAAAACATCTTTTAATAAAGGTCTACATCTTCATGATTGCCATTTTTGTTATTCTCCATGTTTTACAACTATATAATAGGACTGACTTAACATTGCAGTTGAAAATTTATATTTTTGTATTGAACCTAGTTTTTCTGGATTTCCATGTTTCCAAGTCAGCAAATTCTCCTCTTGCTTTTGATATCCTTATTTTGGTATCATTCTCAATTCCTCTTACTTTGTCTATATTAATGCAAAGATATATGTAAGATTGTACGTCTAGTAGAGATATTTCTCAAATTGGTATTTGGTTATTGCCAACTGCATTAATTCTCATAATTTTCGTCATATATCTATTTATTTTCAGTCCCAGCTGTTGTGATCATCATTAAGTTTGATCACTTTATCTTGCATCTGTTGATGATTATATTATAGGAGAGCTCTGTCATCAGCAAAGTCTAAGTCATCGAGCTGTTTGGTCAGTGAAAACTGGATTCAATTTATGTTGTTTTGAGTTATTACAACAATTTGAGTTATTATAACTGTTGTTATTTTCCTAATCCAATCTACGGCCAGTAGAAAAAGAAATGGAGATAGAAGGCATCCCTGTCTTACTTCTGTTCCTATTTCAAACGTTTATGTAATCTACCCTTCATGCACCACAGTACATGTCATTCCTTCATACATTGTTCTTATCCGTTTAATAAACTTTATTTGGGATTCCGTAATGACTCAGCAACTTCCAAAGCATTTTTCCGTTTAAACTATCAAATGCCTTTTCGTAATCATGAATCCAATCAAAAGTGGGGACTGCAGTTCTTAGCTTTGTTCATCTATTATACGTAGGGTAGTTATTTGATCAGTACATGATCTGTTTTTCCTAAAACCTGTTTGTTCATCTCTCAAATGTTTCTCTAAAGCAGTGTTCCACTTATTTAGAATACAATCATGTGCAGTTGGCGTAAGCGATCGTGTCCTTCCACATTCTTATATCCACATTGCATCGTATAATTTCTACTGTTGACTGTTTTCCATGCCATGACACCAAATATCTAATTTTTTCTCTCTTTGTTGTCCGAGATCTATCTTCCCTGTATTTTGCCAGTGTAAGAAAATATTCAAAGTATTTAGAATATAAAACTATTATTTTAACAAGTACATAGAGTGTTCTATTATTTTTGGCTTGCTAGTTTATTTGCCTGTGTATAAGTATAAATATGTTGGCCATATATATATAAGGTTCATTCATACATTGGGTGTCATCTCCACATCAAAATTTGGCTGCAAAGGAGCGCCATTTTACTCTACATATATGGCCTCTGCGAATGAAAGGACAGTTTAATTAAATTTTGAAGCAAATTAATGTTGAAGATATGTACCGTACATTCACTTTGATTATATTTGTATGGAAGCTCTTTTTTCTAATGAAATATAATTTAAAATGTTCAATATTTGCTCCCTTGGTCACATGGATGATATCGAGTCTGCACACTCTTTGTTTTTATTTATTTTTGTTGTTGTTGACTAAACTTGTATTAAAATGTTCTTAATGTCTTCAGCAGTTTCAGTTAGCTATACATTGCTGCAGGTAATGTAAATAAGCAGTAAGAGAAATGGCAAAATAACACAAACCGTCATATTTTATGAATACCAGCAATAAAACAAACCGCTCTGTTTCTTCCACAAAATCTTGCACATTGTATGTCCTAGTTTTAATTAGTTTTTGTTCTGATAAAATAATAAAACAATTAAGATTAAAGTAGCGACAATTTACATCAGGGTTATGTTTTTTCATTTTAAAAAAAAATCCGGAAATCCTGCAATACCTGGATCTATTTTCAGGTTTACCGTTAACAAATAAAGAAATATAAAAAATATCTTTTAATTTTTGGCTACTGTGAAAAAAAAATATTTTAAAATATTGTTATTGAAAGGTTAAAAAGTAGTATTTTTGATTAAAAAACAGAGTTGGTTTTATACTGTGAACTACAAAAACACAATAATTGTGAAGAAAAATTAAGGGGGGGGGGGAGAGGGAATATGCATAAATAATTTCTTTTCTTAAAGAGAGCGAATGAGACAGTTTAATAAGGACACTAATTATGAATTTATTGAAAGTGTCAAACTAAACAGCAGCTGTAATGATTTGAAATAAAAATCAATGTTATATTTGAGAAGATTTTCATTGAATTATTTATGATGTAATGAATAGAGCTAAGGAAAATGAAGCCGCTAACGATTACAGCTTGAACGAATTAATGGTGTAGCACATCAGAAATAAAAGTATGTTCATGTCAACAGGCTTCACAAATAATACATTTACTCTTATGATAAAGCATTGCGTTCACAGCACGCGAGTATACACATCTATGATATTACCTTCCACTAAAGTACACAATTTAATATCGTCACTTTGATGTATCAGATAGTACTCTTATCAATCGTTGTGTCATTTTATAAGAGAATGATCATAAAGACAATTCATGGTTGTTGTCATGGTTATGGAAGGCCCCGGTATCACTACAAACGAATTAAAATCCATAATTGCTCAACCGCCCGTGCCAGTGGATTCATCCGAATTACTATTTAATCTCCCAAACAAAGAAAGGTAGCTGTAGTCATCATAGCAGTCTCAACACACGCCAAAAGACATAAGGCGAAACCGCACAGAAAGTGAACACAACCATCTGTTCTCCATCATATCATACGATAACATCATTCATCGTAAACAATCGGAATATTGAAACACGAACATTCAATCTACTTCAAATGTCAGAATCTAACGAAATAGAAGGGAAAAAAACATCATTCTCTCGCCTCGAGTGTTTTATGTAAGGAACATCGTTAACGCTCATATTATTTTACTTTGCCATCAAAATAATAGTAATATGGTCAGCACAATATCAGTCCGTCTTTATTTTCCAGAAATAAATTTTCGTTATTCATTTAAGGATACGTGAACTTAGAACGAACTTGATTTCTAGTTCACTGTATCATCATCATCATCATGTACCGTACCGGTTGGCGTTGGCGATCATGTCCTTCCACAATCTTCTATCCACAGTGCATCGTATGAGTTCTGTTGTTGACTGTTTTCCATGCCATGACACCAAGCTATCCAGTATTTTCTCTCTTTGTCGTCTGCGATCTCTCTTTCCTTTTATTTTGCCAGTTGTAACCAAGTATTTCAACTTTCCTAGTTCACTGTATACAGTTTAATAATCTCACCTCAATATAAGAGATCAGATGTAGAAAGGTTCAGGCACAAGTAGCTTTCTAAAAAAAATGAGGAAGATACTATGCAATCCATTTTTGACAATAGAAACAAGAAAAAGAGTTCTTAAATATTATGTAGAGCCAGCCTTAACATATGGATGTGAATCATGGACAATAGGACAGCAGACAAGAAAATCACTGGAGTCTGTAGAAATGTGGTTTTACAGAAGAATGTTGAGAATACAATGGACAATTAAGAAGAGTAATGAAAATGTTCTGAAAGAGGTCAAAGCAAAAAGAGAGCTAATTTCTAATATTAGGAAGAAACAATCATCATTTTTTGGCCATGTAACGAGAAGAGAACAACTGGAATATATTGTAACAACTGGAAAAATTGAGGGACGAAGAGATAGAGGGAAGCAAAGAGAAAAAATACCAGACAGCTTAAGAGAATGGCTTGGCAGAAGGTCAACAACAGAAATGATAAATAACCGTCGCGATCGAAAGATGTGGAGAGACATGCTCACCAACGCCAGCAGGCCCGGTACTTGATGATGATGATGATGTATACAATTTCACTAGCCAGGATGTCCTACCAGTAGTATAGCTACCGTTGCCAATCTTGAACTGAAATGATCAGAATTTGTATATCTTATTTTAAACCAAATAATCTACTTACTGAGTTCATGTCCTGAGGTTTTTGAAGATCTTATTGAGAAGCTTTAGTCAATTATCTAGCACGAACTGCTCTGAATGTGTTTATTTTTATAACACTACTTGATGTAGATCCAATTTCCAATATAAGGAAGACAAAATCAACGTTGTTAGGCCACGTAATGAGAAGGGAACAGCTGGAATATAATGTGACAACTGGGAAAGTTGAGTGACGAAGAGACAGAGGAAGGGAAAGAGAAAAGATACCAGACAGCTTATGAGAATTGCTTGGCAGAAGGTCAACAACAAAAATGATAAATAACTGTCGAGATCGAAAGCTGTGCAGAGACATGATCACATACGCCAGGCATGGTACATGATGATGATGAGATAACGGCTAATAAAGGTTAAGAAACTAATTTCCTGCACGGATTCTTGTGTGACGAAGGTTGATAACGAGGCAATAATTTATTTGCGAATGGAATCATTTATTAGAATGTTCTTTATATTTGGTTTGTATGTTCCGAGTGAATACATATAATTCATGATTATTATAAATATAATATTTGTTATGTGATCATATATCTCTGTATAATTATTCAAATTATTTGTAAAATATAACTTTGCTTTAGGGTGACCAATATGTGTTTGTGAATTACTTAACAATGTTGATATATAACTCTCTGAATAGTGAATATTTCACGTGTGATATGACAGTGTTTCCCTCTTTTGTTGTGTGGTTTTCACGATTTGCAATGAAAATGTGGTATTTTCATAAATTATTTTGTTTGGTTGGTGTTCCCTCTGTAATATGTGAGGTAAATATGGTTTGGTTTAATTGTGGTTTGTGTACATGGATTTCATTTTTTAACAAAATGTATGTGAAACAAAGTTCACAAGACGTGAAGTGAATATTCTCACAAATTGTGAAGATACACCCCTTTAGAATTTAATATTGAAATATTTTTACCCCTTGAAACCATACCGTTACTTTTACAACAGATTGAGTTATTATGAATTTTGAGGTGGCATAGATTTAATAGGATTAGTCTTGACACCGATCTCACATAATTTAATGTGTTATTTTTGTTCCCACATTCTGTATTTTTCATGCTATTTTACTGAATATATCCAACAAATTTCGTTTAACATTTTTGTTATCAAAACTATTCACACAACACCTTCACAGTTGAAATCACTTTGCACGTTGTAACAACATCATTTTCCCATATCATCGCTGTCATAATACTTGATGTCAATGTCATCCGCTATACACTATTCTGTGTCATGTACACAGTTCAAATCAGGGATTTCAAATAAGTATCTCCTACTTGTATTTTCCAATGGACTTTATGTATCTTCGCCGAGCTTTGATTCACCCTAATTGTGTATTCCTTTTGAAGTGTGAAAATAAAACTGGTAAAGTAAATAATTGCCTATGCCTTCACAACATTTATACGTGTGTTTGTTCAGAACGTACCTGACAGTTGCGAGCGAACAGATTTACATTCATAAATAAATGAAAAATATAGTAAAATGTCATGCATCTTGGAGTACTTAAATAAGAAGGCGTAATATTTTGGCCACATATAGCGAAGACCACCAAGCAATATTGAAAGACAGTCAATGAGCTGGAACCCACAAGGAACTAGGAAAGAAGTAGCTTAGTTGGTGACGGTTTCGATCCTGCTTCTAGCATGTTATTGTTCTTTGTTTTTTTTCTTTCTGTTGTTGATTATTTGTGATTTTTTTTCCCGAGTGCTGTACACATACCACTTCCCCTGAAATGATTGGCTGATCTATCACCTCGGAAGTTTTCCTCCATAATAATATTCATTAATTATTATTGGTCTGAAGAGTAACATCAAAAGATGGACAGATTAGCCTATGACTACCTGCACAATCAAAGCAAGAGACAGAACAGAATGGCGCTCCATGGTAGCCAAACATCGTTGCGGAGATGGCACCCGATAATGATGATGATGATGATGATGTGTCTCCTCGTTCGAGAAGATAGCACAGAACAGGGTCCTTTGATCAAAGTGCTATTGCAGCTCTTTGCTTCACGAGGAGCTTCAAGCCGTATAGAAAGTTATGTGTAAAAAAAAAAAAAAAGTAAAGTAAAGAGCCCACGTCACGCCAAGTGGTGTATAGGGAATATAGTGTTAGTGACAATAAATTTTACAGACACTCGGCACATGATTTTTGGGGTAATGTTGTCGGTATTACGCCCGTGCCGCTCTACGTTCCCAGAAAAAAATTCGGTACTCATTAAAGGCTGGGTGAACACGGAAACCGTCGATTGGAATCGAACCCTACCTCTTAAAGTTATGTGTAGAAACTCTATATTTAGATGCACAACAGATGTGAGGTGTAGAATAGTTCAGGCAATGAAATAAATGAATTAAAAGATATGAATGAATACACAGTTCACAACGGAGATAAGAAAAAAAGAGTGATTCAAAGCTATGAAGAGTCAGCCTTGTCTATGGAAACGCTGAAGACTAGAAATCCATATGAGCTAATAAGGAATGGTTTTACAGAAGAATGTTGATAAAACCGCGAACAGCTAAAATGAGTAATGAAGACGTTCTAAAAGAGGCCAAAGATGAAGATAACTTGTTGCCAATATGTGTAAGATAGAATTATTTTTAGGCCAGCAATGAGATAGGAACGGCTACAATATATTGTGACAACTGAAACAAAATCAGAAAAGATAGTGGAAACAGAGAGAAAAGATAACAGAGAGTTGAACAGCATGACTTGGTAGGACGCCAACTGTATAACTAGTAGAGAACTAAAGGGTAGAAGGTTGTAAAGAGATATGATTACATGTGCCGTCAGATATAATTGTACTCAGGATTATAATACCATAGATGTGTTGTGGTTTCATTGATGTTTCTTCTTCTACGTCTTCTTCTTCCTCCTTTTCGTCTTCTTCTTCTTCTTCGTCTTATTTTTTTCTACTGTATTGTATCTAATTCATCATCAACATGACCTTCTTCTTCTACCTCATCATGATCATCATCTTTCTCGCCCACCCTTTAGAAGACAGTCAATGAGCGGGTTTTTTCTGTCGCAACTTCCCACAATCTACGATATTTGTGTCTTATGTCCCAACATATTCGACATCTGCGCAGCATTTTTTAGCGACTTATTTGCCTTTGTTCCTCGACCCCTTTATCTTGGTCAGTATAGTTAGTTTCCAGAGATACTCGAATAAAGTGGTTTAGGATCTTGGTTATCTATACTTCACTAGCTCTAAGTCATATATAAGTTGAACCACCGTCAGTCTACGAGCTGTTCAGCGTCCAGCTGATATTTTATTATAAATTATTATTTTCTTGCTAGATTACTTTTCCACTCCAGTAATTCCGGTATATATTTTATTTAAAAAAATGTTAAGGTCCCGTAAACATATGAAAGGGCGGGTACAAGATAATGATAGAGATTCTATGTAACTGAAGATATTGAAGAAGTTCGTAAAAATTAAATAAAGGGGAAAAGTGTTCATAGGAAAATGAAACATATACCACAATGACTGTATTAGGTGATACAGGAACATATACTGATATATAAAATTAAGGAGAGAGAGAGAGAGTGAGAGAGAGAGAGAGAGAGAGGAAGAGAAAGAGAGAGACAGGAAAAGAGAGAGAGAGTGGATAAGAGAGAGGCAGATAGAATAAATTTAGCGGTATGTGAGATGTATGAAAAATAAATGAAAAGTACGTAATGTTACAATTATGAATGAAAGTGGACTCGAGAACTCGAAGATAATTTTATTATGGAGCTAGATACAATGATTAGAGTGCAATAGAAGAGTAATATTTTAAACAGTTATAGGTTGTGTTAGTGACAACTATAATTAGAGTTGGGTAATATTTTAAACAGTTATAAGTTGAGTTAGTGACAACTATAATTAGTCAGGTAAGATTAAAAACAGTTATGGGTTGAGTTAGTGACAACTACAGGGTGTTTATAAAGTCTCACTACACTTGGTATCTAGGTCAATTTGAAAAAAAAAATGTTTATGACGTCATCACAATATGTGCTCCCACTGTCAATGAAATTTGTTGAATAAGTTTATTGCTACTGGAAATGTGGAAGATGCTCCACGATCTGGTAGGCCTGCTGTGAATGATGAAATATGTTTAGATATCCAAGACAGAATCCTTAAAAGTCCAGACAAGTCATTAAGAAAACTGTCGCAACAAGTGAACTTACCATTGAGCACATATTGTGATGACGTCATAAACATTTTTTTCAAATTGACCTAGATACCAAGTGTAGTGAGACTTTATAAACACCCTATATAATTAGTCAGGTAAGATTAAAAACAGTTATAAGTTGAGTTAGTGACAACTATAATTAGAGTCATCATCATCATGATCATGTACCCTGCCGGTTGGCGTAGGCGATCATGTCCCTCCACAATCTTCTATCTACAGTGCATCGTATCAGTTCTGTTGTTGACTGTTTTCCATGCCATGACACTAAGCTATCCAGTATTTTCTCTCTTTGTCGTCCGCGATCTCTCTTTCCTTTTATTTTGCCAGTTGTAACCAAGTATTCCAACTTTCCTCTTCTCATGATGTGCCCGAAAAATGTTGATTGCTTCTTTCTGATGTTTTTTAAGAGCATGATTTGTCATGATTATTCCAGGCAATTTAAGAAGGTAGTTTGCCATTCCTTTCCTTCTTGGCAGTGACTGTACTAGTCGGAGATCGCAGCCATTGTCTCTATACATGAGATCCTCTGCCTGCCATCGTGGTGTGGGGACCATAACCGGCACTACTTGTCGGCTGCTCCCACAACACCATCCACCACCTGCTCCAATGGCTTCACATAACCCTGATAGGGGGGCTAAACGGGAGCTCCACCTTGCCCAGGGGCGTCCCGAAGACTAGCAGAGGAATGGAGACGTCTTACTCCTCCTTTGGTAGGGCAGAACTCTACCCCGCTAACCGAAATTAGAGTTAGGTTATATTTTAAACAGTTATAAGTTGAGTTAGTGACAACTATAATTAGAGTTAGGTTATATTTTAAACAGTTATAAGTTGAGTTAGAGACAACTATAATTAGAGTTAGGTTATATTTTAAACAGTTATAAGTTGAGTTAGTGACAACTATAATTAGAGTTAGGTTATATTTTAAACAGTTATAAGTTGAGTTAGTGACAACTATAATTAGAGTCGGATCCGCGATAGCTCAGTAGTTAGTGAACTGGACTACAAAGTACAAGGGGTAGGGTTCGATCCCAACCGATGGCTTCCGGGTTCACCCAGCCTTAAATGGGTACCTGATTTTTTTTCTGGGAAAGTAAAGCAGCACGGGCGTAATACTGACCACATTACTCCAAAAATAATCTGCTGAAGGTCTGTAAGATGTTATTATTGGTTATTGGTTATTGGTTATGGAAGGCCTCGGCATCACAGCAAACGAATTAAAATCCATAATTGCTCAACCGCCCGTGCCAGTGGAATCATCCGAATTACCAACTCATCTCCCAAACAAAGAAAGGTAACTGTAGTCCCCATCGTAGCAGTCTCAGCACACGCCAAAAGACATAAGGCGAAACCGCGCAGAAAGTGAACACTGCCAACTGTTCCCTGTCATACGATATCATCATTCATCGTAAACAAGCGAGATATCGAAGCAGGATCAAAACGGATGAGACACACAGCTCACGGTGTGCACAGAGCACTTAACTCAGTAGCTCCTGCAACAAGCCGGACTTGGAATATGAGGAAACTGCAAGAAGGAACACTTTTCAGACATAGCCTTCAATGGTTCCTGCCGCCTATCCACCATATACCATGGGAGTTCACGTCCTCCCGAAAATGATGATCGTCATAGCACTTAATGATGTTAGGCCGTCATTGATGACTCCAATTCCAAACATATAGACACACAGTGGTGGTAATTTGTCATTTCCAATCCAACAGCAGCCAAATGACCTGTAGTTAGTAAAACCACAGAGAGAATATGATTTTGTGACCTTCACTGATTCACTCTTAGATGTGAATGTGTAGTTTAAACAAGAGGAGAAGTTTTCAACTACAGTGATTACTGTAAAATACTGTATCTCATACTGTAAAATGTATGGTCACTAACACCATATATCCCTATACGCCACTTGGCGTGACGGGGGTACTTTACTTTTACTTTATAATTAGAGTCAGGTAAGATTAAAAACAGTTATAGGTTGAAGTCGAGAAAACTATAAATGGAGATGAAAATGATTATGGGGGTGTTAGACTCAAAGAGAATTATTGTCTAAAATAAAAATGGGTGGAACCTTGTTGTTGTTGTATTTGTTGCTGTTGTTGTTGTTGTTGAGTTCGCCAGCTTTCAACTCTGACGAAGTCCCTAGAGACTAGGGACTGAGTTTTTCGTGTTAATCCATTTTTCCCTGGCAGCCGCGTGCACCAGGGTCCCTCGCCGCACAGGCAGATAACTCCGACTTCGGAGGTACTCATGTTTTTTTTCCGTCGATGAGTAACTGACGTTTCAAGCCGGGCCTCGCTGCTGAGACCAGGGGTGATTGTCGTAGAGAGAACTCATAAATACAAATCCGAACCAGTGTAGCCGAGATTTGAACCCACAATCTCTCTGTCCTGAGGCCGGCGTCTTGCCTCGAGACTAACCAGTCCCCCATGGACTTGGAATATGAGGAAACTGCAACAAGGAACACTTTTCATGCATAGCATGCAATGGTTCCTGCCGCCTATCCACCATATACCAGAAGTTCACGTCCTCCCGAAAGTGATGACGGTAAAATTTCTTTAAATAAGTAGATCATTATCTTGATTTTAACGCATAGGAGTGCAATTTAGAACCGAAATTAATCAGACATCGAATGCACTTTCTGCAGCGATCGAGAGAACGTGGACTAGATCCGCCATCTTAGAAACGGAAGTCCATCCTCTAATTCTAAATTCTAAAACTTTTCTAGGTGGAATCTAAAGCTTTTGTTGGTGGAATCTAAAGCTTTTCTTTGTGCAACTCAAACCTTGAAGAGCCAGTGGACTTCATAAGAGAATTCGAAATCCCAGTCATCATCATCGTGAGCCATACCGGTTGGTGTAGGCGATCATGTCCTCCCACAATCTTCTATCTACAGTGCATCGTATCAGTTCTGTTGTTGACTGTTTTCCATGCCATAACACAAAACTATCCAGTATTTTCTCTCTTTGTCGTCCGCGATCTCTCTTTCCTTTTATTTTGCCAGTTGTAACCAAGTATTCCAATTTCCTCTTCTCATGATGTGCCCGAAAAATATTGATTGTTTCTTTCTGTTTTCTTAGTTCCTTTTTTGTGTTGACCTCTTTGAGGATTTCCTCATTGGTCTTTTAAGCCGTCCAGAGAACTTTCAACATTCTTCTGAGAAATCCCATCTCTGTGGTCTCTAGTCGTCTTTTCATTTGCTTGTCTACTGTCAATGATTCACTTCCGTAAGTCAGAATTGGTTCTATATAGCATCGATGAACTCTCTTTCTCATTTCTATTGACATAGATTATCCCAGTCATAGAAGACGCTAAGATCGACTAAATGTACGGACTCATGTCAATTATCTTTCTATGAAGATTGAAGCGGGCTATTGTTCATAACAAAATTATCGAAGAATATGTTATGGTTTCACCTGACCAGCTCAAATCTTTTAAACGATGACATTATAGTCCCAAACAACCAGGTAGGCAAAGTAAAAACGTAATCAAAATGTAGTAAAACAAAAGTAATGAGTTACTGAGTTACTTGCGGGTTATCATCATTGCACTCCGAACACGTGTTTATTTAAATCATCTGGCAGTACAGATAAGTAGGACACCAACATGGATTGCTAAAACTGGCAGATGACAACACAATAAGTCATCTCTTAACACTGTTTAATGATGTGTGACGTAATGAATCCCCACCACAAGAGTAGGAAAAATGGCGTTATTGTGACGCTCCCTAAACAAGTTTTCTCAGATTGTAACAATTGATAAACAAGATTTCTCAGATTGTAACAATTGATAAACAAGATTTCTCAGATTGTAACAATTGATAAACAAGATTTCTCAGATTGTAACAATTGATAAACAAGATTTCTCAGATTGTAACAATTGATAAACAAGATTTCTCAGATTGTAACAATTGATAAACAAGATTTCTCAGATTGTATCAATTGATAAACAAGATTTCTCAGATTGTAACAATTGATAAACAAGATTTCTCAGATTGTAACAATTGATAAACAAGATTTCTCAGATTGTAACAATTGATAAACAAGATTTCTCAGATTGTAACAATTGATAAACAAGATTTCTCAGATTGTAACAATTGATAAACAAGATCTCTCAGATTGTAACAATTGATAAACAAGATCTCTCAGATTGTAACAATTGATAAACAAGATCTCTCAGATTGTAACAATTGATAAACAAGATCTCTCAGATTGTAACAATTGATAAACAAGATCTCTCAGATTGTAACAATTGATAAACAAGATCTCTCAGATTGTAACAATTGATAAACAAGATTTCTCAGATTGTAACAATTGATAAACAAGATTTCTCAGATTGTAACAATTGATAAACAAGATTTCTCAGATTGTAACAATTGATAAACAAGATCTCTCAGATTGTAACAATTGATAAACAAGATCTCTCAGATTGTAACAATTGATAAACAAGATCTCTCAGATTGTAACAATTGATAAACAAGATTTCTCAGATTGTAACAATTGATAAACAAGATTTCTCAGATTGTAACAATTGATAAACAAGATCTCTCAGATTGTAACAATTGATAAACAAGATCTCTCAGATTGTAACAATTGATAAACAAGATCTCTCAGATTGTAACAATTGACGGGAAATCACATTAACATATATACCCCGTGAACCCTTTAGCGGCATGATGTTAGAAATATTAAAGAAGTCAGTAGAGAATTAACTCAGAGAAGAAGCTGGGTTCACATCGGTCTTGTATTGATCACATTTTTTCACTCTCAGAACCATCATTGATGAATCCATAGAATTCCAATCTTTGCCCATTTTTAACTTTGTGGATTTATGAAAGAATTCCAATAGTTTACACCGACCTACACTATAGGAAATCCTTAACATATATGGATTTTTTTTAAAAATGTGAATATTACAACAAGTATTTTATTCAGATTCAGTTTGCCATGAGAGCAGAAACTAACAACACTTATTGGTTCCAAATAGAACCAGGTGTGAAACATGGATGTGTGACGTCACCACTTTAATAACGGAATTGCATTTGATTGTGTCATGCATAAATGCACAGAAGACAGAGAATTATGAATTAAATAGATTTATCACATCCTTGAAAAACTCGACTTGGCAATCTTAAGCTCAACACGCCCTGATGCTGAAGAAACAAACTTGAACAACTCGACTTGGCAATCTTAAGCTCAACACGCCCTGATGCTGAAGAAACAAACTTGAACAACTCGACTTGGCAATCTTAAGCTCAACACGCCCTGATGCTGAAGAAACAAACTTGAACAACTCGACTTGGCAATCTTAAGCTCAACACGCCCTGATGCTGAAGAAACAAACTTGAACAACTCGACTTGGCAATCTTAAGCTCAACACGCCCTGATGCTGAAGAAACAAACTTGAACAACTCGACTTGGCAATCTTAAGTTCAACACGCCCTGATGCTGAAGAAACAAACTTGAACAACTCGACTTGGCAATCTTAAGCTCAACACGCCCTGATGCTGAAGAAACAAACTTGAACAACTCGACTTGGCAATCTTAAGTTCAACACGCCCTGATGCTGAAGAAACAAACTTGAACAACTTGACTTGGCAATCTTAAGCTCAACACGCCCTGATGCTGAAGAAACAAACTTGAACAACTCGACTTGGCAATCTTAAGCTCAACACGCCCTGATGCTGAAGAAACAAACTTGAACAACTCGACTTGGCAATCTTAAGCTCAACACGCCCTGATGCTGAAGAAACAAACTTGAACAACTCGACTTGGCAATCTTAAGCTCAACACGCCCTGATGCTGAAGAAACAAACTTGAACAACTCGACTTGGCAATCTTAAGCTCAACACGCCCTGATGCTGAAGAAACAAACTTGAACAACTCGACTTGGCAATCTTAAGTTCAACACGCCCTGATGCTGAAGAAACAAACTTGAACAACTCGACTTGGCAATCTTAAGCTCAACACGCCCTGATGCTGAAGAAACAAACTTGAACAACTCGACTTGGCAATCTTAAGTTCAACACGCCCTGATGCTGAAGAAACAAACTTGAACAACTCCACACATCATTTCTAGTCAAATAGGCTACCAGATCAACACGACGAAATTGAAAGTTCTGGATATTACCAAAACAGACTCTGATATAACAAATAACAATTACATTCTCGCAAAAATTATTTACAAATTGTACCTACCCAGGCAGTAAATGTTAATCTCAAGAACTACAAGAACTAGCAGCAAATGTTAATCACAAGAACTACAAGAACTAGCAGCAAATGTTAATCACAAGAACTACAAGAACTAGCAGCAAATCTTAATCACAAGAACTACAAGAACTAGCAGCAAATGTTAATCACAAGAACTACAAGAACTAGCAGCAAATCTTAATCACAAGAACTACAAGAACTAACAGCAAATCTTAATCACAAGAACTACAAGAACTAGCAGCAAATGTTAATCACAAGAACTACAAGAACTAGTAGCAAATCTTAATCACAAGAACTACAAGAACTAGCAGCAAATGTTAATCACAAGAACTACAAGAACTAGCAGCAAATGTTAATCACAAAAACTACAAGAACTAGCAGCAAATGTTAATCACAAGAACTACAAGAACTAACAGCAAATCTTAATCACAAGAACTACAAGAACTAGTAGCAAATGTTAATCACAAGAACTACAAGAACTAGCAGCAAATGTTAATCACAAGAACTACAAGAACTAGCAGCAAATCTTAATCACAGAACTACAAGAACTAGCAGCAAATGTTAATCACAAGAACTACAAGAACTAACAGCAAATCTTAATCACAAGAACTACAAGAACTAGCAGCAAATGTTAATCACAAGAACTACAAGAACTAGCAGCAAATCTTAATCACAAGAACTACAAGAACTAACAGCAAATCTTAATCACAAGAACTACAAGAACTAGCAGCAAATGTTAATCACAAGAACTACAAGAACTAGCAGCAAATCGTCAATCTCAAGAACTACAAGAACTAGCAGCAAATGTCAATCTCAAGAACTACAAGAACTAGCAGCAAATCGTCAATCTCAAGAACTACAAGAACTAGCAGCAAATGTCAATCTCAAGAACTACAAGAACTAGCAGCAAATGTCAATCTCAAGAACTACAAGAACTAGCAGCAACTCGTCAATCTCAAGAACTACAAGAACTAACAGCAAATGTCAATCTCAAGAACTACAAGAACTAGCAGCAAATCGTCAATCTCAAGAACTACAAGAACTAGCAGCAAATCGTCAATCTCAGAACTACAAGAACTAGCAGCAAATCGTCAATCTCAAGAACTACAAAAACTAGCAGCAAGTCGTGGAGAACTATTATTTCCGTTCTGTGACATCTTCAGCCCGAGTGTAAAATGATGACGAATATGGACAGTAGAAAAGCAGAAAATGAAAAGTTGAAATAGGTCAGCAGGAAAACATTAAAGTTGAAATAGGTCAGCAGGAAAACATAAAAGTTGAAATAGGCCAGCAGGAAAACATAAAAGTTGAAATAGGTCAGCAGGAAAACAAGAAAGTTGAAATAGGCCAGCAGGAAAACGGAAAAGTTGAAATAGGTCAGCAGGAGAACGGAAAAGTTGAAATAGGTCAGCAGGAAAACAGAAGAGTTGAAAAAGGTCAACAGGAAAACAGAAAAGTTGAAATAGGCCAGCAGGAAAACAGAAAATTTGAAATAGGTCAACAGTAAAACAGAAAAGTTGAAAAAGGTCAACAGTAAAACAGAAAAGTTGAAATATGGCAGCAGGAAAACAGAAAAGTTGAAATAGGCCAGCAGGAAAACGGAAAAGTTGAAATAGGCCAGCAGGAAAAAAGAAAAGTTTAAATATGCCAGCAGGAAAACAGAACACTTGAAATAGGCCAGCAGGAAAAAAGAAAAGTTTAAATAGGCCAGCAGGAAAACAGAACAGTTGAAATAGGCCAGCAGGAAAAAAGAAAAGTTTAAATAGGCCAGCAGGAAAACAGAACAGTTGAAATAGGCCAGCAGGAAAAAAGAAAAGTTTAAATAGGCCAGCAGGAAAACAGAACAGTTGAAATAGGCCAGCAAAAAAAAAAAGAAAAGTTTAAATAGGCCGGCAGGAAAACAGAACAGTTGAAATAGGCCAGCAGGAAAACGGAAAAGTTTAAATAGGCCAGCAGGAAAACAGAAAAGTTGAAATAGGTCAGAAGAAAAACAGAAAAGTTGAAATAGGTCAGCAGGAAAACAGAAAAGTTGAAATAGGCCAGCAGGAAAACAGAAAAGTTGAAATAGGTCAGCAGGAAAACAGAAAAGTTGAAATAGGTCAGCAGGAAAACAGAAAAGTTGAAATAGGTCAGCAGGAAGACGGTAAAATTGAAATAGGTCTGAAAAAAAATTAAGGGGATTTGTTGGGAAACAGAAAAATTGTCAAGGTGAAGTAAAGAAAAAGGAAAACATTTGAATTTGGGAGACATACAAATTATGCAGCGGAGCAACGGAAAAATAGATGAACTGGTTTTGTGCAAAAGAAAAAAATAACGAAATTAATGTTGACATTAGAAGATAGAGGAAATGAGATTGAGCTGTAGCGCAAAGGTGGAAATGACGTCAAAGTAAGGAACGAAAGAAAACTATAGAACTTGTTTTCTTTCTTTCTTGATCACTGCATCATCCACGACATTAAGTGAACGTAAATGTGTTCTGTAGCTAGTTTATGGTAACCACGATGTTAGCACATTTCGTCTTGATAATCCGTCCTCTGTATGACATTTGTGAGTACCGGGTTGTCTTTCCTTTCCGATTCCTAATTGTTTGGTCATAATTACTCATAATAGTTAATCTCTTTCGAGGGGCACTACTGAAAGATGGAGTAGGACCTTGGTGCGCTATGTTGTTCGCGATCCTGACGAACGTAGTCAGCTGTGAGTCCGTGATGCTCTCAGCCTAGGTGTTGGTGAGCGTCTTCGTCCCCAAATAGAATATTTGAAATCGATCTGAAGAGCAATTGCAAATTTGAAATTGATCAGTTGTTGTTGTTGACGGATTGCCACGAGTTGATGCGGGCAGGTTGCCCTTTGACTCATAAGATGTGGCGGGTCATAGTGGCTTTCTTGACATTCCCGGCTCTTACTGGAGAGGTTGGAGTTCGTCTGTCCCAGGGTATGCTGGGAAGCTACTAGTCCAGCCCAGAGGTACTGCAATACAGGGTCCTCTATATCAGTATCAGCCACCACTACAGGGAACACTGCGATCCTACCTTCTGTTAGCCAGTCTGGTTTGACGCAGACTGTTTCAGGGGAGACCACGAGGAGGTAGAACTGCTAGGTCTTGGTCAGCTGATGGTGCGCCGACCCTGCTATTGCGACCGCAGGTCGCAGGCGCTTCTGCTCCCCCAAAATCGATCAGTAAAGCAATTGACAATTTAAAATCGGACACTGAAACAAGATAGAGATAGTGAAGAGACCAAGTAAAAAAACCAAACCACAAAAAAGCAAGATGATATGAAGTCGATGAGTAGAACAATTAAGGTTTGAAAAGGAATATTCAAATGTAGAAATATAAGAGCTGACATATTACAATGTAACAAAAATAACTGATGTCAAATCAATCAATAGAACAATTGAGAGTTTCCAGTCAGATAGTGGAACAACAGAAGAGTTGGAAGTGTAGCATTAAAAAAATAAATAATGGAGCTTGAAATGTAGCATTGAAGAAGTACATAAGTTGAAGTAGAACAGTAAGAAATAGAGGAGATGAAACGGTATGTTTAGCCTGAAATAATATTACCTGTGATAACACGTTTAGAATTTACCCGTATGTAGTGACGCTTGAATACATCGAATACATAAATAAGCGAGAGAAATATAAGAGTTGAAACTGAACAGTAAAATAAGAGGAATTGAAACTGAACACTAAAATAAGAGGAATTGAAACTGAACAGTAAAATAAGAGGAATTGAAACTGAACAGTAAAATAAGAGGAATTGAAACTGAACAGTAAAATAAGAGGAATTGAAACTGAACAGTAAAATAAGAGGAATTGAAACTGAACAGTAAAATAAGAGGAATTGAAACTGAACAGTAAAATAAGAGGAATTGAAACTGAACAGTAAAATAAGAGGAATTGAAACTGAACAGTAAAATAAGAGAAGTTGAACTCTGCAGTTTAACAGAACAAAAATCCATACTAGTTGTATTATTACCATATAAAATAATTTAAGTTAAAGTTTAGCAAAAGGAACAAAAATACAAGATGAAATAAGATAATTAGAGCAGTTGAAGTCTTTAAGTACAAAATAGATCAATTGAAATTGGGGAAATTAAAAATAGAGAAGTTGACGTGGTACGATTAGCCTAACATAACATTATGTGGGAAACTACGTTAAAAATGTACACGTATGTAGTGACACTTGAATACATTGGACATATAAAGAAACGGCAGATAAAATGGTTTGGCTACGTGATAAAGCAGAAAGGTCAAAATACAAAACAACGAGCTTTCAATGAATGATTCGAGAATACCAAACCCAAGGGTCGATCACGAAAACGATGGATTAAAGGAATATGCTTGCTTGCATGCTGCTTTGCTTGCTTGCGTTCGCCCGATGACTAAAGTATTCTAGAGTATTCGTAGATGATATAATTCCTCTTCATCATCCGCCCTTAAAAGGACGCTAAGTGGGTGTGTCTGCGTTGTGTTGTGGTTTGCAGTATAACTGAGATATTTGCGCCTTTCGGCCCAACACATCCGACTTCAGCACGACATTTTTAAGTACCGGGTTGTCTTCCCTCTCCGATCCCTACTCGCTTGACTAGACGGGTTAGCCTGTTACTCGAAGCACCGCGAAGAGGTGGAGCAGTGTCGGGATGGTTCTGGTTCACCGATCGTGGCGCAAGCCATCAGCTGTGGGTCGCTGACAACTTCCAGCTATGGTGCGTGCCTTTGCCTCCTAATTGAATATTAGAAACAAGAGTAAACATAACAATAAGAGTAGCTAATAACAGAGCAAAAGACCACAAACTATATCTCCCCTCGACACTGAAAGGCAAATTAGGACGAAAAGAAGTAAAGAAAGAAGCAGTAGTGATACTAGTCAAATCTCCTCATCTCTTTGTTTCAAGCCACAAACCGTCTCCACTCAATGGGAGACCATCAATGTTGAGTATAATACCACCTGGTCTCGTTATTACGTGTTCTTTGAAATAGTTTTAAAAAGACACAGACAAAATAAACAATAAACTGCATGCATCTCTATTCATATGCAATAAATATCATTCAATACATTTTCCACTTAAACACTATGAATATATGAAAGAAACTAAATGATAAAGAGATGATATTACAGACATCAAAGAAAGGCTTAATTGTTTTTAATGACATTCAGCTGTATATATGGTAATTACAGAATAGAGTAAGATAAAACTTATTCATGTGACGAGTGTAGTGTTTTTTAACAGGAGCCGTGACAATTAACAAGACTAATAGTACGTTGGTTATTATGGGATTTGAGATAGATGGGGATGCGACGGGGAAAGGGGAGAATTATCTGCATCATGCATGACGTTTTCATTTCTTGTAAATTATACAATCGTTATTTCTTTATTGAGATGTTTTCGATTTTATTTCACTAATTTATGTTCGTTTTAATTTTACAATGATATTCTTGTTTCTTTATTTAAATATACTTCGATCGTTTTTCATTTTTTTTTACTAAGTTATACTACTTTCTGTGAGCGTGTTCTCGAGTTATACTTTTAGTTTACTAGCTTTCTCTCATTGTTATGTGCTTGGTTATTATAATTTTAGTCATCTCTTTATTTCACTTAGTTATAACTGTTTCTTTTAATACGTTATGATATGTTATATATTATGAAATCATACTCTTTCGTTATATCTATATATTACATGTATAGGGGACTGGTTGGTCTTGAGGCAAGACACCGGCCTCGAGACAGAGAGGTTGTGAGTTCAAATCCCGGCTGCACTAGTTGGGATTTTTTTTTGTGATTTCTCTGCGGCAAACACCCCTGGTCTCAGCAGCGAGGCCCGGCTTGAAACGTCAATTAATCATCGACGGAAAAAAAAATTTGAGTACCTCGGAAATCGGGAGTTAAAATTAATCATAACCGTGTAAAATAGGAAATACCGTAAGTTAGATTTTTAAAAAAATCAAATATAAAATATTGATAATGTAATCTAAGAAGAGAAAATGCTACATTAAAATTTGGAATAGAAATAATAATAAAGTTATTAAATGACATCTACAACAGTTGATATATAGCGGGTGATCTACTAACCTTCATACTCAAAGTTCAACCAAGGAAAAACGGTACCACAGATTGTGATGATCATATAGAAAAAGTTTTACGAGACATTATCATCATGTTTCATACCGGTTGGCGCAGACAATCATGTCCTTCCACAATTCTCTGTCCATAGTACATTGTTTCAATTGTTTTGTTGACTGTTTATCATGCCATGACACCAAACTATCCAGTATCATCCCTTATTGACTTCGCGATCTCTCTGTTCATGTATTGTGTCAGTTGTAACCAAGTATTCCAACTTTCCTGCTATGCCCAAAGATATCGGTTGTTTCTCTCGCTCTTTGAACATTTACTCGTTGGTCTTTTTAGCAGTCCACGAAACTCTCAACATTCATCTAAGAAAACTCATCTCACAGGCCTCTAATCGTCTTTTCATATATTTATCGCTTGTCCTTGATTCGCTTCAGGCCAGAATTGACTCTATATACCACAGATAAACTCTCTTTCTCACTTCTATTAACATAGACTTTTTAAACAGGATGTTTTTCATGTTCTGAAATCCTACCACGGCCTATGCTTTTCTGATTTATATTTTTGCTCTGCACTTTCCGTCGAATGTTGTGCCCAAATATCTGAGGCACTTCGCTTGTTTCAGATTTGTTCCGCTTATTTTGATGTTTCATGATGGAGAGTCTTATTTCTTTCATATGTTACTGGTCATATAACCAAAATACTAGTAAGAGACATCATTGGAAGAGAGGGAAACTCAATTAGACCAGAAATTAGTGAACATTGTGGATTTGTAGTTAAAGGTAATAATAAAGCCTTATACATCGTATTAGAGGAATTCATCATTGGAGTAATTACAAATATCTTCTTCTTTTACCTTTCAGCTCCATGTGGAGCATAGGTCTTCAACAAACACTTTCCAAATCGATCTGTTTCTCGCCCATTCTTTTAAGATCATTCCATGTCCTCCCCATCATTTTCATCTCTGCTTTCGTCTGTCTTCTCCAAGAATATTTTGACTTCCTCTTTGTCTTCTACCTTGGGGATTCCAGAAAAAAAGGGCCTATTGTGTAATACTCTAAGTTGGCTTCCGCAGTGTGTCCTATCCTAGCGCCATCGTCTTCGCTGTATCTCTTTATCCACTGGTACTTGACTGGTACATTTCCATAATTCTATGTTAGTGATTTTGTCCTGCCATTTCCATCCTTTTATTCTGCGTAAGTATCCGTTAATAAGAGTCTGTATCGTCGTGATTGTCATTTTTGTTGTTCTTCATGTTTCACAGCCATTTAATAAGACTGACTTTAGAGTTGAAAATTTTTATTTTTGTGAGCACAAATATATGCTTATGGTTTTTGTAGATTACAAAGAAGTTGACAAAGTGAGGGATCAAGATATGATCACAATATTAGAAAGCTCTAACGTTGACAGCAAAGATCTAGCTAGACACTCTAAAAGAATGAAAGTTGCAAAAAAAAAACAAAAAAAAATATGGCAATATTATGGCGAAACATGAAACTACAATGATTATAGAGAAGTAAACATAATTTATTTTACAAAGAATTGAGTGCAATACAAAGCAGAACTGAATATTACGGCCTCACATGAATCTTAAATGTTGAAAACGGTAGAGAAGTACGGGAAAGTGGATCCAGACTTGTATTGGAAAAGTGAAGATAGTGCTTCATCTGAGTTCTCAGAATGTATTCTGCAACCAAAGATGAAGATCACATTACCAACATTTATAGAGCTGGAAGGGCAAATCTTAAATATGAAATAATAGAACAGCTCCATAAACAACAGCAGTCTTGGGAGATATGAAATAGCACTTGGTGAACAATCATCGTCCTGTGCCATATTGGTTGCCGTAGACGCTCATGTCCTTCCACAATCGTCTACCACAGTGCATTGTATCAATTCTGTTGACTGTTTTCCATGCCATGACACAAAGCTATCTAGTATATTATCTCTTTGTCGCACGCGATATCTCTTTCCCTGTATTTTGCCAGTTGTAACCAAGTATTCCAAATTTCCTCTTCTCATGATGTGCCCGAAAAATGTTGATTGTTTCTCTGATGTTTTTTAGGAGCACTCTTTTTGTGTTGCCGTCTTTGAAAATGTCCTTATTGGTCTTTTTAGTTGTTCTGGGAACTTTCAACATTCTTCTGAGAAATCCCATGTGTGTGACCTCTAATCGGCTTTTCATTTGTTTGTCTATTGTCCATGATTCGCTTTGGTGAACAATATTCTTTGAATATTGAATAACTGAACAAGCGGTCATTTTTATTCTTGTGACAGTAAGAAGAAAGAAAGATAACAACTAAAGTAAGTGTAGCAACCTCGAAAAAATGTAATCTCGATCTCTCGATGGTCACCTGGAGCTGTTATCACTGATAGCCGTTCTTTGCATCGCCAATTGAGACTTAAAATTAGTTGTTGTGGTATATTATTGCATTCCTTTTGCAACACTTGCGCTAACTTGTAATGATTTTCAAGATGATTTTGTTTACTTCGCAGCCTAGGATCCTCCAGTCCATCACAAACAGGATCCGGTCAGTCAGTAGGTCATGGTTAGACATTAATTTGTTGCTGAAAGTAGTACTTGAACAAACATATATGGACGACCGTTGTTGTGCTGAAATATTCTACCTGGTCCATTTGTATTTTGGAAAGGCTCGTTGTGTGATGTGATAATTTCCTCTCAGTATCCAATAATCTACAGGTTGTCATCGTGTGATGTGATGATTTCATCTCAGTATCCAATACTCTACAGGTTGTCATCGTGTGATGTGATGATTTCATCTCAGTATCCAATACTCTACAGGTTGTCATCGTGTGATGTGATGATTTCATCTCAGTATCCAATACTCTACAGGTTGTCATCGTGTAATGTGATGATGTCATCTCAGTATCCAATACGCTACAGTTTGTCATCGTGTGGTGTGATGATGTCATCTCAGTATCCAATACGCTACAGTTTGTCATCGTGTGATGTGATGATGTCATCTCAGTATCCAATACGCTACAGTTTGTCATCGTGTGATGTGATGATGTCATCTCAGTATCCAATACGCTACAGTTTGTCATCGTGTGGTGTGATGATGTCATCTCAGTATCCAATACGCTACAGTTTGTCATCGTGTGATGTGATGATGTCATCTCAGTATCCAATACGCTACAGTTTGTCATCGTGTGATGTGATGATGTCATCTCAGTATCCAATACGCTACAGTTTGTCATCGTGTGATGTGATGATGTCATCTCAGTATCCAATACTCTACAGGTTGTCATCGTGTTATGTGATGATTTCCTCTTAGTATCCAATACTCTTCAGGTTGTCTTCGTGTGATGTGATGATTTCATCTCAACATCTAATACTCTTCATGTTGCCATCAATGATGATCACATCGGTCTGGCTATATCAGAAATTCCTCCTCATATCATCACACTTCCTCCCCTCATCATCTTGTTCCTCTATAGCTCACTATTGTTCGGTTAAACGTTCTCCCTGACGCCCATCACCAAACAGCGTACATCATTGTCTTGCAAACAGAATATTGAATCATCAAAGAACTATATCTATCTCAGTTGATGATAAGTCCGTGATACATACAGTCTGGCTCAGACCAATCCCGCCTATCTATGGCAATCTGACAGTAATGGTCTAAGTGCAGGCCTGTACTGCAACACATTTTCAGCCTCTGTGAGTCTGTTCTGCTCTGATCTACACGATACAAGCCTTTAAACTTTGAATGACCCTTGCAGTCAGTGTTGCTCCTGGATAAACCTGTTACGAAGATGCTTAAGGCGTATGAAACGGTCTTGTAAGTAAAGTAATAATCAGGATTTATATCAGGGCTTAGCTGTGGTAACCCCCCACCCCAACCCCGCCCCCACCCCCCCCCCCCCCCCTTGGCGGAAAATTGTAACAATATAATAATTACATTTATAATATCCGCTATAAAACAATGATAAATATGGTTGTAAGATAATGAGAATTATAACAATGAAAATGTAAAACAAAATAATATAGTAGTACGTTTTTAGTAACGAAATATACATAATTGAGATTTTCAAATCAAGACTACATTATTAATAAAGACTTTAAATTGTCTCTCTTTTCAATGATTTCTCCACCTTCGGCCTCGCCCCTGAGTATTATTTTTTTCTGAAAGAAACAAAGAAGAAGATTCCGTGGAATCCACGTTGCACAAGCCTTAGAGAATCGGAGAGTTTTTATAATTGCATTTGCACTACCAATGTTGACTGACAGCTTAAAGCCCAATTGTTGAGTAGTGAGGCGCCTATCCGCAAGAATAATGCCCTTGAGCTCATTTCAACATCTCTGCATAGGTGGCTGTGCTAGGCCATCCACAGGGTACCCGATCAAGAAGGGCCGTATCTCCACTTTCCGATTATTTTAATCTTTGATCCCAACAACTTACTGTTCTCCTGTCGATTGTAAAACTTCCATACACATCACAGAGGCGCTTGTGAATGTTCACAACAGTTTCCTTCTCTAAAACGAGAAATTCTATCACAATTCGCTGCTTATAACGCAAGTTGCTAACATGCTCCACTTCAACGGTATATTGCAGTCGTATTATGTGGCCGATTGCAGTCCAAATTAGTGCACACAATCAATACATGACATATTTAAAGGGTGCAAAATATTCATGCTTCTATGTTTACTATTAGCTGAGAAAACCGATGTGGTGCATTATCTTTTGAATGCCCCTCGTTAATAAAAAGGATGGTCAGACAGAGAGAGACATGGATTATTATACACAAAGACACAAAGATGATAAGGCTTAAAAGCAGGCACATATATGAACAAAGAGATGGACAAATTGTTACTCTAGAACATAGATACAGGCACAGACTGGATGATATTGAAACACACAGATGATTCCAGATGATTTTGATGATTCCAGATGATTTGATGATTCCACAGGCGATGGCGGTTGAGCAATTATGGATTGTAATTCATTTGCAGTGATACCGGGGCCTTCGACCAACTAGAACTACACAGATATACACATAACCAGAGAGCTGAAACACAGATGAACACTTACACAGAGAGTTCAGGTACACAGACAATCAGACCCAGAAGACAGACTCTAACAGAGAGATACAGACACAGACCTCACGAAGCATAATCATCCAGAAGCAGACAAAGAGATCTAATCTGACAGAAAAATTCATAACCAAACAGACACATACCATCGATGCACGTACATAGAAAACTACAAAACATGCCCGCAGTGTGTTGAAATGTCACGTACAATTGCGTCACATGAGTGACATTTCCCTCAGTACACACGGTCATGGAATGAAAATGTATATAAATGTTATTTGCTATGTCGTTAGAATGAGTAATCTCAACCGATGTTCCACATTAAAGAATAATGAATAATAAATATTATTATTATTTTAATCCGGGCGGTAATATGTGTGGTGTCCCTTCATGGATGATGGGAAATGTGTAATTTCCGATTGGCTGGTTGCGGTTTCACGTGAATGCTAAAGGTGAGGTGGTTCAACGAGAAGGTTAAAAATTGGGTGGAGGGGGGGGGGTGGAATAATGGTTCATTGTTGCGGGTGAATGGTGTTTCGAAATTGAGTGGTGGGATAAAGTATAACTGGTGATTTAATGGTGAATTTTTGGGGCCGAAGGTATGCGTGATTTTGTAGAAGAGTGATGCTTTGGATTAAGGGAGAGTGGAGCCTCTGTGGCTGAGTAGTGTGCTCGCTTCCTGATCGGTAGGGTACGGTCGGATTCGATCCCTCGAAGCGGCCCACTATTTTTTTTCCCGACCGACAAGACTCCGGGGTTCACCCAGCCTCTAACAATGGGTTTCACAGATTTTTCCCGGAAGACAAAAGCCTGGCGCGATACCGACTACATCACCTAAATTGTCACGTGGTCATTGAAGATATGGTCATCATCATCATTAAATACCGGGCCTACTGGCGTAGGTGATCATGTCTCTCCACAACTTTCGATCTTGACAGTTATTTATCATTTCTGTTCTTGACCTTCTGCCAAGCCATTCTCTTAAGCTGTCTGGTATTTTTTCTCTTTTCTTCCCTCTATCTCTTCGTCCCTCAATTTTCCCAGTTGTCACAATATATTCCAGCTGTTCACTTCTCATTACATGGCAAAAAATGATGATTGTTTCTTCTTAATAATGGAAATTAGCTCTCTTTTTGCTTTGCCCTCTTTCAGAATATTTTCATTACTCTTCTTAGCTGTCCGTGGTATTCTCAACATTCTTCTGTAAAACCACATTTCTACAGACTCCCGTGATTTTCTTGTCTGTTCTGTATAATAACAAAATATGGTCAATAATACCATATTCCTCTAACGCATTGTAAGTCGTGGAGGGAACCTATACTTTACTTATGAGTGGTGGGATGAGTGGATGAGCTTATTTAAGTTTAAGTTTAGCTTAGTCGACGGATCATTCCACGTGGGGCACGTCCAGTAGGGCTCAGGTCACCTCCGCCATTATGTTCATCAGTGTGTGGAGGCTCACTACTCCAGTTCTGCTTAGATCTGATATTCTTCTGTGTCTCCCCGTGTAGCACTCGTGTCTGGCATCCCCAGGTTTGACATGATGTAGTTCAGTCTCTACATGGTTGTAGATGCATGATCATTGACTGAATCACCAGCGCACTCTGTTTCTCTGAGAGCATTTAAAATAGTAAAGGTAAAATACGAGACTTGAGACCAAACCAAAGGGCCGACCACGAAAAAGATGGATTGACGAAATATTAGAAACACTAGGAAACAAAACAGCAGCAGAGTTAAACAGAAGAGCAAAAGACTGCAAATTATATCTCTCCCTTGACACTGAAAGACAAATAAGGAAGGAAAGGAGTAGAAGAAAAAGATTTGCGAATTAGAATTCAGACTTAGAATAGTTTGTTCAATAAATAAAAACTAATTCAAGAACAGCTCAATTTGTAAAGCTAAAGGTAAAGTAAGCTAGTAAAGGGAGCTCTTAAAAAACATCAGAAAGAAGCAATCAACATTTTTTGGGCACATCATGAGAAGAGGAAAGTTGGAATACTTGGTTACAACTGGCAAAATAAAAGGAAAGAGAGATCGCGGACGACAAAGAGAGAAAATACTGGATAGCTTGGTGTCATGGCATGGAAAACAGTCAACAACAGAACTGATACGATGCACTGTAGATAGAAGATTGTGGAGGGACATGATCGCCTACGCCAACCGGTAAGGCATATGATGATGAAAGGTAAAGTACGAGACTTGAATCGGCGTCTTAGAACGCGAGTTTTCACCCATATGCCTCGGCCGTCGATCAAGAAGTGATCGGAGACTTCTGGATAGCGTCGCTTCAAGCATCGAAACTCGCGATCCGAGGCGGAATTTTTCACCTTCCAAGAGTACTACCCTAATACGTATTTCTGCCAGCGGCTGGGTCAACCGAGGAGGTATTGTTTTTTCCTAACAACGAGTACAACTCTCAATTCAAAATGTCTTCGTGGAAAGGATGAGTGTATGAGTGAAGACGGTGGGGGTGTAAGTGTTGGTTTGACGAGATGAGTGGGAAAAGGCTGACATGCGGGACCTATTTTATTTCAAATGAATTTTACGCGTTAATCCGTTTTTCCCTGGCAGCCGTGTGCACAGGGGTCCCTCACCGCACAAGCAGATAACTCCAACTTCGGAGGTACACATATTTTTTTCCGTCCATGAGTAATTGACGTTTCAAGCCGGGCTTCACTGCTGAGACCAGGGGTGGTTCCCACAGAAATAAATCATAAATAAATCATAAATAAATCAGAAATAAATAATAAATAAATCATAAATAAATCAGAAATAAATTAGAAATAAATCAGAAATAAATCAGAAATAAATTAGAAATAAATCAGAAAAAAATCATAAATAAAAATCCCAACTGGTGCAACCAGGATTTTAACCCACAACCTGTCTGTCTCGAGGCCGTCGTCTTGCCTCGAGACAATCCAGTCCCCCGGTGCCTAATTTTAAACAGGTGAGGCCCTAAGCTAAATGAAACTTTTAGGTGGCCCCAAATCTCTATTAATAAATTAACACTTGAAGGACAAAAACTTGTTATCGGGTGTTATAAAACGCCTTGCACCACGTGGGTCTTCGTATACATTTAAGGGGTAATGATGTCCTATTTCTTTTTACCACTTTAGCGACATTATTTCTCATAAATAATGTTTAACCATGTGGATCAATGGTGGAGAATTTCAAAAACAGGAAAGCCAATTCTGATGAAATACAGTGAAGTCTCGAAACAAATTATTTTATAGGTTTTTGGGGCTGAGGGGGTCCGGCCCTGGGGTTGAGGGGGTTCGGGATGGGGTTGAGGGGGTTCGGCTCTGGGGTTGAGGGGATTCGGCCTGGGATTGAGGGGTCCGGCCCTGGGGTTAAGGGGATTCGGCCTGGGGTTGAGGGGGTCCGGCCCTGGGGTTAAGGGGTTCGGCCTGGGGTTGAGGGGGTTCGGTCCTGGAGTTGAGGGGTCCGGCTCTGGGGTTGAGGAGGTACAGCTCTGAGAATGAGGGGGTCCGGCCCTGGGGTTGAAGGGGTCCTGCCCTGGGGTTGAGGGGGTCCGGCCCTGGGGTTGAGGGGGTCCGGCCCTGGGGTTGCGGGGATTCGGTCCTGGAGTTAAGGGGTCCGGCCCTGGGGTTGAGGAGGTATAGTTCTGGGGTTGAGGAGGTACAGCTCTGAGGTTGAGGGGGTCCGGCCCTGGGGTTGAGGGGGTCCGGCCCTGGGGTTGAGGGGATAGTGCCCTGGGGTTAAGGGGGTCCTGTCATGGAGTTGAGGGAGTAGGTTGTGGTCTGTTTGACAAGATGAGTATGTAAATGAATGATGACCCGAGGGTACGAGTGAATGACTAAGGTATGATTTGAGAGATAAAAGTATGACTAATTGGTTAGAAGATAACTGAAGATTTGAGGGACATGTGGTGAGTTGCATGAAGAAGTTGTGGCTTGGGAAGCTTTTAGTGATGAGTTGCAGCCTAGTGGAGAAGTGATAATGCGCGGAATAAGACCTGATTTTAGAGATGAGTGGAGCCGTGATAGCTCAGTGGTTAGTGAACTGGACTACAAAGGACAAGAGGTAGGGTTCAATCCCAACTGACGGCTTCTGGTTCACCCAGCCTTTAATGGGTACCGGATTTTTTTTTCTGGGGAAATAAAGCAGCACGGGCGTAATACCGACCACATTACCCCAAAAATCATGTGCCGAGGGTCTGTAAAATCTATGGTCACTAACACTATATTCCCTACACGCCACTTGGCGTGATGGGGGGCTCTTTACTTTTTACTTACTTACAGATGAGTGGTATTTTCATCATACATGTTGTGTATGAACATGTTTTGTATTAACACGATTCGCAGAACAGTCTTCGGGCTATTTTATCAAAACGTCAACGAGTTAGCATGCTTAGCTAGGGTTTTCCTTTTTTTTTAGTTTTTTTTTTTTAATGTCGACACTCGAAATGTCGTTTTCATCAAGTCGTGGAAAGAGTCAAAATAAAACCATCAAGTCGTGGAAAGAGTCAAAATAAAACCATCAAGTCGTGGAAAGAGTCAAAATAAAACCATCAAGTCGTGGAAAGAGTCAAAATAAAACCATCAAGTCGTGGAAAGAGTCAAAATAAAACCATCAAGTCGTGGAAAGAGTCAAAATAAAACCATCAAGTCGTGGAAAGAGTCAAAATAAAACCATCAAGTCGTGGAAAGAGTCAAAATAAAACCATCAAGTCGTGGAAAGAGTCAAAATAAAACCATCAAGTCGTGGAAAGAGTCAAAATAAAACCATCAAGTCGTGGAAAGAGTCAAAATAAAACCATCAAGTCGTGGAAAGAGTCAAAATAAAACCATCAAGTCGTGGAAAGAGTCAAAATAAAACCATCAAGTCGTGGAAAGAGTCAAAATAAAACCATCAAGTCGTGGAAAGAGTCAAAATAAAACCATCAAGTCGTGGAAAGAGTCAAAATAAAACCATCAAGTCGTGGAAAGAGTCAAAATAAAACCATCAAGTCGTGGAAAGAGTCAAAATAAAACCATCAAGTCGTGGAAAGAATCAAAATAAAACCATCAAGTCGTGGAATTAGTCAAAATAAAACCAAGTCCAACGGTTTGCTCTATCAGTCTGCGGCCAAGGAAAGTAGGAGAAGAAGAATCCTTATATGTAGAAAATCTTGTTGGATCACCAGTATTTTGTGAGTGGCTAAAATGTGTATCAGTTTGGGAGCTGGTAGTCTAAAGACATCGACCTCTGGATTTGAAGGTCCTGGTTCAATTCTACCAGTTGGAATATATAAAACAATTTTAGTCCGTGGTTTCTTCGTCACTTTAACTCAGATCTCTTGATAGTGAGATCCGACGTCTAGCCCTCTCTGGGTGGTGAGATTCGACGTCTAGCCCTCTCTGGGTGGTGAGATCCGACGTCTAGCCCTCTCTGGATAGTGAGATCCGACGTATAGCCCTCTCTGGGTGGTGAGAGTCGACGTCTAGCCCTCTCTGGGTGGTGAGATCCGACGTCTAGCCCTCTCTGGATCGTGAGATCCGACGTCTACCCCGTTCTGGATAGTGTGATCCGGCGTCTAGTCTCTGGGTGGTGAGATCCAATATCTAGCCCTCTGTGTGGTGAGATCCAACGTCCTGCCCTCTCTGGATAGTGAGATCCGACGACTAGCCCTCTCTGGATAGTAAGATCCGATGTCTAGCCTTCTCTGGATAGTGAGATTCGATGTCTAGCCCACTCTGGATAGTGTGACCCTTGTCTAGCCCTCTCTGGATAGTGGGATCCGATGTCTAGTCCTCTCTGGATAGTGAGATCCGATGTCTAGCCCTCTTTGGATAGGGAGATCCGACGTCTAGCCCTCTCTGGATAGTGAGTTCCGACGTCTAGCCCTCTCTGGGTAGTGAGATCCGACGTTTAGCCCTCTCTGTGTAGTGAGATCCGACGTCTAGCCCTCTCTGGATAGTGAGATCCGACGTCTAGCCCTCTCTGGATAGTGATATCCGACGTTTAGCCCTCTCTGGATAGTGAGATCCGACGTCTAGCCCTCTCTGGATAGTGAGATCCGACGTCTAGCCCTCTCTGGATAGTGAGATCCGACGTCTAGCTCTCTCTGGATATTGAGATCCGACGTCTAGCCCTCTCTGGATATTGAGATCCGCCGTCTAGCCCTATCTCGGATAGTGAGATCCGACGTCTTGCCCTCTCTGGATAGTGAGATCCGACGTCTAGCTATCTGGGATAGCGGCGAAAAATAGGAGGACCCGTGTTCACTCGCGCACGTCAAAGAACCCTTGGATGTTAAAAAATGAAAAGAGTAGACCTAAATAAGGCACCCGCCCGAACAAAACTGTCAACAAAAAATCTAGTAACACCGATGAATCACAGAGAACGTAGAAAATAAACACAAAATGGTATTGAGCAGCTAGACTAACAGAAAGACAAGACAAACTACAACATTTCGGCTAAAGTCTTCATCAGGTACAACAAACAAATTATACACATTAAACACAAAATTCCGAGTAAGAACGCACAACAACTATACAGATCTAAAAAAATGTGGGAATAGACGATGGCCGTGATTTTCTTAAAGTCTGATTAAAAGATTATATATAGACTATATAACTATATATATAGGGCAGGTAGGATTTAATTCTACCAAAGGAGGCAAACAATGAAGAAATGGAAAAATTTGAAAAATGAAAGGACCTCATAGGGTACAAAGAATACAAGATGGAGAATAAAATGAAAGAGAGGATAGGGGTGGCAAGAGGGAAACAAGATCAAGAGGGGTAATATAGATAAAGCAAGGAAGAATAGGGACAGATCAAGAAAAACATGGAGAGGAGATAAGGGATTAAAGAAAAAAAGTGAAAAGAGTATAATCCTCTCAGCTGGAGAGAACCAAAGCTGGCTAAGAGTTGATTCTCCAACGTAACACGGCTATGGGTATCAGAGCAACAAAGAGATGATGTCAGTAATCTGGAAGTCATCAGAGGTATTATGTTCTGGCGATTTGAAATGGGAGGAGACTGGAGCGCTAGAATCATGCTTAATGTTATATAAGTGTTCACAGATTCTATCACTCAAGGTCGACCTGTTTGTCCAATATATATTTTTTAGACAACGTTGGCAGATGATGGTGTATATCATATTCCGGGAAACGCACGTAAATTCTTCCTGAATATCAAAAGGCCCATCCGGGAACAAGACTTTGTGAGATGAAACCCAGACCGTGCTATTGAGTTCGTGCAGATGGGTCAGGGTTTTGCTCGTGGGGAAAATCAGAGTCCCTATGAATATTCCGGTTTGCAGTGATGATGATCCTGACATAACATAACCAGTCTGGGAACTGAAACTGTTGCATAGTTACTTCTTTCTCGAAATAAAACACCACGGAACACAACAGTCTGGGCAGTAATATAGTCAAATAGGTAGGAACAGAGAATGATACCAAAATAAGGATATCAAAAGCAAGAGGAGCATTCGTTGCACTGGGAAACATACGGAAATACAAAGAAAAAAGGTTAAATATAAAAATATAAATTTTCAACTCAAGTGTTAAGTCAGTCCTATTATTTGACTGACAATCATGAAGATGCAGACTTTTATTAATGGATGCTTGCGCAGGATTATAGGGTGGAAATGGCAGGACCAAATCATTAACATAGAATTATGGAAATGTAACAGTCAAATACCGGTGGTTAAAGAGATACAGGGAAGACAATGGCGCTGGATAGGACACTTATTGCGGGAGCTAGCTGAGAGTATTACACAAAATGCCCTTTTAGGAATCCCCAAGGAAAAAGACCAAGAAGAAGACCAAATTATTCTTGGAGAAGACAGATGGAAGCAGAGGTGAAGATGATGCAGAAAACCTGGAATGATCTTAAAAGAATGACAAGAAACAGAACTGCTTGGAAAGTGTTTGTTGAAGACCTATACTCCACAGGGAGCTGAAAGTGTTTGTTGAAGACTTACTTATGCACCACAGGGAGCGGAAAGGTAAAAGACGATGATCAACATAACAGTCACTACTAACAATGTTTCAGCTAAAATTACCCCCAACACATATAAAAATTACTCCCAACACATATAAATTACTCCCAACACAGTGCTAAACTGACACGTTTCAAATATTCTTACACTCCCTCTTCACCCCCCTCCCTCCCCCACCCCAACCCCATAGCCACATCTGTGCAAACCATGCCCCATATGTTTATACCGCGTCTAATTGAGCAGTACACATTTATAACTGCTTCAATGTCTCCATCTCTCAGATTTAAATGTATAAACGAACTCTATTAAAACTTAATACATATCATTATTGCGCACAAAGAAATTCTAATGATGCACATGTTGACTTTTAACTATAAATATTAAAATTAAGCTCTTTGTAAGCTTTTGATGATATATTGGAAAAAAAAAAACGAATTTGATTAAAGTTATTAACATTCATTTGATGTTCTTTTTTTGAACATTGAGTGAGGTAATTTTCAATTATGTTTACGTTTTCAGTAGATGCAGCGTTTTTAATTTAAGCGTCTGTGTTTGCTTCGTTATATTGTTAGTTATATCGTTTCTTATATTTAATTATTTCAAATAGGGGGAATAATTACATACATAAAAGACTTTAAAATTCGTCGTATTTTTTGCTCATAAAACTATAATGCCCTTGAAATTAAGTGTGTGCTCCTGACAATTTATTTTTTATAGCTGACATTACAACACAATAATCAGGCTGAGAGGTGGAGAGACGATTAAGTGGAGAAATTAATCAGGACGAAATTATACATGCAGATGGACGGGAGGAAAGGAAGGGAAGGACGAAGGAAAGGAGGAAGGAAGGAAGGAAGGAAGGAAGAAGGAAGGAAGGAAGGAAGGAAGGAAGGAAGGAAGGAAGGAAGGAAGGAAGGAAGGAAGGAAGGAAGGAAGGAAGGAAGGAAGTATTGAGGGAGGGAAAACTGATAAACGAAGGATTGAAGGTAGGACGGATTGAAGGAGAAAGAAGGAACGAAGGATTGAAGGAAGAAGGGAGACAGGAAAAATGGAACGAAAGATTGGGGGAGGGGGAAGGATGAAGGGAAAATGGAGCGAAGGATTGATAGTAGAAAGAAGGAGCGAAGGATTAAAGAGGGGGGATATAAAGCAAGGGAGGAAATGTTGACATTAGTTGAAGGCATAAGCAAAGCGGTGTGTGTGTGTGTGTGTGTGTGTGTGTGTGTGTGTGTGTGGGTGTGTGTGTGTGTGTGTGTGGGGGGGAATAGGGGCTTCATTTTATTTTCTAAATAAGAAAGCTGGAGGGGGGGGAACCACCACGAAACAAAACAAAAAATAATACTAAAAATAAATATACATATGTTGTTCATCTATTGCAATAATGTGAATGAAGACAGAAAGTCAATGAAGAATTTATAACAAATTATGACGACATTCCCCATTTCATATTTGCCAGCAAAAATCTCGGCTTGTCAAGAACTTCCAGCTGTTTTCCGCTCGCAAATGTCGACCAATTAATATGGCAATATGTTCTCTTAAACTCAAATTTCATGAAAATCTGCATGCAATTTAGTCAAAGTTCAGTAAATGTTAAGCATGTTGGTGTTAGTGTTTGAAGAATATTGCGGTGGTATGTCACATGCACGCAGATGGGCGGCAGGCATGGAGGTTCTAATATTTCCTTCAATTTCTCCAGAGAAACCAGATCACAGCTGTTTGGTTTTATCACAAAGCAGTATTTTAATTCTAATCTTAAACATTTGGCAGTGCCTATGATTGAAGTGACGACAGACACAAAATGTTCTAATTTGTTTTAGCCAAAGTATGTATTTATGTATGAACGACATTTTAGAAGCTAATTCTCGGAATAAAAAGTTCAAAGATGTGAAAGTTTGAAGAGTTTCGAGGGATGCAATATTTAATTTTTAACGACACAAGTTTTTGAATATTAAAGATACAGTTTCTTCTAATCATTAAATGTATAATAGAACACGTTTGTTTATGTTATTTTACTTTAAAGATACAAATGAGGAAATCATCTAATGCATCTTATGGCAACTGTGAAAAACACATTGACGACAGCGCTGTGCTCTATCTATTAATTACCATCCAGAATGCAAAACGTATAATAATTTTCGACTACGTAAAGGTAAGGTACGAAACTTGAATCGGCGTCTTAGCACGCGAGTTTTCACACATAGTGTTCGGAGACTTCTGGATAGTGCCGCTTCGAGCATGGTAACTCACGATGCGAGCCGGCATTCCTCACCTTCCTAGAGTACTACCCTGGTACCCATTGCTGCCAACGGCTGGGTCAACCGCGAGGGGTATTTTTTTGTTCCAACCACGAGTACAAACAACTCACACTGCTTCCAGCGGGAATCGAACACGGGTTGTCCGAATGTCGGTAGCCGGAGTCGGGTAGTTTTCCCAACTAGGCTACCGAGGCCCCCTGTTCGACTACATGTCATGGTCACCAAGATTAACCAGATTATAGTCCATGATCTTTGCAAGCCTATGTCTGTTAATCACATCTATCCAATTCCTGCCATTATGTATGTCCTCCTTGTTGCACACGCTTTGTTGCGTTGTCTCAGCCTCTACCAGCTACGATCCCCCGCATTTAACGCGCTTAACCATTACAATTCTTCAGGGCGTATACAACAGTTCAGAGACAGAAGGTAGTCCACAAAAAACAGGTAATAAAACATCATAAAAGAATTGAAAGAAGCCCTCGTGTATAAGAGATATACATTTGAAGCCATGGATTTAAAACGAATTAACTTAGGCTAAAAGAAGCATATACTCAAACTATAAATGATGAATACTAGTGAAATAAGGATAATTTATTTTACAAATGACATCGTTAAAACGCATCTGTTGTTTCAAACAGCCCAAAGAATTGAAAAAAGGGATATTGCTAGTAGTACAGTAAGACTATGAGTTTATAGAACTTTAGATTGTATTCTGGGAGGAGGGTGTTGAGCTGGATGGTCTAGAGGTAAGACGCCGACTTGTGAACAAAGAGATCCCAGGTTTGATTTCAACCACAGGCGGTGGGAGTTTTTATTCAAAAATCGAATCAGTTGTATTTTTAGCTTCTTTACTCTCTACTAGTCTCTGGGTAGTGAGATCCAATAGCTAGTCCTCTCTGGGTAGTGAGATCCAATGGCTAGTCCTCTCTGGGTAGTATGATCCAATGGCTATTCTCTCTGGATAGTGAGATCCAATGGCTAGTCCTCTCTGGGTAGTGAGATCCAATGGCTAGTCCTCTCTGGGTAGTAAGATCGAATGGCTAGTCCTCTCTGGGTAGTAAGACCCAATGGCTAGTCCTCTCTGGGTAGTATGATCAAATGGCTACTCCTCTCTGGGTAGTGAGATCCAATGGCTAGTCCTCTCTGGGTAGTGAGATCCAGTGGCTAGTCCTCTCTGGGTAGTAAGATCCAATGGCTAATCCTCTCTGGGTAGTGAGATCCAATGGCTAGTCCTCTCTGGGTAGTAAGATCGAATGGCTAGTCCTCTTTGGGTAGTAAGATCCAATGGCTAGTCCTCTCGAATAACAGACAAAAAAAAACAGGAGGGCCTTTCAGCTGAAATTAATGTATGCTTAGCAGTTAAAAATTGAAAAGAGTAGCCCAAAAATGGCAGATGTCAGGCAAGATAGATAGGAATCTAATCTACCCCTTAACATCGTAAAAATGAGAGTACTCTTTAAATCCCAGAATATCTGCCTGTACCGCGAGGGACACCTGAGCACACGACTGTCAGTTTGAAAGGAACAAGTTATGTTCAGGAAAATTGTATTCAGTCCCTCGGGACTTCGCTAAAGATACAAAGATTGTGTAGGGAAACAACAACGAACTTGAAGTAAAGGAATACGCAGATCATATCAACTTTTGTCTTTGTTTTTTAGGATCGTTCTCGTTATAGTCAGACAATGCCCATTAATATTGTGGACTCTTCCCTGATAAATTAAGAAGATCTCAGCATACTACACGAGCATTATAGCGAGGGCGATTTTCTTCTTGGTAATTTCAGAATAACGATGGTCATATGTTGGACATGTGATGAGAAGAGGTAATAACCGAATAGCAAAGCAAGCCCACGTGTGGGAAACAACAGGTAAGAGGAAAAAGAGGAAGAACCAGAAAGACACAGAAGAACATTAATGAGAGAGGCAAGAGCAGCATGAATCGGCTCTCTCAATGAGATAGAGCTGCTTGTACAGAACAGAGACAAATGGTGAGATTTGATAAAACATCTTTAAAAGAATTGAAAACTGCTAGAATAAAAATTAAGATAAGAGAAGGAGTATCTTGGTCTACGCCCTATGGGGCGGCTACGGCTCTAAAGGTCAATAGATAGATAGATATCATTTCAGAATACGGATAAATTGTTATGAAAAATTGTATGTATTTTGTTTTATTTAACAAAATTCTTTGTATATTTTTAAAATCTGGTGTTCGGATGTAAAATAACCGACAGTCTTTGATATACATCTACCATGTGTTCTGTTTCGTGCTTTACTTGAACACAGGTATCTTTTTTATCATCTGTATCCGATAAGACTTGGTACTCGATCTCAATTATTATGAGAACAGTAATGAGAAGAAATAAATTTTAAAAAAACCTTTGACACTTTTAATATGATTCAAAATAAACACCCTCTTTGTTGTGAAACGAGTAGCTTATCCTGATACAACAAGCGATTCTACACTATAGTAATTAACCAAACGTGTAAACCTCCAGAAAATGTCAAACACGATCTCTGGTCTTTCAAATAACACAACTTTAGGGAGGGACAATTTCTGACTTCAGAGACAGACTTATGACAGACAAAATGTTCGGTTTCTTATTAGAAGATTCGTTTTATCACTAAGTACATTACTGCTTAAATCTGCAATATCTTCTTTTTCCTCTTCTTTTTCTGTTTCTTCATCTTCTGTTTTTCCCTCCTCCATCTTCTTATTCCTTCATTTTCTACTTCTTCCTTCTCCTCCAACTTCTTCCATTGCTTCCTTCTTTTAACGTGACTAAAACCATTTTATTAATTTTTTTTTTCTGTATGTTTTCAATGGTGGGAATTATTCCTAAATTATTTCAGTTCTTGCATTTTTTTTCTCATCTCTTTTTTCTCATCTCTTTCTTCTCATCTCTCCGCTTCCTTCTATCTATTATTTAAACAATTTTTCATGTTGTAACAACAACAGAAGTTGTTCCCTTTTAAAAACACAAGATGCTGATTGTTCACCTGGTATTGAAAATACGCTTTCTTTTTTCCTCTGGCCTCTTAGAAAGCCTTCAATTCTCATTTTAGCTGTCCATTGTATTCTCAGCAATCTTCTGTAAAACCACATTTCTGGCACTTCCAACGATTTTCTTGTAAAGTGTTCTAACATCCATGATTCACGTCCATACGTCGAAAACTTGTTTCACAGAACACACAAGAACTACTTTCCTTCATTTTCATCGACAAAAATGTATTGTATTATGTCTTTCTCCTTCTCTGGAATGTTATCTGTGCGTGTCTGCACCTCACCTCTGTTGTACATCTGCCTTCTTATCATCGCTCGCGAGTATTTAAAGTCACTGGCCTGTCATTCACTGTCCCATGTGTTCTCTTTGTGCATATAGGAACTGCTTTTTTTAAAATCTCAGTTTAATTTAAGAACACTAATTAATATGAACATGTAGTAGGAGTGTCACTTTCCTGTATCTTTCAAATTTACCAGATTAGCGAAATATGTGCAACCTACTTTTTAAATTTACAACTATCAAGTGTTAACTTTATAGTAGTAATATTTTTCATGACATATATCGTAGAGGAGTGAACTAATATGTCATCTTTCTGGACCACAGCACTTGATGGCGAGGACGTCAGTGCTCTCACTATCCGTCATTATTCTTTCCCAAGCTCAGTGAGTCAGGAACCCATTTCTTTATCAACTGATTCCACTGGAGAGCTACAAGTTGCATATATGTCTTTGCTTACTTAATCGCCATTTTATTCCGTACTTAACTTAACATCCGTCTCTGATAGGACTGGATATTCGTTCTCATCAATCTGAAGGTCAGAGATAAATAGGAAAAGACAGTAAAGATCCTTATGTGAAGCATTGTAGCTGGCTTTTGTTGATGCCCTTCAACACACCGCAATGCTTATTGTGAACATTGAGTCTTCTTCTTCCTTTCAACTCCCTGTGGAACATAGGTCTTCAACAAACACTTTCAACTCCCTGTGAAACATAGGTCTTCAACAAACACTTTCAACTCCCTGTGAAACATAGGTCTTCAACAAACACTTTCAACTCCCTGTGAAACATAGGTCTTCAACAAACACTTTCAACTCCCTGTGAAACATAGGTCTTCAACAAACACTTTCAACTCCCTGTGAAACATAGGTCTTCAACAAACACTTTCAACTCCCTGTGGAACATAGGTCTTCAACAAACACTTTCAACTCTCTGTGGTGCATAGGTCTTCAACAAACACTTTCAACACTCTGTGGAGCATAGGTCTTCAACAAACACTTTCAACACTCTGTGGAGCATAGGTCTTCAACAAACACTTTCAACTCCCTGTGGAACATAGGTCTTCAACAAACACTTTCAACTCTCTGTGGTGCATAGGTCTTCAACAAACACTTTCAACACTCTGTGGAGCATAGGTCTTCAACAAACACTTTCAACACTCTGTGGAGCATAGGTCTTCAACAAACACTTTCAACTCTCTGTGGAGCATAGGTCTTCAACAAACACTTTCAACTCTCTGTGGAGCATAGGTCTTCAACAAACACTTTCAACTCTCTGTGGAGCATAGGTCTTCAACAAACACTTTCAACTCTCTGTGGAGCATAGGTCTTCAACAAACACTTTCCATGCTGTTCTGTTTCGTGTCATTCAGTTAAGATCATTTCATGTCTTCCCTATCATCTTCATCTCTGCCTCCATTTTTCATCTCCAAGAATATTTTGGTCTTCCTCGTTGTCTTTTTCCTTGGGGATTCCAAAAAAGGGCCTGTTGTGTAATACTCTCAGTTGGCTTCCGCAAGTTGTGTCCTATCAAATGCCATCGTCTTCACTGTATCACTTTATCCACTGGTATTTGACTGGTACTTTTCCATAATTCTATGTTAATGCTTTTGTCCTGTCATTTCACCCTTTTATTCTGCGCAAGGATCCATTTTAATGAAGGCCTGCATCTTCATGATTGTCATTTTTGTTCTTCTCCATGTTTCACAGTCAAATAATAAGACTGACTTAACATTGGAGTAACAAATTTATATTTTTCTATTTAACCCTATTTACATTGGATTTCCATAAGTTTCCAAGTTCAACGAATGCTCCTCTTGCATTTTGTATCCTTATTTTGGTATCATTCTCTGTTCCCCTTTCTTTATATAACTGCCTGAACGTTGAGTAATTTATTATTATTTGGTAGCTGGGGACACTAAGTGGAGAAAATATCCGACCAATATAATTATAAATTTAAGTTGCAGCAAAGTTGGTAGCGGAGACGGCACCTAACAAAAAATATTATTTCCAAAATAAGCATATAACTTAATTGTTCTCGTAAAAAAGTTGTTTAATCGCTGAGCTTATTTACGAGCGTCATAAAGAACGTACTGGCAAGAGCCCACAATCAATATTTTTGTCATAATTTAGCGGATGCGTTTAGCTAAAATAAAATTTATAATTATCGGGCAACTCTAGTTTGTAGTGTTGTGTCTGATTTGTTTTTGTGGGGCCCGTGACGCGCTGTAAGATGATATCAGGATCTAGTTGAGTAAACCCAGAGCAGATTTGGACAATTTAAAGAACGTTAAAGTTTACAATATACAGAGAGAATGTACGTAACAAAGAGTATGCGAGTTAAATATGTTTGAGATATTTACTTGTTTACGCTTATGTTAGTGGTAGTAGTTAGTAGCAGTAGCTATATCAGTGGTAGTAGTTAGTAGCAGTGGGAATAGTAGTGGTAGTAGTTAGTAGCAGTAGCTATAGCAGTGGTAGTAGTTAGTAGCAGTAGCTATAGTAGTGGTAGTAGTTAGTAGCAGTGGGAATAGTAGTGGTAGTAGTTAGTAGCAGTGGAAATAGTAGTGGTAGTAGTTAGTAGGCAGTGGGAATAGTAGTGATAGTTGTAGTAGCTATAGCAGTGGTAGTAGTTAGTAGCAGTAGCTATAGCAGTGGTAGTAGTTAGTAGCAGTAGCTATAGCAGTGGTAGTAGTTAGTAGCAGTAGCTATAGCAGTGGTAGTAGTTAGTAGCAGTGGGAATAGTAATGGTAGTAGTTAGCAGGCAGTGGGAATAGTAGTGGTAGTAGTTAGTAGCAGTGGGAATAGTAGTGGTAGTAGTTAGTAGGCAGTGGGAATAGTAGTGGTAGTAGTTATTAGCAGTGGGAATAGTAGTGGTAGTAGTTAGTAGGCAGTGGGAATAGTAGTGGTAGTAGTTAGTAGGCAGTGGGAATAGTAGTGATAGTTGTAGTAGCAGTAGCAATAGTAGTGGTAGTAGTGATAGTTGTGGTCGCAGTAACAAAAGTAGTGATTGTTGTGGTAGCAGTAGCAAAAGTAGTGATAGTAGTAGTAGCAGTAGCAATAGTAGTGATAGTAGTCAGTAGCAGTAGCAATAGTAGTGATAGTAGTAGTAGCAGTAGCAATAGTAGTGATAGTAGTAGTAGCAGTAGCAATAGTAGTGATAGTAGTCAGTAGCAGTAGGAATAGTAGTGATAGTAGTCAGTAGCAGTAGCAATAGTAGTGATAGTAGTAGTAGCAGTAGCAATAGTAGTGATAGTAGTCAGTAGCAGTAGCAATAGTAGTGATAGTAGTAGTAGCAGTAGCAATAGTAGTGATAGTAGTCAGTAGCAGTAGCAATAGTAGTGATAGTAGTGGTAGCAGTAGCAATAGTAGTGATAGTAGTAGTAGGAGTAGCAATAGTAGTGATAGTAGTCAGTAGCAGTAGCAATAGTAGTGATAGTTGTGGTAGCAGTAGCAATGTTAGTGATAGTTGTAGTAGCAGTAGCAATAGTAGTGATAGTAGTAGTAGGAGTAGCAATAGTAGTGATAGTTGTGGTAGCAGTAGCAATAGTAGTGATAGTAGTAGTAGGAGTAGCAATAGTAGTGATAGTTGAAGTAACAGTAGCAATAGTAGTGATAGTTGTGGTAGCAGTAGCAATGTTAGTGATAGTTGTAGTTGCAGTAGCAATAGTTGTGATAGTAGTCAGTAGCAGTAGCAATATTAGTGATAGTAGCAGTAGCAGTAGGAATTGTAGAGATAGTAGTTAGTAGCAGTAGCAGCAATTGTGATAGTAGTAGTAGCAGTAGTAGTTATTATTCGCAGTGGAGGTAGTAAAGTAAAAAGTAAAGTACCCCCGTCACGCCAAGTGACGTATAGGGAATATGGTGTTAGTGACCATCATTTTTACAGACCTTCGGCGCATGATTTTGGGGCAATGTGGTCGGTATTACGTCCGTTCCACTTTACTTTCACAGAAAAAAATCCGGTACCCATTAAGGCTGGGTGGACCCGGAAGCCGTAGGTCAAGATTTGAACCCGACCTCTTGTCCTTTGTAAAAAAGTTCACTAAACACTGAGCTATCGCGGCTCCCAGTAGAGGTAGTAGTGATAGTAAATATCAGCAGTTGAAGTAGCAGCAGTAGCAATAGCGGTAGTAGTGATAGTAAATATCAGCAGTTGAAGTAGCAGCAGTAGCAATAGCGGTAGTAGTGATAGTAAATATCAGCAGTTGAAGTAGCAGCAGTAGCAATAGCGGTAGTAGTGATAGTAAATATCAGCAGTTGAAGTAGCAGCAGTAGCAATAGCGGTAGTAGTGATAGTAAATATCAGCAGTTGAAGTAGCAGCAGTAGCAATAGCGGTAGTAGTGATAGTAAATATCAGCAGTTGAAGTAGCAGCAGTAGCAATAGCGGTAGTAGTGATAGTAAATATCAGCAGTTGAAGTAGCAGCAGTAGCAATAGCGGTAGTAGTGATAGTAAATATCAGCAGTTGAAGTAGCAGCAGTAGCAATAGCGGTAGTAGTGATAGTAAATATCAGCAGTTGAAGTAGCAGCAGTAGCAATAGCGGTAGTAGTGATAGTAAATATCAGCAGTTGAAGTAGCAGCAGTAGCAATAGCGGTAGTAGTGATAGTAAATATCAGCAGTTGAAGTAGCAGCAGTAGCAATAGCGGTAGTAGTGATAGTAAATATCAGCAGTTGAAGTAGCAGCAGTAGCAATAGCGGTAGTAGTGATAGTAAATATCAGCAGTTGAAGTAGCAGCAGTAGCAATAGCGGTAGTAGTGATAGTAAATATCAGCAGTTGAAGTAGCAGCAGTAGCAATAGCGGTAGTAGTGATAGTAAATATCAGCAGTTGAAGTAGCAGCAGTAGCAATAGCGGTAGTAGTGATAGTAAATATCAGCAGTTGAAGTAGCAGCAGTAGCAATAGCGGTAGTAGTGATAGTAAATATCAGCAGTTGAAGTAGCAGCAGTAGCAATAGCGGTAGTAGTGATAGTAAATATCAGCAGTTGAAGTAGCAGCAGTAGCAATAGCGGTAGTAGTGATAGTAAATATCAGCAGTTGAAGTAGCAGCAGTAGCAATAGCGGTAGTAGTGATAGTAAATATCAGCAGTTGAAGTAGCAGCAGTAGCAATAGCGGTAGTAGTGATAGTAGTAATGTTATTAGTAATAGCAGCAGTAGACAGCAGTAACTGTAATAGTACTAGTAATAGAAGTATTAGTAGTAGTAGTAGTAGTAGTAGTAGTAGTAGTAGTAGCAGTAGTAGTAGTTATGTAGTTGTAGTAGCAATAGTTGTAGTAGTAGTAGTGATATAGAAGTATTAGCAATAGTTGTAATAGTAATACCAGTAGTAGTAGTAAAAGTAGTAGTAATAGTAGCAGTAGTGTCAATGGCGGTGTTAGTAACTGTAGTGGTAGTTCTAGTAGTAGTGGTATTAGAAACAGTAACGCTAGAGTAGTAGAAGTACTAGCAGAGGCACCAGTAGCAGTACCTGTAGCAGTGGCAGCAATAGTAGCAGTCGTACAAGTACCAATGGCAGTAGTAGTATTAACTGTAATAGTAGTATGTGGTAGTAGTTGCAGCAGTAGTAGCAATTATACTAGAATTAGAAACAGTGACGTTAGTACTAGTTGCAGAAGTACCATTAGCAGTACCTGCAAGAGCAGTAATAGTAGTAGTACCAGTAGTATTAATACCAGTAGCAGCAGTGGTAGTAGTAGCAGTAGTAGTAGTATTAGTACCTGTAAAAGCGGTAGTAGTAGTAGTAGTAGTAGTAGTAGTAGTAGCAGTAGCAGTAGCAGTAGCAGTAGCAGTAGTGTTTGTGAGGAGTCAAGGCAAAGAAATGCATGTAAATCCTTAAACATGTGAAGCTGCAGTAAAATTGATTGTAAAGGAGAAATGAAAAAAAAAGATAGAAAAAATTAGGGTTGTTGAAGTTTTACGTAATTAATGGATAATACAAATTTGAACGAAATTTCGGTTCAATAGGCTTGCAGCAGGAACAACAAACAGCACACGCAGAGATATATTAGTAAATAAAATTAACCCTACATAGCTAACTAATAATGAAGAATCCAAAACATAATAATCTCGAACTAGAATGGGAAATAAAATGACCTCCCTGTGTATTGCGCTGTGGCCAGAAGGAAAATGAACTAGGGCTAGTCCGCGCAGGATACCCGGTGTAGATGATCAGCTAATGTCACCCAAAACACAGGTGGAAGGGTTATAAAAACATATGGGGGTATATTGTATAGGTTTCCTCAATTATAACACCACCGGCAATGTCTATACGTATCCACGTATATACAGCCGTGCAAGAACACACAGACCTGTATACATACGTACAAACATACATATATATATGTATCCCCATAAATACATATATATATATATATATACATAAGTGGAGGAAAGACTAGCCACAATGGTTTGGACCTATTTCAAAGACACGAACCATGCCATGAGAATGTTCTATTCCGTCTCTCTCTCCCTTGATGCTCATACCGACTTTTCGTCCTCGACGTCTGTTCTATTTACACCTCTCGCCCTCACTCCGACGATCTCAAGGCTCTTCGGTTCTTCCTTGACCAAAGGCAACACCCTTCTGTTGATGCTGCCACTTGTCTCCGTCTCGCTGAGCTTGTACTCAACCTCGACACCTTTGAGTTCAATCGTGACTGCTATGACAATGTCAGTGGTGCAGTCGTGGCCTCTAAGATGGGTCCAAGCTATGCCTGTCTATCAGGTTGTTACTTTGAACACTGAATACTCAATTCACATCAGGGCCCCTTCCCATCAAATTCCTGCGGTATAGATATGATTCATCATTTTTTGGCCATGTAATGAGAAGAGAACAGCTGGAGTATATTGCAACAACTGGGAAAATTGAGGGGCGAAGAGATATAGGGAAGCAAAGAAAAAAGATACCAGACAGCTTAAGAGAATGACTTGGCAGAAGGGCAACAACAGAAATGATAAATAACTGTCGAGATCGAAAGATGTGGAGAGACATGATCACCAGCAGGCATGGTACTTGATGATGATGATGATAGAGATGATTGCTTCGGACTAACCGACCCACATTTGGACGAGATCTCTAAGGTTATCGACTCTCATCGCCAGCTATCACAAAGCCATCAAGATCACATCTTTTATCTCCACTTCCTCTGTTACCATTTTTTTGTTGCTTTGGGTACCTCTGACCTTCACACCTCGGGTTTCTACAAACACACAGACGCCCATAGTTACCTTCTCTATATTTCAGCACATCAACTTTCATGTTGTGATTCGTTTGCGTTTTCTGAGTTTTTCCTCGTCGTCGTCGTATCTGCCAGGTTGACCAGGATTTCCTCCAACAGGCTCACCTTATGTTAGGTTTCTTTAGCCGCCGGCTTTATCCAGATTAAATCCTTCAATCTGCCCTCAAAAGAATCTCCTTATCTCTCATCCTGAGGCACTCACTCGTTCCAACACCCACCCCCCACCCCTTCTGAAAAAAACAATACTCACCCTCACCTATCATCGTTACAACATAGCTGCTGTGAGGATACTCGACAGTTACCGTTCCATTCTCCACTCTGATCCCACCACTCTTATCCCACCACTCTGATCCCACCACTCTGATCCCACCACTCTGATCCCACCACTCCCCACCACTCTGATCCCACCACTCTGATCCCACCACTCTGTATACTTTTCCGTGATCCCCCTATAGTTGCCTTCAACCACGACATAATGTGAGAGATATTCCGGTCAGAAGTCGTCTCCCTCGCTCAAACCATAAACACGTGGGTACGGTCCCCTATTGACGTAACTGTATTACATGTGCTTATGTGCTCCGCGCCTACCATTATTAGTTAGTTATGTAGGAATAACTCAGTTTAATTACATATATCTGTGTGTCTTTGTTGTGTGTTGGTCCTGCTGAAAGCCTCTTGAAACGAAACGTCGTTCAAATTGTTGTCGTCCATTAATGGTGTAAAGCTTTAACCTTACTATTTGTTTTTTTTTTCCCTTCTTCAGTATTTGTACCAGCAAAGACAGTAGTAGTAGTAGTAGTAGCAAGAGTAGCATTAGTACTAGCAACAGCGGTAGTAGTAAAAGTAGTAGTAGTAGTAGTAGTAGTAGTAGTAGCAGTATTATTAATACTAGCAACAGCAATAGTAGTAGTAGTGATAGTAGCATTAGTACTAGCAACAGCAGTAGTAGTAGTAGTAGTAGTAGTAGTAGTAGTAGTAGTAGCAGTATTATTAATACTAGCAACAGCAATAGTAGTAGTAGTGATAGTAGCATTAGTACTAGCAACAGCAGTAGTAGTAACAATAGTATTTGTACCAGTAGCAATAGAAGTAGTGTTAGCACCAATGACAGCAGCAGAAGTATCAGTACAAGTAGCAGTACAAGTAGCAGTACAAGTAGCAGTAGTGGTATTAGTAGTAGAAACAGTAATACTGGTAGCAGTACAAGTAGCAGTAGTGGTATTAGTAGTAGAAACAGTAATATTGGTAGCAGTACAAGTAGCAGTAGTGGTATTAGTAGTAGAAACAGTAATATTGGTAGCAGTACAAGTAGCAGTAGTGGTATTAGTACCAGAAACAGTAATAGTGGTAGCAGTACTGGTAGTAGCAGGAGCTGTTGCAGTAGTAGCAACAATATCAGAAGGATCATACTGACATTTGAAACAGATGTAATAGCTATCTAAAAGTAAAACAAAATTACAATATATAAATCAATAATGGGAAAATAGAGAGAAGATACCAGATAGCCCAAGACATATGACTATAAGTCAGCAACAAAATGACGAACGAAGTAGAAGCATAAACTTATGAAACAGCTTGAATACTTATGCTAACAAACATAAAACTTGAAGATGATAGGTACTCAGTTCACTTAAGTTGTGATAATGAGTTAATTTAGATGCATGCCGTATTCAAATGTTAAAATCACATTAATATGTGAATTTATGTTAATCATACTTTATATATTTAAATATGCTGACGCTATATTACTTTTACATTAGAGGTGAGATGCAGAATTGCTCATGCAAAAGCAGCTTTCCAAAAAATGAGGAAGGTACTATGCAATTCATTTTTGACAACCGAAACAAGAAAAAGAGTTCTTAAATGTTATGTAGAGTCAGTCTTAACATATGAATGTGAATCATGGACAATAGGACAACAAACAAGAAAATCACTGGAGTCTGTAGAAATGTGGTTTTACAGAAGATTGTTGAGAATACCATTGACAGCTAAGAAGAGTAATGAAAACGTTCTGAAAGAGGCCAAAGCAAAAAGAGAGCTAATTTCCAATAATAGGAAGAAACAATCATTATTTGTTGGCCATGTAATGAGAAGAGAGCAACTGGAATATATTGTAACAACTGGGAAAATTGAGGGACGAAAAGATAGAGGGAAGCAATGAGAAAAAATACCAGACAGCTTAAGAGAATGACTTGGCAGAAGGTCAAAATCAGAAATGATAAATAACTGTCGAGATCGAAAGTAGTGGAGAGACATGACACCTACGCCAGCAGGCCCAGTACTTGATGATGATGATGATTATATATATTTAATGTTGTATTAAAACTTCTAACGTGAACTTCCAGTATATGGTGGATTGGTGGCGGGAACGATTGAAGGCTATATATGTAAAGTGTTCCTTGCAGTTTCCTCAAATTCCATGTCCGGCTTGTTGCAGGAGCTACCGAGTTAAGTGCTCTGTGCACACCGTGATCTGTGTGTCTCATCCGTTTTGATCATGTTTCGATATTCCAATTGTTTACGATGAATGATGATATCGTATGACAAGGAACAGTTGGCTGTGTTCACTTTCTGCGCGGTTACGCCTTATGTTTTTTTGGCGTGTGCTGAGACTGCTACGATGGGGAATACAGTTACGTTTCTTTGTTTGGGAGATGAGATATTCGGATGATTACGCTGGCACGGGCGGGTAAGCAATTATGAATTGTAATTCGTTTGCAGTGATACCGGGGCCTTCCATAACCAAATAACCAAGTATATATATATTAAAACTAAGAATAGCAAAATGTTACATCTTCTCAATATTCCTATATGGTGCTGAAACATGGACATTAGACAAGAAAACAGAACAGAGAATTGAAGCCTTTGAAATGTGGATATATAGAAGAATAGGTAGAATTGGATGGAAGGAAAAGAAAACAAATGACAAAGTCTTAAAACAACTAAAAATGAAAAGAGAACTTCTGAACACAATTAGAACAAGACAAATGCGATTCTTAGGCCATGTTAAAAGACACAACAGCCTACTGAAAGTGATCCTGGAGGGGAAAATACAAGGTAAAAGAGGCAGAGGCAGACCAAGATTAACATGGACGAGTAACATCAAAAGATGGACAAATCAACCGATGACAACCTGCACCATCAAAGCAAGAGATAGAGCAAAATGGCGCTCCATGGTAGCCAACCTTCGTTGCGGAGACGGCACTCAATGATGATGATGATATATATATATATATATATATATATATATATATATATATATATATATATATATATATATCAAAGATAATAATGATGCATTTCAAGACTATATTTCAAAAATCAAAGTTGCCGAAGAAGCCAACACTCCTAGTTTATTATAAGTTTTCTTAAACCGCCGCCGTTTATGATGACAAAGTTATGTGTGACGCATGCACGATGGTAGAATCAAGAAAGATATGACGTATGCTGACCTCACTAGGGAGGTCGAGAAGCAGGTGTTACTCTGCGTTTCGCTTCAGGAATGTCTGTCTGTGGGACGTGAGGGAGCATTGCCTCATGCGGGTGTAGATTCATGGAAGACGGCTTAACATTTTAATGTAAGACCTAATCATGATCAGGTTGCGTGTCCTTTTCAGAACGTTGTTTTCACAACAGCCCATCTGAGAGTATTTCTGCCACTAGCCAGATCTACCACAGAACGTTGCATTCATGACAGCACATCTTAAAGTATCTCTATCTCTAGCCATATCTACCACAGAACGTTGCAATCACGACAGCACATGTGAAAGTAAAGAGGAGACAAATAATAGTTAATATTAAAATGGAGTGAAACTTCCCATGCTATGGATCAGCGACTCATTTCAGGGGAAGAGGTATGTCTACAACACTCGAAAAAAAAATCACAAAAATCAACAACAGAAAAATAAAACAAAGAACAATAGATGATCCAAAGAAGGATCGAACCCGTACTCCTCGCCTTGCCCCGAGAAACAAAACGATAGAGCACACCGTCCACTCATCTATTTCTATATATATATATATATTGGGTTTTGTGTTTTTTTCCTGTTGATTGTATGTGATTTTTTTTTCCTGAATGCTGTAAACATACCTCTTCATCTGTAATGACTCACATCTGAAAGAATCTCTGTCTCTAGCCAGATTTCCTACTTCTTCTGTTGTCATGTTCAAAGTCTTCTTGATGTGTTTAAACCATTTTCTTATTTATCTGCCCTGATGTGTCGCCCCGGAATCACGCCTTCATTATTGTTCTTTCCAGTCCTTTATGACTTTTGACGTGGCCATAGTATGTTAATTTAGTCAAGAGAATTGTGTTTATAGGTCAGTTCTTCTGAATGTTTAGGTTTTCCAGTATGCCCTTAATGCTTTTTTTCATTGTCCAATGTATCTTAAGGATTTTTCTATGACATTTTTATTTCGAATGAATCGATGTTCTGCCTCTCTGTTTGTGAGCTTGTCCATAATTCACAACCATATAATGACGTCGGGAAGATATGAAACAGGCGGCAAGACGTGAAAAGAAGTAAACAGGAGACAAATAATTTGGATAAAGAAGAAAGAAACAGGCGTAAGAGATCATATGTGGTTTTTACATGCAATGTTTGCTTCTCATAATCGAACTGTAGCAGGTGCTGCTTCGTAAACAGACGATCTCAAGCGGTGCTATAGTTCAATGTCTTGCGAGACATAGAGGTCGACACTTTGCAAACAAAAAAAAAAACAATTTTTATGTTAATTGGCAATCATATTTTGTCAACGCAGCGCACAGATATAAGCAAATAAAAAAAAAAACGATTGGTGTCTCCCCTATCTACCATCGGTGGTTTCAGTACAAAATCAACTTGCTTTCTCCAATAAGGCAAGCTAGAAAGCGGCAGAGGATACCTCTCACAAGTGTTTGTAGGTAGTTTGAGAAACAGACTGTCATACCAATTGTTCAACGTCTTTAGCTCCACTCTTTTAAACTAATTCTTGAGTAGTGCCCAAACATTTCTAATCGGGTTTGGGTCGGTTCTGTTGCTGGACCATTTCAGGGCTGTCACATTCTTCTGTTGCTGGACCATTTCAGGGCTGTCACATTCTTTTGTTGCTGGACCGTTTCAGGACTGTCACATTCTTCTGTTGCTGGACCATTTCAGGGCTGTCACATTCTTTTGTTGCTGGACCATTTCAGGGCTGTCACATTCTTCTGTTGCTGGACCATTTCAGGACTGTCACATTCTTTTGTTGCTGGACTATTTCAGGACTGTCACATTCTTCTGTAGCTGGACCATTTCAGGGCTGTCACATTATTCTATTGCTGGACTATTTCAGGACTGTCGCATTCTTCTGTTGCAGCCATGTTTTGGTGGATCATTGTCCAAATGCATTGTTGAAATGAAGCTACGATCTGTATAATTTAAAATGTGTCTAATAACGACTGACAGATGTCGCTGTTCCCCCCTCCCTTTCCTCGATCATGCTCTGCTGCATGTTTTCTACATCTTCACTGCTTTAGCCAGAACTGTTTGGGTGAGAAGCGGACGCTTCATTCTGCTAAATTTCTTAGCCTCCCACTACTTTCTTTTCACTTGATTCCATTACTTGCTTTTTACTCACAACTCTGATAACAGTCCGCTCAGGAAGTTTGTAATGTTTTAGAAATGTTGAAATATGTTTGATTTCCTTCACCCCAAAACTGTGAAATGAACTTTGTATCCATTTCCTGCAATAAAAATTAGAAATTGTTTGCTCTATTATCAAGGGACACTGGACGATATTTTGTTTACTTTCACTTCTTGCAGTGTTTGCTCAAAGACAAGTGGACAATATTAAAATAGGTAAATAAATTTAAATATATGGAAACAATGTTAATCTCAGATGGTAGATTGACTACAGAGATGAGATGCAGATTAATTCTGGCAAAAGCGGCTTTCCACAAAAATTAGGAATATACTATGCAATCCATTTTTAACAATCGAAACAAGAGAAAGAGTTGTTAAATGTTATACAGAGCCAGTCTTAACATATGGATGTGAATCATGGACAAAAGGACAACAGTCAATAAAGTCACTGGATTCTGTAGAAATCTAGTTTTACAGAAGAATGTTGAGAATACCATGGACAGCTAAGAAGAGTAATAAAAACGTTTTGAAAGAGACCAAAGAGAGCTAATATCAAACATTAGGAAGAAAAACATAATACTTTTTTGGCCATGTAAAAAGAAGGGAACAGCTGGAATGTTTTGTGACATCTGGAAAAATTGAGGGGCGAAAAGATAGATGGAAGCAAAGAGAAAACATACCAGACAGCTTAATAGAATAGCTGGGCAGAAGACCAACAACAGAAATGATAAATAACTGTCGAGATCGAAAGTTGTGAAGGGACATGATCACCCACGCCAGCACGCACGCAACTTGATGATGCTGAGTGTTGGCTCATTTAAACTGAAATAGGTTTCATCACATCAAAGAAGAGGAAGAAGCCCATTTAGAAGGAATGTCATGCGATTTCTTACTATGTAAGGCATGTGTTTAAAGTGGAGGAAGGAGAAGAGCGAGAGGCAGACCCAGTTTAAGATGGATAGACAACATCAAAGAGACGCTACAACAACATCAAGTGCCAATGAATGAAGCTACCAGAAGGACGAGAACGTGAACTTAGTATCTTACTGGACGCCTTAATGGACACAAGATGAAGTGAAACGAGAAGAGGGAGGGAGATAGTAAAGCTGATTTAGCAAAATACTCTGTATTTGTTTGTGTGTGTGTTGCGTGTGTGTGCGCGCGTGTGTGTGTGTGCGTGCGTGCGCACTATTTAACAGATGCTGCTGTAACAATCGATATGGAATAGAATGAGAGCAAGCGCAATAAAATCATTAAACAGAATTTGACAAGCCACATTCATAGAAAGATCAAGAAATATATTAATAGCGTAGGCTGAAACAGATACGAGGGAAATGTACGGAGATGAACAGATGTATGAAAGTGATAGACATTAACTCATCTGAGAGAAACTGCGGAAGATCAAGGCATCATTAAGATGGGAGTTGACTTTATAGATGGGGGAAACAGAGACAGAGCAAGGCAACATTAAGATGGAAGTTAACTTTATAGATGGGGAAACAGAGACAGAGCAATGCAACATTTAGATGGAAGTTAACTTTATAGATGGGGGAAACAACGACAGATCAAGGCAACATTAAGATGGAAGTTGACTTTATAGATGGGGGAAACAGAGACAGAGCAATGCAACATTTAGATGGAAGTTAACTTTATAGATGGGGGAAACAGAGACAGAGCAAGGCAACATTAAGATGGAAGTTGACTTTATAGATGGGGGAAACAGAGACAGATCAAGGCAACATTAAGATGGAAGTTAACTTTATAGATGGGGGAAACAGAGACAGAGCATGGCAATAATTAAGATGGAAGTTGACTTTATAGATGGGGGAAACAGAGACAGATCAAGGCAATAATTAAGATGGAAGTTAATTTTATAGATGGGGGAAACAGAGACAGAGCAAGGCAATAATTAAGATGGAAGTTAACTTTATAGATGGGGGAAACAGAGACAGATCAAGGCAACATTTAGATGGAATTTAGCTTTGTAGATGGGGGAAACAGAGACAGATCAAGGCAATATATAGATGGAATTTAGCTTTATAGATGGGGGAAACAGAGACAGAGCAAGGCAATATTTAGATGGAATTTAGCTTTGTAGATGGGGGAAACAGAGACAGAGCAATGCAACATTAAGATGTAAGTTAACTTTATAGATGGGGGAAACAACGACAGATCAAGGCAACATTAAGATGGAAGTTAACTTTATAGATGGGGGAAACAGAGACAGAGCAATGCAACATTAAGATGGAAGTTAACTTTATAGATGGGGGAAACAGAGACAGATCAAGGCAACATTAAGATGGAAGTTAACTTTATAGATGGGGGAAACAGAGACAGATCAAGGCAACATTAAGATGGAAGTTAACTTTATAGATGGGGGAAACAGAGACAGATCAAGGCAACATTAAGATGGAAGTTAACTTTATAGATGGGGGAAAATGAAAAAAGCCACTTAAAAAATTAAGGCTAGAATAACATTTAACAACTTCTAAGGAAGAGCAAGTAGTATATTGAGTCTCGCCGACGGATGGGTGGGAGGGGGTAGGGAGGATTGAAACAGGGTTAGTGTAGTTAAAGATTAACAAGAGGCACATGTAGATAAAGATTAACAAGAGGCACATGTAGATAAAGGTTAACAAGAGGCACATGAAGATAAAGGTTAACAAGAGGCACATGTAGATAAAGGTTAACAAGAGGCACATGTAGATAAAGGTTAACAAGAGGCACATGTAGATAAAGGTTAACAAGAGGCACATGTAGATAAAGTTTGTCAAGAGGCACATGTAGATAAAGGTTAACAAGAGGCACATGTAGATAAAGTTTGTCAAGAGGCACATGTAGATAAAGGTTAACAAGAGGCCCATGTAGATATAGGTTAACAAGAGGCACATGTAGATAAAGGTTAACAAGAGGCACATGTAGATAAAGTTTAACAAGAGGCACATGTAGATAAAGGTTAACAAGAGGCACATGTAGATAAAGGTTAACAAGAGGCACATGTAGATAAAGGTTAACAAGAGGCACATGCAGATAAAGGTTAACAAGAGGCTATGAAGAGGATATGAAGACTGAAGATAAACCGTGCAGCCTGAGAAGAAATAACTGCAGACCGCAATCTTTGGAAACACTCTAAAGCTCCAACTGAAGCAAGAAGCAGATAGATTTAAAGAAAAAGAGAATACACGGCGGAAGAATACATAGTGTTTCCTTGGGGCACTGCAACATTCATAGTAAACTATGACTGACGAAGGCTACTACAAATATTGTGTATAATATTGCAATTTATTATAATAGTTTAATTATAAGAATTTCTTGCATTGTTCTTTACGGGGCTAGCGCCATTTTAGTTCTATGAACACTTCACTAAATCTAATTTAAATGTTTTATACAGTCTTATATATGTCATTACCGGCATGTTTCTTTCTCATGCCATATTTGTTCTTCCAAATCAGGATGCCTTCCATAATATGAATAGATATGAACAAGTTATCAGTATACGCCTCAGAACAGGACACAATCGACTCCATAATCATATGTATACACAATTCAAGATCGGCACATCAACTACTTGTACATGTGGACAGGCGCCCCAGACTGCTGAACACATACTTCAAGACTGCACTGAATATAGTAGACTGAGGAAAATCCATTGGCCCATAGATACAACACTACAGACAAAACTATATGGGCCACTGCAAGAATTACAAAAGACATAACGACATTGCTGATATAGACAATACTTCTGGCGAACGAAAGATAAATAGATTGTAGATTCGTTGTGCTGTGTTTTGGTATTTCTGTCTTATCTTGTAGTAAAGTACAATTAAAGAGCCCCCGTCACGCCAAGTGGCGTATCGGGAATATGGTGTTAGTGACCATAAATTTTACACACCTTCGACACATGATTTTTGGGGTAATGTGGTCGATATTACGCCCGTGCCGCTTTACTTTCCCAGAAAAATCCAGAACCCATTTAAGGCTATGGAGCCGCGATAGCTCAGTGGTTAGTGAACTGTACTGCAAAGGACAAGGGGTAGGGTTCGATCCCATCCGACGGCTTCCGGGTTCACCCAGCCTTAAATGGGTACCGAATTTTTTTTCTGGGAAAGTAAAGCAGCACGGGCGTAATACCGACCACATTACCCCAAAAATCATGTGCTGAAGGTCTGTAAAATATAGGGTCACTAACACCATATTTCCCTATACGCCACTTGGCGTGACGGGGGTACTTTACTACTTTTTTTTTTTTACATTTAAGGCTGGGTGAACCCGGAAGTCGTCGGTTGGCATCAAACCCTACCTCTTGTCCTTTGTAGTCTGGTTCACTAACCACTGAGCTATCGCGGCTCCCCTTATCTAGTAGCCAGGTATGGAAAGTTGCATGAGTTGAGCCGAAAGGTGCAAATATTACAATTCTACTGCAAATCGCAACACAACGTATCCCGGCCACTTAACGTCCCTTTAAGGGTCTAACACAAAAACGTCTATTTCTTTAGTCATGGGGTGTGAGAGAAAACAAGCATCACGTGACCAAACTATTTTGTTTATTTATTAATTCAGTGGCGGAAATTATTCCTAGTTGTTTTCTTTCCTCATTTCTTCATTTTTTATATTCTTTGTCCGATTGTTTCCGGTCATGCATCTTACATGTTTCCTTTCAGTAGTTGTTTTTTGTTTGTTTTGTTTTTGCTCTTCAGGCTAGTGCCCAGGTCTGTTATTTGTATCACAGCGTGGACAGTAAGATTATTATTTTTATAGTGCCCGTTTTGTTGTTAGTGTTATTTCCTTGTTGGACAGCGGGGGCGACATCTGTTATTTGACAAAGCATTTCAACAAATAAAAACACATCGTGTGTAACAAATATAAACCAATGGTAGTGAGAAAGAGAGTTTATCGCTGCTCTATCGAAATAATTCTGCAAGCTAATCATTGACAGTAGACAAGGAAACGGAAAAAAAGAAACGATAATTGGCTGTAGAGATCTTCAGAAGAATGTTGAGATTTCCCTGAACAGCTTAAAAGACAAACGAGGAAAATTGTGATGAGACCAGTACAGAAATAGAGCTCGGAGAAACATAAAAAATAAACAATCAACATTTTTCGGGCACACCATGAGAAGAGGAAAGTTGGTATATTTAATTACATCTAACAAAATACGGGGAAAGAGAGATCGCAGACGACAGAGAGAGAAGGTATTATATAGCTTGGTGTCGTAGCAAGGTAAACAGTAACAGAACTGAAACTATGCACTGTAGATAGAGATTTGTGGAAGGTTTAATTGGCTACCGCAACCAGTATGGAAAATGATGATGGTATGTGAATTTCATTCTGTTATATTACATCGACTTTATCGCTGCCCTGAATAATTACATATTTGTATGTGTTTGCATGTCTATTTCTATAACTCTATTCATCTGTGTGACTTGTTCGATCTGCCAGCGAACTTGCCAATCAATTTTTGGAATTATCATGAGAGAGAGAGAGAGAGAGAGAGAGAGCGAAAGAAAGAGCCACGTCACTTCACGTGCAGGCATAAAGGGAACGTCGTGTTAGAGCCCATATTTTGTTATAGACTTTACAATAAACAGTGAACTGACCTACAAAGGACAAGTTGTAGGGTTCGATCCCAACCGACGGCTTCCGGTTCACCCAGCCTTTAATGAGTACTGGATTTTTTTTCTGGGAAAGTAAAGTGGCACGGGCGTAATACCGACCACATTACCCCAAAAATCATGTGCCGAAGGTCTTTAAAATTGATGGTCACTAACACCATATTCCCTATACGTCACTTGGCGTGACGGGGGTACTTGACTTTTTTTTTAACAATAAACAGACAGTCAGGAATTATATTATAAGAGAATGAGAAGGCACCAATCCTAAGCTACACACAGAAACCACAAATGAACTAATTTTTCCATCTGGTAGGAATGCCGAATGATTCCTTACGATACAAAGCATGTATTACAAGCGGAGAAGGGAGAAGAGCGAGAGACAAATCGAGGGTAAGATGGACAAAGAAATACAATAAACACTACAACAACATAAACTGACAATAAGTGAAGCCGTCAAAATACGAGAGCCAAAACTTGTTATTTTTTCATTGACACTTTAATGGGTACAAGAGAAAGTTAAGAAAGAAATAAATTAAAGAATAAACAGCAAGTAAAACTAAAAAGCAAGTAAGAAAAAAAACAGTCAATAATATTATTTAATCTGAATAAAGCTTCAATGAAAATATGAACACAGAGACAAATCAGTATGTAGTTGTTGAAGTCACCAAGACAGTGTTGCCATGTGTACAAAATCGATGCTATTGGCACGTGAATAACGATTGCTTCTGGTTCATTGTTGTTACAGTCGACATCACAGCACTAAGCACAAGCCCACATATTCTCTCAACCGATCTAAACAGGTGACACAGTGTGTACACACAGACATCAACAGTTGCTTGCTGGCTATGTTCAAATCGTGCTCGTCCTTGTATGTGATCAGTTCTATTTGTTCAATGTTGTAATTTAAATCATTCCTAATAGGAACTGCAGTCTCATTTTTTTTTTTTTTGGTATTATTAGAGAAAATTTGTTTTCAAAATATTTATTTCGAAAAGACAAAAGTTATTTACGTGCGTGTCCATTACCAGAAGAGGTCTGGTTCGATCCTGATCGACAGCTTTCAAGTTCACCCAGCCTTAACTGGGTACCAAATTTTTCTTTTGGGGAAAGTAAGGCGGCACGGGCGTAATACCGACCAAATTACTCCAAATATCATGTGCCGAAGGTCTGTAACAATTATGGTCACTAACACCATATTCCCTATATGCCACGTAGTGTGACGGAGCACTTTACTTTTTCATAATGTCCAGCATTCCCACGTTAGGGGCATTTAAAAAAAAAAAAAACAGACTGTGTCAGGTCTTTCTCTGCCACACACCCCCGCTGTATCATGAGTTCAGTTGACGTAATAGCACGAGTTGATGCGGGCAGGGTGCTCATTGGTTCATTGGTGTGGCGAAACGTAATGGCTTTCATGACATTCCCGGCTCTTACTGGAGATGTTGGAGTTCGTCTATCCCAGGCTATGCTGGGAAACTACTAGTCCAATCCAGAGGTACTGCAATACTGGGTCTTCTATATCAGTAACAGCCACCACTACAGGGAACACGTCGATCCTAGCTTCTGTTAGCTAGCCTGTTTTGACGCAGAATGTTACCGGAGGAGACCACGAGGAGGTAGAACTGCTAGGTCTTGGTAAGCTGATAGTGTGCCGACACTGCTATTGCGACCGCAGGTCGCAGGCGCTTCTGCTCCCTCGCTGTAACAGAATATCTAAACGAGCTACTTTAGTTTTACTTTCACTATATTCTAATGTCGGAGATATCAGTTCTAATCATCGTATGTCAGTCTTTATCAATTCTGTGACAAACGAATATAGATAATTAAATCTATGAGTAGTTAAAACTACCTTGGACATACTATTAAAAAGGATGCAAAATGTAAAACTGAAGTAAACAAAAGAATAGGAATGGCGAAAATTAATTTTAATGCCATGAAAAATATACTAACAACAAAACAAGTAACACCATGGCTAAAACTAAGAATAGCAAAATGTTATGTCTTCTCAACATTCCTATATGGTGCAGAAATATGGACATTAGACAAGAAAACAGAACAGAGAATTGAAGCCTTTGAAATGTGGATATATAGATGAATAGGTAGAATTGGATGGAAGGAAAAGAAAACAAACGATGAAGTCTTAAAACAACTAAAAATTAAAGAGAACTACTAAACACAATTCAAACAAGACAAATGCGATTTTTGGGCTATGTTAAAAGACACAACAGCCTACTAAAAGTAATCCTGGAGGGAAAAATATAAGCTAAAAGAGGCAGAGGCAGACCAAGACTAACATGGACGAGTAACATCAAAAGATGGACAAACCAGCCTATGACAACCTGCACCATCACAGCAAGAGACAGAGCAGAACGGCGCTCCATGGTAGCCAACCTTCGTTGCGGAGACGGCACTCGATGACGATGATGAAATCTATGAGTAAATCAGGAAGTACAACTTGTGGTCAAAGTTCCCATATAAGACAACGAACACCTATGATGTTATAGATATTCTGTTAGTTGATAATTAAGAGCTGCGGTAGAGCAATGATTTGTGAACGAGTCTGCGTCTGCAGAGAAGTCATGAGATCGGGTTGGATCCTGACAGATGGCTGCAAGGTAAACCCAGTCTGAAATGGATACTGGGTTTCGTCTGCATAAGAAATACAGTACAGACGTAATGCTGTCCAGATTATATAAAAAAATATTACTGTGGTTTAAAACTGTTTGTACCAAAACCTGATTTCTGCAGGAGATAAGCACATATATCAAATATAACAAATATTAAATACCATGCCGGGCCACGTGTATGGCTGCAGAAACAAAGAAAGTAAACAGAAAATGTTACTGAGAAGCTATGCTAACAGAAACACAAGACAAGCTACACAATTTTTGGCGAACGTACAATCAATAAACTATACATAATAACGTAAAAGTATGAGTAAAAATGCACAACTACACAGATCTAAACAATGGCACAAAAGACGATGGCCAGGATTTTCATAGTCTTGTTAGAAGATTAAAAGACAGCAGGGACGGTAGGATTTAATTAGATCAAGGTAACTAAACAATGAACAATTGGAAAAATGAAAGAAGTTGTCCCATTGGGTATAAAGATAATGGGAAGAATAATAAAAGAGAGACAGAATAGCGGTGGCAAGTGGAAAGAAGAGCAAGAATTATATAACTTCAAACATTATTCTAGCACTTCTGTCCCCTCCCATTTCAGATCGCCAGAACATAATACCTCTGATGACTTAAGTTACTTCTTGTTTCTCTATGATAACCATAGCCGTTTCACGTTGGAGAACCGACTTATAGCCAGTTTAGGTACTCTCCAACAGAGAGGATTAAATTCTTCTTTTTATTCTTTTCTTTAATCTCCGGTTTTCTCTCCATGCCTTTCTTGTGTCGTATTCCAATTCCTCTCTGCGTTATCTTTATTACCTCTTTTGCTCATCTTCTTCCTCACCACTCCAGTCCTCTTTCTCTCACTCTCTTTCACTCTCTCACTCTCTCTCTCTCTCACTCTCTCTCACACTCTCTCTCACACTCTTTCTCACACTCTCTCTCACACACTCTCTCACTCTCTATATCTCTCTTTTACACTTCTTCCTGTTATCTTTGTTGGGTATACCCGATGAAGGTTCTTACCGACACGTTGTAGTTTGTCTTGTCTTTCTGTTAGTTAAGCTCATGGGCGGATCTAGGGGGGTCATGGGGGGGGGCATTGCCCCCCCCCCAAAACGTACTTCTTAGTACATTCATTAATAAAGTGAGAGCAACGTTTGTTTACTTATTATTATTATTTTTAAAGAAGAAAAGAGGTAATATAAAAAAAAAATTCACAAATATATAGGTCTATTTATTCAATCTTTTGATATTGAAATCATGTCCACGGAAAAACAACTAAAAAAATACGATATTTTTTGTGTACGATTGTTCTTCTGTGAAGAAAATGTTAATTATTTATCGCTCTGGCGGTGCCAAAATTGCCGTGCTGATTTGATTTTATGACAGCACAAGGGACAAGGGAGTAGATATGTTTAATGAGTTGTTTGCCGGTGTACATATATTTGTTATATATGCTGTAAAAAGGACTTCATTTAGTTGCGGACTACCTGTTTTATTTTAGTTGTTATTAATGTCTAAAGGTTTTTAATATATTTTAAAAATGAAACGAATTACATATTTCTTTCAAAAAGTTTCAAAATCACACGAAACTGAAACTCGATCTGCTTTTATGCTTCCTGATTTTACACCTACATCTAGGGTCGATATTAGTCCTAGTGAAACGAAGGATAAAAAAATTACTATTACATCAACAACTACTAATACAGTTAACAGTGAGCCAGTTTCTGAAAGTGATCTCGTTTCCAACGCTAGTCTGCCTAATACTCGTACAATTACATTTATAAAAAGTGAAGCTGGTCCACTCAATAGTGATATTAATAATCAGTGTGAGACGGACTTGGGCAATTTAAATTATGGACCAGTGGCAGGACCCAGTATGGATATTAATAGTCAGTGTGAGATGGACTTGGGCGATTTAAATTCTGGACCAGTAAGGCCAGTCTTAAGATCTTACCCGCCTTCACTGTGTGGTAAAGTCAACCGTTCTTTTTCTAAAGCTTATTTTGAACAATATCACTGGCTAGAATATAGTAAACGAAAAGATGCAGCATTTTGTTACGTTTGTCGTGTATTTGACAAATCTTTTGCATGTGAAGAAACATTTACTAAATCTGGTTTTAGAAACTGGAAAAAATTAAAAGAAAAACTTGATAAACATGGAAAAAGTAAAAGTCATTTGTTATGCATGGAAAAATATGCAATGCATAAATATAGTAATGAAAAAGGAAGTGTCATGTCAATGATTTCAAAATCACATAAGACCGAAGTGGAAAAAAACAAAGAGTACATGGCGAAAGTTGTTGATGTTATTATACTTCTTGGAAGACAGGGCATTGCGTTCAGAGGACATGATGAAAAGAAAGAATCTAATAGTAGGGGTAATTTCTTAGAGTTCTGCGAGGTGTTTGCTAAGTATGATAGTACATTTAAACAAAATTTTACAAAAAAACATTTCATTTTGTAGCAAAACTATTGTGAATGAAGTGATTGACATAACTTCAGCTCTTCTTTTTGAGAAAATAGTTAAAGAGGTTAAAAGATGCGAGTTTTTTGCAATTATGGCTGATGAGGCAAGATGTCAGAAACAGCAACAATTGTCTCTCTGCGTTCGGTATGTTGACGATGAACTCACTCCACATGAAAGATTCCTTGGTTTCTATGATTGCTCAAGCAAACGAACAGCAATAGATTTAGCTGATTTGATAATGACTGTTCTTCGGAAGTTTAGTATTGAAGGATTATCAGTAATAGCGCAACTTATGATGGTGCCGCAGTAATGTCTGGTGATGTTGGAGGGCTGCAAGCTAAAATTAGAGAGTTTTATCCTGAAGCTGTTTACTTCCACTGTTATGCACATAAGGTTGCACTTATTGTAACAGACATTTGTAAAAACATAGAATCTTCAAGACTTTTATTCAATGCTTTGGAATCATTGTATGTACATTTTTCAAAACCGTCAAATCATGATGCTTTAAGAACGGTGTCAGGATTGTTACAGACAAAGCCTTTTGAAATAATTTCATTAAGTACAACTAGGTGGACATGCAGGTACCAGAATTGTAATCTGTTGATTAAACACTATGATAATGTAGTGGCAGCTTTAAAATTTGAAATTGACAGAAATGAAGACAAAGACTCCATAGAAGCCATTGGAATTTTGAAATCAATATCAACATTTAATTTCATTGTCAACCTGTTTGTTTTTCATGAAATCCTGTCTTATACCCACGTATTAAGTCTATGTATGCAGAATGCAAATGTCACTTTAGGACAGGCTGCAGAACTGATAACAAATACTATGCGGACAATAGTAGACAAGAGAACTGATGATGAATTTTCTAAGATTTGGAAGAATATTGAAGAATTTTCACTGAAACACGGCATATGCTTAGAAAGTCCTACTGTATGTAAGAAAAGAAAACATGAAGAAAGTGTGATGCTAAAAGACAGTTTTGTTCTCTCAACTGTTGGAAAACCCCTAGATGGCCCTGAAAGTGTGAGCAATAAAGAATACTGGAAGATGAAAGTATATTTTGAAGTTATTGATGTCTTTGCAGCAAGGTTAAAGGAAAGATTTAGTGAAGAATCCTTACAACTCGCATGTGCTGTTGATGGGCTGTTTTGTTTGGATTATGAAAAGGCAACTCCATTTGTAAAGAAATATGCTGAGTGTTTAGGACTGAATGTTACTATCCTGAAAGCAGAAATATCAATTGTCAAAACATTAATTAGGAGCAAAGAAGGGGAAGTTTCACAATTCAGCTTTAGCCACTTAAAAGAGGTAGTAAACAAGAACACTTACCCACATTTTCATAAAATTCTAAGGGCTGCTATAACCATACCAATAAGCTCATCAGCATGTGAAAGAAGTTTTTCTGCGATGAGCAGGATTAAGACTTGGCTGAGGTCATCAATGACACAAGATAGACTTCGTAATTTGGCGGTGCTTCACATAGAAAAAACATTGCTTAAAAACACCATCACGAGTGAAGAAGTTATGCAGAAATTTACAGAAAAGCCTAGACGAATTAAACTGATGTAATTGGTGAGTACAGATTTTCTTTTTTTTTGTGCCGTTTTAATTTTTATAAAATGCATATTTTATCTTCTTCTTCTACCTTTTAGCTCCCAGTGGAGCATAGCTCTTCAACAAACACTTTCCAAGTCGTTCTGTTTTTTGCCATTCTTTTAAGATCATTCCATGTCTTCCCCATCATCTTCATCTCTGCTTCAATCTGTCTTCTCCAAGAATTCCTTGGTCTTCCTCTTTGTCTTTTTCCCTGGGGATTCCAAAAAAGGGCCTGTTGTGTAATACTCTCAGTTGGTTTCCGTAGTGTGTGTCCTATCCATCGCCATCGTCTTCGCTGTATTTCTTTATCCACTGGTATTTGACCGGTACATTTCCATAATTCCACGTTTGTGACTTTGTCCTGCCATTTCCATCCCTTTATTCTGCGCAAGCATCCATTAATGAAAGTCTGTACCTTCGTGATTGTCAATTTTGTTATTCTCCATGTTTCACAGCCATATAATAGAACCGACTTAACATTGGAGTTGAAAATTTGTATTTTTGTATTTAGCCTAATTTCTTTGGATTTCCATATGTTTCCCAGTGCAATGAAAGCTCCTCTTGCTTTTGATATCCTTATTTTGGTATCGTTTTCTGTTCCTCCCTCTTTATCTATATTACTGCCCAGATATATATAAGATTGTACGTCTAGTAGAGGTATTTCTCCTAGTTTTATTTGGTTATTGCCAACTGCATTAATTCTCATAATGTTGGTCTTATCTCTATTAATCTTTAGTCCTAGCTGTTGTGATCTCTCATCTAATATACTCATTTTATCTTGCATCTGTTGGTGGCTGTGTGATAGGAGAGCTATGTCATCAGCAAAGTCTAAATCATCAAGTTGTTTGGTCAGTGACCACTGGATCCCATTTCTGTTGTTTTGAGTTATTTTCATAATCCAATCTATGGCCAGTAGAAAGAGAAATGGAGACAGAAGGCATCCTTGCCTTACTCCTGTTCTTATTTCAAATGCTTCTGTAAGCTGTCCTTCATGCACCACACTACATTTTGTTCCTTCATACATTGTTTTTATCAGGTTAATAAACTTTATGGGGATTCCATAATGACTCAGCAACTTCCAAAGCATTCTTCTGTCTAAACTATCAAATGCTTTTTCGTAATCTATGAATCCAATATAAAGTGGGGATTTTAGTTCTAAACTTTGTTCAACTATTATACGTAGAGTAGTTATTTGATCAGCACATGATCTGTTCTTCCTAAAACCTGCTTGTTCATCTCTCAAGTGTTTCTCTATAGCCTCTTTTAGTCTCTCCAGAATGATTCTGCCTAATATTTTTCCTGGCACTGATAGTAGCATAATTCCCCTATAATTTGTGCACTCCTGTAAACTTCCTTTCTTTGGTAGTTTGATCATATAACCTTCTCTCCAGTCTTTAGGTATTTCTTCCCTCTCCCAAATTTTATCCAATAGATTATGTAACATCTTGGTAGAGGTGATAATATCTGCTTTGATGGCTTCCGAAGGAATTTCATCTGGTCCTGTGGCTTTACCATCTTTTAACAGTTTGATGGCTTTCATTATTTCTTCTTTGCTTGGTTTTCCGCAGTTAACGTGTAATTCTTCTTCTGCTGGTAGTATATCTGGAGGATTATTTGCGCCAGGTCTGTTCAAAAGTTCTTCAAAGTGCTCCTTCCATCTCTCCATTTGTTCCTTTATATTACTAAGCAGATTTCCTTTCTTATCTTTGATAAAGGCGTTGATCTGTTTGTATTTTCCACCTAATTTCTTTGTGCTGTTGTACAGTTCTTTCATATTCCCTTTATTTGCTGCTTCTTCTGCCTCTTTAGCTAATTCATCTATATATTTCCTCTTATCCCTTTTAATGCATCTTCTCACTTCTTTGTTCACCTCTGTGTAAGCTTCCTGTGTCTTGGCTTTATTACTTCTTGTTTTGCTTTTATTTATGTCTGCTTTCTTGTTCTTTCTTTCTTTAATTTTATCCAGGGTCTCTGCTGTCATCCATGCCTTATTCTGGCGTTCTCTTTTCCCCAGTGTTTCTTCGCATGTCTCTTTCCATATATTTTTTACCTGTTTCCAATGATCTTCTATATTTATTGTATTTTCTAGTTGTTGGAGGACTTGGTATTTGTTTGATATTGTGACTGCGAATTTATCTTTAATTCCTTGTTCTTTAAGAAACCCTACATTGAAATACGTTCTGCCCTTATTCGTTGTAGTATACCTTTTTAATTTAATTTTAAGTTTGGCTAACAGAAGATGATGATCAGAAGCTATATCTGCCCCTCTATATACTTTTACATCCTGTAAGGATGACTTAAACTTATTATTAATACATATGTGATCAATTTGATTTTCCGTTCTATGATCTGGTGACACCCATGTAGCTTTGTGTATTCTTTTATGTTGGAATATTGTTCCTCCTAGGCTCATTTGATTAAGGGCGCAGAAATTCACAAATATCTCTCCATTCTCGTTTATATCTCCAAGTCCATGTTTTCCCATAATCTCTTCAAAGCCTCTGTTGTCTGATCCTACCTTAGCATTTAGGTCTCCCATCAAGATTATAATATCCTTGGCTCGTCTTGCATCCATCTGGCATTGTAGCTGTTTATAAAAATTATCTTTAACTGAGTCATCTTTATCGTTGGTTGGTGCATAGCATTGTATAATGTGTAATTTTATTTTGTTTTTGGTTGTTCTAAATGTTGCTCTCACCAGTCTTGGTCCCACTGCCTCCCATTCTATTAGTGTCTTCTGTGCATTCTTTGATAGCATTATAGCTACCCCTTCGCTATGTTGTGCTCCTGGTTCCTGGTGTCCTGATGATAAAATCATCTCCCCTGTATTCAATTTTATTCTCTCCGCTCCCAGCCATCTTGTTTCACACATTCCCAGAATATCTATCTTGTAGTTATTCATTTCTGCTGCCACTTGTGCCGCTTTTCCCTGTTCGTTAAGGGTACGAACATTCCAGGTGCCAATTCTGGATGATTTCCTGGTAGACAAAGGGTAAGTCGGCAACCCGGACTCCTTATGGCTTTCTCCGGATTGCGTCATACGTCTCTTAGACAGAGAGCCCTTCTCTTTCCTGGTTGACGGATTTACTTTATCTTTCTTTGACTTGTTCATGTTTGTGAAGTTTGTTCGGCTTATTTTTTTACAGTATGGGATAGCCAGTCCCATGCCTAACCCTCCTTTCTCGCCTCTTACGAACATGCCTGGTAGGGTACAGCGCCGCTATTCTTTACTTCCCTTTCGGGCCCCGGCAGCGCACGGGAGTGCATATTTTATGCTGTATACTTATTCCCGTTATTATTAGAAAAGTCAAATTGCGTCAAAGGTCTAATGACGATTATACACAAGTGACTCACACCCTTATTGCTGATATCGCGAAGATGTCTATGCAAACCTGAAACAAAACAGTAGGCCTATAGCAGTGCCCCCCCCCCCAAAATTTTAAGGCTAGATCCGCCTATGGTTAAGCTGCTCAATACCATTTATTTTTAATTCCTTTATTTTCTTTACGTTACGAATGTGACTCTGCTCGTTCCTTTTTCTATTATTTGTGTTCTCTATATTCACAATTTATAAAAATGAAAATCAAATTAAAGAGAAACAAACAAAAAACTAATTCAGCAACACCAATAGATATAACAGCGTTAAACCAGAAAGATGTACAAGAAACTTATACTGTACAAGTAAAGAACACATATCAGAAGCTACTAGAAGAGGGGATTGAGCAGGAAAGAAGAGAAAATCCTGAGGAAAAAGTCACAACAAAATGGCAATGCATAAAAAACAGCATACAAGAATCCTGCAACACCTTGCCCAAAAAGGAAAGTAACAAAAAACAAAAATGGATAACTGACAAAATCTTAGAAAAAATGGAAGAAAGAAGACAAGCGAAAAACACTGCCAGATACAATGATATAGACAATGAAATACGGAGAATGTGCAAAAAGGCAAAAGAAGACTGGCTCAACCAAAGATGTCTAAAAGTCGAAACTATGGAAAGTAAACTAAACTTAAGAGAGATGCACACAGAAATAAAGAGGATGACGAATAAAGACAAAAAAGCTACAGGAAACGGATGTATTGCAAACAAAGATGGAAGAATGCTAACAGACAACAAAGATATAATAGATAGATAGCAAGAATATATAACAGAATTATTTCATGACGAAAGGGACAAAAAGCCAGACATAAAATGTACATACAACTATAAAATCCTGAAATCTGAAGTAGAAAAAGTTATAAAAACAATGAAAAAGGGAAAAGCAGCAGGGCCTGACAATACACAAATAGAGATGATACAGGCTCTAGAAGAGTTTGGCGTCGAAGTGATCACAGACATATGCAATGACATATACCATACAGGATACATACCAAACGATCTAAAAACATCAAATTTCATTGCATTGCCTAAAAAGAATGATGCAGTTGAATGCAGTGACTTCAGAGCAATAAGCCTAATGAGCCAGGTAACAAAAATTTTACTAAAAGTTATACAGGGAAGGATTCAGAATAAAATCAATACTGAATTAGATGAGCAAAAGTTTGGATTCAAGAAAAACAGTGGGACAAAAGAAGCCATATTCAGCATGAGAACATTGATTGAAAAGTACACAGAAGTAAACAAACCAATATATGCCTGCTTTATAGATTACACCAAAGCTTTCGATAGAATACACCATAACCAACTTATAGATTGCATAAAGGATATAAATCTAGACGACGCAGACATACGACTAATATGTAATTTGTACTGGGAGCAAACAGCAATAATAAGATATAACAAGGAGAACTCTACACCCATGGACATAAAAAGAGGAGTAAGACAAGGATGCATCCTATCACCAAGCTTGTTCAATCTATACACTGAGCAAATCTTTAAAAACATCTCAGAGATACCAGGCCTAAACATTAATGGAAAGATAATCAATAACCTAAGATATGCTGATGATACTGTTCTACTAGTAGAAAATCCTAAAGACCTACAACAATTGCTTAATGTGATAAATATAACAAGCAAAAAATATGGACTAGAAATGAATATAAAAAAGACTAAAACTATGATCATAAACAAAGAAAATTCTCAAGACCTACAATTAAATATCACAGTTGATGGAATACATCTGGAGACAGTCCAGAGTTTCAACTACCTGGGACATACTATAACCAATGATGGAAAATGTAAAATTGAAATAAACAAAAGAATAGGTATGGCAAAAAGTAATTTTAATGCCATGAAAAATATACTAACAACAAAACAAATATCAACAGGGCTGAAACTAAGAATGGCAAAATGTTACATCTTCTCAATATTCCTATATGGTGCAGAAACATGGACATTAGACAAGAAAACAGAACAGAAAATTGAAGTCTTTGAAATATGGATTTATAGAAGAATAGGTAGAATTGGATGGAAACAAAAGATAACAAACGATACAGTTTTAAAACAACTGAAAATAAAAAGAGAACTACTAAATACAATTAAGACAAGACAAATGAAATTTTTAGGCCATGTTAAAAGACACAACAGCCTACTAAAAGTAATATTGGAAGGAAAAATACAAGGTAAAAGAGGCAGAGGCAGACGAAGACTAACATGGACGAGTGACATCAAAAGATGGTCAAGTCAATCTATGACAGCCTGCACCATCAAAGCAAGAATCAGAGTAGAAGGGCGATCCATGGTAGCCAACCTTCGTTGCGGAGAAGGCACTCGATGATGATGATGATATTCACAATTTAAAATAACACTTGACACAACTATTGTGTATTCTGGTCACGTGACTTTTATCTTCTGTAATGAAACATGAAGGATTATATATGGTAGTTATTCAAGTCAATACAGACTGAAAGTTCCAGAAGTCTGTAATCACACAATCATTATGTGTCATATCGATTAGTGTAGGCGATCATGTCTTTCCACAACTATGCACAGACTAAATCTTACCAATTCTGTTGTTGACTATTTAATGTGCCGCGATACCAAGCTATCTAGTACCTTCTATTGTTGTCGTCCGCTATCTTTCTTTCCCTGTATTTTTTCCAGTTGTAACTAAATGTTCCAACTTTCCTCTTCTCTTTGTATGCCGGAAAGATGTTGATTGTTTCTTCCTGATGATTTTTGGAGCTTTATCTTTGTGTTGACCTCTTTGAGAATTTCCTCGTTGATCTTTTTAGCTGTCCAGGGAACTCTCAAACATTCTTTTGAGAAATGCCATCCCTAATCCCATTTATCCTCTTTACTTTGTTTGTCTACTGCCCATGAATCGCTTAATAAATGTTTCTATATAGCATCGATAAAATCTTTCACACTTATACTGACAGAGACGTGAAGATGTCTTTTCACTTTCTGAAATGCTATTTTGATTTATGTTGTACCGGTTTTTATTAATGGGGTGCAGCTTCCGTCTGATGTTATTACTGTGGCCAAGTATTTGAGACTCCATGCTTTTTCAAACTTGCCCCGCTTTATGTTTAATGTTGCATGACGGTTATAGCTGTTTAATCGACTTATAGCCACATCAAATCTTTCAGGGAAGACGTTATTTTTTTTCTTTTAATTTCTCCTTCTAGTTCGATGTTTTTTTTAATTATTTATTTGTTTTTTATATTTTAAATCATTATCATCATCATCATCATTATCATCATCAAGTAACGGGCCAGTTGGCGTAGGTGATCATGTCTCTCCACAGTTTTCGATCTCGACAGCTATTTATCATTTCTGTTGTTGACCTTCTGCCAAGCCATTCTCTTAAGCTGTCTTGTATATTTTCTCATTGCTTCCCTCTATCCGGTTCACCCAGCCTTTAATGGGTACCTGATTTTTCTGGGAAAGTAAAGCGGCAAGGGCGTAATACCGACTACATTACCCCAAAAATCATGTGTTGAAGATCTATAAAATGTATGGTAACTAACACAATATTCCCTATACGCCACTTGGCGTGACGGGGGTACTTTGCTTTTTTTTTCTATATATATATATATATTTGTTCATTTCTCCTTAATCGACTTACGCTTTATTACTGAACAAGCGTATTAGATAACAAGGCATGCTCGAACACTGTAACCGATGATGATTATTTTGTACATTAATTATCATTAACGCTGACAATTTTGTTTTTCTGCGTCCAATCTATTTTTTCGCTCATTAATTAAATAACTGTTGCTCGTTTCTTTGTGTGCTTTTTTTCCAGTGTATTCTTGTGCAATGTGCTCGAATTAAGGTAATAAAATACATTGTCAATTTTAAAGAAGCGAAAAAAATGATAAAGATGAATAAATCTCAAGTTTATGAGCTTCAGTTATTCCAGCAGAAGCGATCAATCACCAAAGTTGAGAGGTCGAGTATTTTAAATATAGGAAGCTAGTACACAAGCCATATCTGTACTTTGAGGAATTAGGAAACAGAGTTTGGTTGGTAGACTATATGTGTCTCTTGACCTGCGAATTATAAGTAATATTTGTTCGTTTTATCGAAGAGGCAATACGTTAGATATGACCTGTCCTGAGAGTGGTCAGCGACTCATAGCTGACATTTACGTCAGCAAACAGCGTCTGAGCGTGGTTATACTTCATCTCTCATTGGAAACAACTAGTCTCATCATGAGAATTACATTGAGTTTTTAGTTTAGTAAGCCAGGTCATCCTCATTGCAAATCGGACAAGTTCATAAGTGCGTAGATCTTCTCTCTAGTATGTTTCTTAAAACGTGTAGCGACCATCGACGCTGGTGTTGTGTTGGGTGACAAGTGGACTTTCGTTTCAAAATGGTGGAACGTTTCACGTTCTCTCGATCGTTGCAGCAAAATGTATCTGTGGTTTGATTAATTTAGGCTCTCTGACGTATGTTTCTGTGTCCAAATCAAAATGATGTTCTACTTAGCAAATCTGCGCTGCCAAGTACACACAGCAATGTTGCTTTTTGACAAGTCAAGTATTGTTTGTAAAAGCGACCTTCGCCATCTAGTGTTGACATGCGGTTTACGTCACAGTGAGTGCTGTTCAATGACCGACGTTCGTATTATTTGACGCAAGTTATTTACATGCTGAAACGCATTTAATGTGGACTGCTCCGTCAAGTCGACCAAAGATTTTCCTTTTTGGGGAATTTTCACCGCGTTTCGTTCGTTGTACGCTGCCCGTACGGTCTGTTGTTTGATGTGTGACGGGGATAATTCGACGACTGTGTGTTTATATGTTCGGTTGCAGTCAAGAACGATATCCTAACATCATCAAGCGCTATACATTTTTTTGTTCTCAATATGACGATCATCATTTTCGGGAGGACGTGAAATTCCGGTATATGGTGGATAGGCGGCAGGAACCATTGAAGGCTATGTCTGAAAAGTTTTCCTTGTTGCAGTTTCCTCATATTCCAAGTCCGGCTTGTTGCAGGAGCTACTGAGTTAAGTGCTCTGTGCACACCGTGAGCTGTGTGTCTCATCCGATTTGATCATGTTTCGATATTCCAATTGTTTACGATGAATGATGATATCGTATGACAAGGAACAGTTGGCTGTGTTCACTTTCTGCGCGGTTTCGCCTTATGTCTTTTGGGGTGTGCTGAGACTGCTACGATGGGGACTACAGTTACCTTTCTTTGTTTGGGAGATGAGTTAGTAATTCGGATGATTCCACTGGCACGGGCGGTTGAGCAATTATGAATTTTAATTCGTTTGCAGTGATACCGGGGCCTTCCATAACCAATAACCAATGGGTGATAAGTCTTGGTTTAGATTCCTTCACTCGCTCCGTTCTGGCATTTTTCTCCTTGACATGGTATTCGGGAAGTTCCCTTATGATTGCGGATGCGTGATCAGTTTTAATATTTTTTTTCATCCGTCCAAAGTCCATAAAGGCATTCACAATGTCCATTACCCTTCTTTGCAGAAAATCAACTCAACTGGCAGGTCTGTGGAAGCGCCCATTATCTCTTACACCCGCATGTTACCATCAAGACCAGCCAGGTGCGATCTTTCTGAGCAAACTCATTGAGTCACTGAGAAAACGAACACGCGTTTAAGGTTGTATCTCAAGCCATACTAATAATTTTGCAACAGCCATAATTTTCATGATTAAACTGCTGGCAGTAAATTCGAAATAGGCACTGCCCTTCTTCATAGTTCTGCCTCCAACATGGACCGTGAAAGTCGACGAGCTCCGCATGTGCCGAATAATGGAACCATCTATGTAAATGATTGTGTAATTCCTAGAAGAGTTCTAGAAAAATCAAGCCTTGCAGTTTTGTTTCAACGACGAATTGCTTTTGTTGTCTGCATTCTCTGTCCAGTGTGATGACCACCAGAATGACTTACAACACTCTGACGACATTCGTACCTATTTTTCCCTGGTCATTTTGTCCTTAAACAATATCCATAGCTTGACCTATCCATAATTTTCCTCTTTATTAACCTGCATGGAAAAAGATCGAGAGGAAGACCTAGAAGAAGATGGATAGATGCAGTGACAGAGTCATGTAACAACAAAGGTAAATCACTAATTCAGACAGTTCGAGCAGCTCAAGAACGACAAATTATATAACCACGACACCTTTTCGGTATCAATGAGAAAGCGAAAAGAAAAGAAATTAACCTGCTGCCTTCTGTACTCATAACTTCAAGGTATAGCAGATGCTACTGACTTGCATGGATTCGAAGCTAGGTACACGCTCGGCTAAGTCTTATTCTGTCTAAAATGGTGGGAAAATTTAAAGGGGACGCAGTGTCCTACAAATGTATCTTTTGTGCACCCAAGGATGGTGCACATTGCCTGATCGTGTATCCTTTCCAGTCCTATTTTCTTTTTGCTGAGAGTCAGTATTGTCAGTGCATACTCGATAACAGACAGAACCAGCCTCTGGTATAATATAATGAGATGACCGTGCTCAGTTTGTGCTGATGCCATAACCCATCTGTTGCAGATAGGTCCGTTCTGGTTTTTAATACTCCCCTGAACTACATGTTTGTTAAAACGAAGGCTCCAATTAAACCCCGCTCCTAGGTATTTCATAGCATGAGTTCTTCCAACAACATTCTGAACACAGATTCACATTTGGCGTTGATTTGTTGAATATGCCATTATTATATGATTCACATTTGGCGTTGACTTGTTGAATATGCCATTATTATATGATTCACATTTGGCGTTGACTTGTTGAATATGCCATTATTATATGATTCACATTTGGCGTTGACTTGTTGAATATGTCATGATTATATGATTCACATTTGGCGATGATTTGTTGAATATGCCATTATTATATGATTCACATTTGGTGTTGACTTGTTGAATATGCCATTATTATATGATTCACATTTGGCGATGATTTGTTGAATATGCCATTATTATATGATTCACATTTGACGTTGACTTGTTGAATATGCCATTATTATATGATTCACATTTGGCGTTGACTTGTTGAATATGCCATTATTATATGATTCACATTTGGCGTTGACTTGTTGAATATGCCATTATTATATGATTCACATTTGGCGTTGACTTGTTGAATATGCCATTATTATATGATTCACATTTGGCGTTGACTTGTTGAATATGTCATGATTATATGATTCACATTTGGCGATGATTTGTTGAATATGCCATTATTATATGATTCACATTTGGTGTTGACTTGTTGAATATGCCATTATTATATGATTCACATTTGGTGTTGACTTGTTGAATATGCCATTATTATACGATTCACATTTGGCGTTGACTTGTTGAATATGCCATTATTATATGATTCACATTTGGCGTTGACTTATTGAATATGCCATTATTATATGATTCACATTTGGCGCTGACTTGTTGAATATGCCATTATTATAAGTTTCATATTTCGCGTTGACCTGTTGAATATGCCATTATTATATGATTCACATTTGGCGTTGACTTGTTGACTATGCCATTATTATATGATTCACATTTGGCATTAACTTGTTGACTATGCCATTATTCACAGAAAGCCATATCACTGTTGCCTTCGTCAGAGTGGCAAGTGTCCTTGCCTCCCCACACTACACGCTGAAACGATCAAGCTCTGTCTGAAGGTCTTCCGCAACTCACTCTCTGTCTCTACCCTAGCGATATACCACAACATGAGAGTAAGATAATTTTCGCCCCGTCTTAAGATTCGCTCTCCTGTAATCGTTACTGCGTAGACGTTGAAGAGCACTAGAAATAAAGTTGAACCCTGTGGAAGACCGGACCCACAATAGCTCAGTGGTTAGTGAAATGGACTAAAAACGAAAGGAGAACAAGTTCGATCCTGATCGATGGCTTCCGGTTCACCCAGCCTTAAATGGCCACCGGGTTTTTTTCTAGGAAAGTAAAGCGCCACGACGTAATACCAACAACATTACACAAAAAACCATGTGCCGAAGGTCTGTAAAAATGATGGTCACTAACACCATATTCCCTATACACCATTTGGCGTGATGGGGCTCTTTACTCTTCTTATTTTTTTATTTTGAAAGACCGGGTAAACTCTCGTTGTTTTGGAGGTCCACGTATCACATTTAAATACCACCTTCTTTGCAAAATAGCTCAGTGGTTAGTGAACTGGACTACAAAGGACAAGGGTAGGGTTCGATCCCAACCGACGGCTTCCGGGTTCACCCAGCCTTAAATGGGTACCGGTTTTTTTCTGGGAAAGTAAAGCAGCACGGGCGTAATACCGACAACATTACCCCAAAAATAATGTGCTGAAGGCCTGTAAAATATAGGGTCACTAAAACCATATTTACTTATATGCCACTTGGCGTGACGGGGGTACTTTACTTTTTTTTACTTCTTTGCAAAAAGCCCGCAGAACTCCAATTAAGAATAATATGAATGATCTTGAGTTCAAGAAGCTGAGACATTAAGAAATCTAGGATACTCTGTTGTTTTCATCCGCTAGGTCAATTGTAGTAGCAAAGGCTTCAATGCCCGCATGGAAGATCTCATATACATCATGGTCAAAGATGGCAGCATTTACACGAGTTTCTTAGTTTAGACGGTAGCCTCCGAGGTTCGTGACAGAAAACTCTGCCTTCCCAGCTGGTAGGTTAATTTTCTAACAATTCATGAGATCTGAAATGTAAAAAAAAAACACATCTGGTAGCCTAAGACCCCGTGCTTATGTATACGGCGGATAAATGCAGATATCGCAGCTTGCCTTAACTTTTAGCTCATGACCAACGTTCCTAGCAAATAGAAAGTATTTATTTTGTTCGGTATCACGATGCACTAGTAACAATATTGTCCAGGTTGTAATTTTCTCTAAAATGTAATACATATTATGACAAGTTTAAATCTTAAGCACAAACACTGATGACATGGTCAGTATCACACGCGGTCGCCTTACTTTTGAAATAAAAACTTTGGTTCCTCTTTAAAATACTTCATGATGATTCGGGGAAAACAAATGGCCGTTTTTGTGAACTGAATCGTGTCCCATTTGTTCAGTAGTTGAACTGTGCCTCACACAATCTTTATTGTTTGTCTCTGTCTGACTATCCATCTGTATCTGTCTCTCTGCGTCTCTCTCTCTCTCTGACTCTCTGTCAGTATCAGTCTCTTTTTTTGTCTCTGTCTGACTGTCCGTCTGTATCAGTCACTCTTTGTCTCTCTGTCTGACTATCCGTCTGTATGAGTTTCTTCTATTTTCTCTCTCTTTGTCTCAGTATGACTATCTGCCTGTATCAGCCGTTTCCCAAGTCTCTTAGTCTGACATCTGTCTGTATCAATCTCTCTTTGTCTCAATGTCCATCTACATCATTCTTTTTTGTTTTCTCTCTCGTTATCTCGCCGTCCGTCTATATCATTCTCTTTTGTTCTCTCTCTCTCTCTCTCGTTGTCTCGCCGTCCGTCTATATCATTCTCTTTTGTTTTCTCTCTCGTTGCTTCGCCGTCCGTCTATATCATTCTCTTTCGTTCTCTCTCTCGTTGTTTCGTGTCTGTCTATAGCATTCTCTTTTGTTTTCTCTCTCGTTGTCTCGCCGTCCGTCTATAGCATTCTCTTTTATTCTCTCTCTCTCGTTGTCTCGCCGTCCGTCTATAGCATTCTCTTTTGTTTTCTCTCTCGTTGTCTCGCCGTCCGTCAATATCATTCTCTTTTGTTTTTTCTCTCGTTGTCTCGCCGTCCGTCTATAGCATTCTCTTTTGTTCTCTCTCTCGTTGTCTCGCCGTCTGTCTATATCATTCTCTTTTGTTTTCTCTCTCGTTGTTTCGCCGTCCGTCTATATCATTCTCTTTTGTTTTCTGTCTCGTTGTCTCGCCGTTCGTCTATAGCATTCTCTTTTGTTCTCCCTCTCGTTGTTTCGCCGTCCGTCTATAGCATTCTCTTTTGTTCTCTCTCTCTCTCGTTGTCTCACCGTCCGTCTATAGCATTCTCTTTTGTTCTCTATCTCTCTCTCACGTTGTCTCGCCGTCCGTCTCTAGCATTCTCTTGTGTTCTCTCTCTCGTTGTCTGGCCGTCCGTCTATAGCATTCTCTTTTGTTCTCTCTCTCGTTGTCTCGCCGTCCGTCTATAGCATTCTCTTTTGTTCTCTCTCTCGTTGTCTCGCCGTCCGTCTATAGCATTCTCTTGTGTTCTCTCTCTCGTTTTTTGGCCGTCCGTCTATTGCATTCTCTCTTGTTCTCTCTCTCTCGTTGTCTGGCTGTCCGTCTATAGCATTCTCTTTTGTTCTCTCTCTCGTTGTCTGGCTGTCCGTCTATAGCATTCTCTTTTGTTCTCTCTCTCGTTGTCTCGCCGTCCGTCTATAGCATTCTCTTTTGTTCTCTCTCTCGTTGTCTCGCCGTCCGTCTATAGCATTCTCTTGTGTTCTCTCTCCCGTTGTCTGGCCGTCCGTCTATAGCATTCTCTTTTGTTCTCTCTCTCGTTGTCTGGCTGTCCGTCTATAGCATTCTCTTTTGTTCTCTCTCTCGTTGTCTGGCTGTCCGTCTATAGCATTCTCTTTTGTTCTCTCTCTCGTTGTCTGGCCGTCCGTCTATAGCATTCTCTTTTGTTCTCTCTCTCGTTGTCTGGCTGTCCGTCTATAGCATTCTCTTTTGTTCTCTCTCTCTCGTTGTTTCGCCGTCCGTCTATATCATTCTCTTTTGTTTTCTCTCTCGTTGTCTCGCCGTCCGTCTATAGCATTCTCTTTTGTTTTCTCTCTCGTTGTCTCGCCGTCCGTCTATATCATTCTCTTTTGTTTTCTCTCTCGTTGTCTCGCCGTCCGTCTATAGCATTCTCTTTTGTTCTCTCTCTCGTTGTCTCGCCGTCCGTCTATAGCATTCTCTTGTGTTCTCTCTCTCGTTTTTTGGCCGTCCGTCTATTGCATTCTCTTTTGTTCCCTCTCTCTCGTTGTCTGGCTGTCCGTCTATAGCATTCTCTTTTGTTCTCTCTCTCGTTGTCTGGCTGTCCGTCTATAGCATTCTCTTTTGTTCTCTCTCTCGTTGTCTCGCCGTCCGTCTATAGCATTCTCTTTTGTTCTTTCTCTCGTTGTCTCGCCGTCCGTCTATAGCATTCTCTTTTGTTCTCTCTCTCTCGTTGTCTCGCCGTCCGTCTATAGCATTCTCTTGTGTTCTCTCTCTCGTTGTCTGGCCGTCCGTCTATAGCATTCTCTTTTGTTCTCTCTCTCGTTGTCTGGCTGTCCGTCTATAGCATTCTCTTTTGTTCTCTCTCTCGTTGTCTGGCTGTCCGTCTATAGCATTCTCTTTTGTTCTCTCTCTCGTTGTCTGGCCGTCCGTCTATATCATTCTCTTTTGTTCTCTCTCTCTCGTTGTCTGGCCGTCCGTCTATAGCATTCTCTTTTGTTCTCTCTCTCGTTGTCTGGCCGTCCGTCTATGTCAATCTCTGTTATTTCCTCTTTCGTTGTCTGGCCGTCCGTCTATATCATTCTCTTTTGTTTCCTCTGTTGTTGTCTGACTATCCGTTTGAATAATTCTTTTTCGTTTTCTCTCTGGTTGTATCACCGTCCGTATATGTCCACCTCTTCTATATTTTCTCTCTCTCTCTCTCTCTCTCTCTCTCTCTCTCTCTCTTCGTCTCTGTCTCACTATCCGTCTGCATCAGTCTCTTTCGTTTTCTCTCTCTCTCTCTGTCTGTCTGACTGTCTGTCTCTCTCTCTCTCTTTATCTCTTTGTCTCACACTTCGTCTTTATCAGACTATTCCACTCTCTTTTTTGTTATTCTTTCTGTTTCAATATTGGTCTTTATCAGTCTCTTCATTTTCAATGCTGTATCTTTAAGATTTCTCTCTCTCTCTCTCTCTCTCTCTCTGTCTCTTCTATCATTCACTTTTTTTTATCTGTGTTTCACTCCGTGTCTTTGTTTCACTCTGTGTCTTTGTTTCACTCTGTGTCTTTGTTTCACTTGTTTATCTTTGTTTCACTTTGTCCTTTCAGTTTTTCTCTCCATCTCACTTTCCATTTCACTCTCATCTAACTCTCAAACTCATTGTTCTCTCATTATACACCTCGGTCTAGAGTCCATTATAGAAGCCTCCCTATTTATATCTCAGCATATTATCTCTTCTTTCGCATTCTCGTCATCTCATATTGTTTTTCATCTTCAGTCTGTATTTTGGTCTCGTCTAGCCCACCCTCTTTCTCTATTACTGTCAATTTCACAGTCTCTCTTTTTTAACTTACAAATATTTTTCTCCATTATTTCCTTATTTTCTGTCACCATTACGTGTACACTTTAATGTCTTCGTTTTTCTGTTTATATTTCAGATATTATCTGTTTATTTCTTTTCTCTATCTCTCCTATATTATGTTTATATATACTTCTTAATGTTTCTCTCTCTAAACTGTCCACTTTCTTTATCTCATTTCTAGTATATTCTTTATATTGCCCCTTTTTCGAATTCATTCTTTCTTTTGTCGTCTCACTCTGTGTCCATCTCTCATTCTACCACCAATTTCCAACCAGCAACCTCACTATTACTACACTTTTAGTTAACACCCCTCTTTCACACTCATTCTATCAAATCCACTCTCCAACTCTTTATACTAACCTTTCTCAGTGTATCTCTCTCATTCTCTCCGAAACTTCTCTCCTATTAATATTCACACTCTCCAACTCTTTATACTATCCTTACTCAATGTATCTCTCTCGTTCTCTCTGATACACTCTCCTATTATTCTTCCCACTCTCCAATCCTTTATGCCAGCCTTACTCAATGGATCTCTCTCATTCTCTCCAATCCTTTATGCCAGCCTTACTCAATGTATCTCTCTCATTCTCTCCAATCCTTTAAGCCTTACTCAATGGATCCCTCTCATTCTCTCCAATCCTCTCTCCTATTATTCCTCCTACCCTCCAACATCTCTATGGTTGCATTACAGTTTACTCAGTCCTATCATGTTACAGACATCATTTGTACACCACGAGCGAACACAACACTCAAGTCTTATGCTGAAAACAAACATCTATTTTATAATCAACTTATAAAAGTCATCTAAATTCATAAACGCTTGTAAGATAATACAGACTACCGTTGATTGCATAACAGAATCTCCCCCAGAAGCCGCTTTCGCCTACCATAACAGATGGAATTTGACAAGACATAATACACCTCGTCTCAAACCAGGCCTTATTAAAATGTAATTGTCCCGTCTGAGACCAAACACTATCAACTAAACACGACACAAACTCACTTGTATTAACAAAGCCCGGAACATTTACCCTCTGGAGAATTAACTTCGAAACTTTTCCCATGCCGAGCTGTCGCAACAAACGATTCATTTTCGCGTTCCGTTTTCCAATGTGTTTAAGATATTTGCAATTAATATCAAGCTCCAACCACAACATTGTTATTCAATAAAAATACGCGAATTAATCTTTATTTGCGTATATTCCTTTGAATGCTAATATCAAATTGGCCTATAGTCATTTCCATTTTCAATTTAATTATTGAAATATTAATAATTGCTTTCTGTGCGTGTATGTGTGTGTGTGCGTGTGTAAAGTGTCTGTGTGGTGTAGGTTTATAATGAGACTTCCTGTTTTGTATGTATAGTTTTATTGTATTTAGGGAAAGCGGTGAAATCTTATACGATGTATGTTACACAGGAGTAAAGTCTGTTTGCTAGAAGCGTTTGATGGTTCAGATGATTGTTTTTCGTGATAATAAAATGGATAGTTTCTCTGTGTGTGGCTTTGTTCTGCAGCTACAACTATCAATTTATGATACAATACGTGTGATATTTCTCACCTTAATGATACAATCACACTTTGCCCTCAGTGTATTTGTATCGTTACCTGATATCTACATTTTCTGCGCTCTCGTGTACAATTGGACGCTGGACTCTAGAACAATAAGAAAGATAACGACCACCGAAATGAAATGTGTCAGAAGAATGACAGGAAACAGCTTAAGGGACAGAGTAAGAAACACCGACCTGAGGAAGAAACTCGAAATCGAACCAGCCATCAAATACATAAAGAAACAACAGATAAATTGGTTCGGCCACATAAAAAAAACAAAAAGAACTAACATTGACTCAAAGAGCCATAAACAAACGCTACGAAAATGCCAGATTAAGAGGAAGACCGAGACAGAGATGGATAAAGGGAATACTAGAGTCACTAGGAGGGATAACACCAGAAGAGGCCAACAGAAGAGCAAAGAATCGTAGAGTGTATCTCCCCTCGACGCCAACGGCAATGGAGGAAGGATAGAAGAAGAAGAGGAAGTGTACAAGTCATTTTCTTTTGGTTTCTTTATTTTCATATCCAACCAACCTTGTTTCCAAAAGGTTTTTATTTGTGATCAACCATTTTGAGTGCTGAGCTAACTATGTAACAGTCTTCAGTATGACACAGCTAAATGTTTTCATCTTGGAAGTGAGGGACTAGGTCGTGTACTGATAAGTCCTCAGCTCCTGGACGTGAAGGTCCCCGGTTCGAATCCAGCGACAGGCTACAAGGAATATGTCCATTCGAGTCTGGGGATTGTTCTTGGTTTCATCCCTCCCTAGCTTCTGGGAAGTGAGGTCCGATGTCAGTACCTCTGGAATCATCATCATCATCGAGTGCCGTCTCCGCAACGAAGGTTGGCTACCATGGGTTGTACCTCTGGAATAACTGCAAAAAACACAAGGTCCCATGTGCACTCTGCGCATATTAAAGACACATTACCATACCACTTTTTCCATTTTTAAAATTTTCAACATTAAAGACACATTACCATACCACTTTTTCCATTTTTAAAATTTTCAACATTAAAGACACATTACCATACCACTTTTTCCATTTTTAAAATTTTCAACATTAAAGAAACGTTGGTATTTTTAAAATTGAAAAGAGCACGTAATATACTGCAGTTGCTTGAGCAAATATTAATAAGACATACAAATCTAGCGAATTGCTTTCTTCATTTGCAGGACTTCGCCGATGCTACAGTGTTCGTCCATATAAGCGGAAACCATCTTCAGTGCTTTCGTTAGCATCTAGTGGCGGTGCTGTGTGCTGGGTTGAGGATTTGAGCACCGTGGGGAGGACCGCCGTTCAGTGATGATGATCTGTGGACTAAACCAAACTAAACTAAACTAAACTAAACTAAACTAAACTAAACTAAACTAAACTAAACTAAACTAAACTAAACTAAATCAAACCAAACCAAACTAAACTAAACTAAACTAAACTAAACCAAACCAAACCAAACCAAACTAAACTAAACTAAACCAAATTAAGCTAAATCAAACTAAACCAAACTACATATATCATTCTAAAATATAAAGACTAAACTGGACCGCGAAAGACCTAAGGTCTGTTTCAATTCCGATCGATAACTCTTAGATTTACCTCGTCCTTTCTGGGTACCGGATTTTTCCTGGAGTACAAAGCAACCTGACATAACAACGACCACATCACCAATGAAATATACGTCGTTGGCCAATGAAAACTATGGACACAAACATCACCTTTCTCATAATACTTTGGGTGTGGAGGGAAACCATTATATTTTATATGTTTAATTAATTAATGCGTAACAGAATATTTCACGTGTGTTACCGGGGCCTCATTATGAGGGAAGTAAAGAATAGTGACACTGTGACCTTCCAGGCATGTCGTAAGAGGCGACTAAGGGGTTTGATCGATGGCTTGACAAGTGTGGGCGATAACAACATGCATCCCATACGCTTTAAAACGTGGAGAAACTTTTTAATTATCGTAGACTCAGAATGAAAATATTAAAGAATGTATTTTTCATTTATACATAAATATATATATATATATGTATTTGTATCTTCTAAATAGCAACATATGGTTGAGAATCATGGAAATATTGCAAACAATAATGATAACAAACTGTTTCATTCGAAACAAAATGCTGCATAAAAATCCTTGTGTAACTAAAAGGACATAAATGACTATAAAGACATACACCGTAGAAAGAACAGGATTGTAAATAAAACTTCGAGGAAATACACATTCTACGGTCAGTTCAAAATACACAATGAGCTTGAAATAACAATAAAGGAAGGCATGGATTCAGTTAGACGAGTGAGAGTAAAACCAAAATAGACGATGTCTTCAAGATTAAATTAAAGAAACCTTTAACATGACAACAGAAGAACTTGGAGATCTGGCTCGGGAGAGAGATTCTTTTCGACGGGTTTGACTAGTGGAAAATTTTGCAAAAGGACACGCAACACGATGCTGGTAAATATTGATAATATATAATTCTCTTACAATAGCTTGATGACGATCGAGTATCACCTGTAGCACATGATGTCCCCTACCGAACGAGGGTTTTCCATTGGAATCCCCCATAACGTTGTTGTAATTTCTATTGTTGTGGCGATTCATGATTGTACAAAGAAGTTACGATGGTGGTTTTAGCAGCTTTCCAAAAAATGAGGAAGATACTATGCAATCCATTTTTGACAATAGAAACAAGAAAAAGAGCTCTTAAATGTTATGTAGAGCCAGTCTTAACATATGGATGTGAATCATGGACAATAGGACAACAGACAAGAAAATTACTGGAGTCTGTAGAAATGTGGTTTTACAGAAGAATGTTGAGAATACCATGGACGGCTAAGAAGAGTAATGCAAATGTTCTGAAAGAGGTCAGAGCAAAAAGAGAGCTAATTTCCAATATTAGGAAGAAACAATCATAATTTTTTGCCCATGTAATGAGAAGAGAACAACTGCAAAATATATTGTAACAAGTATAAAAATTGAGGTACGAAGAGATAGAAGGAAGCAAAGAGAAAAAATACAAGACAGCTTAAGGGAATGGCCTGGCAGGTCAACAACAGAAATGATAAATAACTGTCGAGATCAAAAGTTGTGGAGAGATATGATCACCTACGTCAGCGGGCCCGGTATTTGATGATGATGATGATGATGATAATTCTCTTCGAAAATCTTAAAATTTAAATCGAAAATAATTAAAATTCATCATAAACAGGTGTGACAGCTATGTAAGATATACCGGATGCAAATGATTAGCCTGAAAAGAAAATATACTCTTGTATTAAAAAAAAAAGGTATAATATATTTCCTCTTATCGGCTTTATTTCTTCCAAATGAAAGGAAAAATAAATTCCACCCAAGCAACCAGTCCCGGTTTTAATAAAAACAAAAAAAAAACTCTGGTTGTAAAGGTCACTCCAGCCCGCGGAACTCTCTTGCCTGAAAGTCTAGAATCGCGAGGACCTCGCAAAAATTTTAATGACGGTTTCCTTCTGGATATCAAGGCAGTAAATCTGAGGAGTGAGATAAGACCGACTGCAGTTTTGAACAATTCCCCTTTAATATATTAACGTGGCATTTTTAGGGTTATCTGCCCAATTTTGCAGGTCACGTGTTTATGACAGACACCATAAAAATTGGCGAGGAAAATTGTCCTTGGGAAAAGAGGCTAAAGATTTCGTTCTTTGTCTTTTTTGCCGTCATTTCTTCTGTTCACTTTCATCCCTTCTTCAAGAAGGGTTCTAGAAATATAAATTATGATATTAGGGTGTGTTTAGGGTAAATAATTTCGGGGTACTCTAAAAACTGAAAATAAATGTCTAAGGAAAATACTTGGTATAGTGCGGAAGGAATTCAAAACAAACGAGGAATTTTAGAAATCACAAAACAACCACTATTATCTTCATTAATCAAGAAAAGACTTTGGGCATATGTTGGACATGTGATGATGAGAGATAAATAACCGAATAACAAAGCAAGCCCTCATGTTGGAAACAACAGGTAAGAGGTAAAGAGGCCAACTTAGACAGACGCTGTAGAAGAACATTGATCAGAGAGGCAAGAGCAGCAGAAATCGGCTCCCTCAGTGAGATAGAGTTGCTTACACAGAGCAGAAACAAATGGCGAGATTTGATAAAACATCTTTAAAAGAATTGAAAACTGCTAGAATTAAAAAATTAGATAAGAAGAGTATCTTGGTCTACGCTTGATGGACCGGCTACGGCTCGACAGGTCAATAGATAGATAGAAAAGTCATCTTGGAAGACAAGGTACAAAATAGATGAGGTAGCGACAGACCAAGACTAAAGTGCAGAGACAGACCAAGACTAAAGTGTAAAGTATATTGATAACATCAAAAGGTGGGCAGGTGAATGGTCATGACAAACAAAATGTATAGCAGGGAATGTATAGCTGATTGTATATAATAGTGGGGAATGGTGTAGCGGGGAATTGCACACCAAGAGATGAAGGATGGGGAAATATAAATTAAGCACAAACATATACAGAAGGAGAAATGACGTAGAGAAAGTGTTCATGACGTAGAGATAGAGAGACGGTTGCAAGGGGACAACGAAGAAGGGTCAGTTGGACATTGAGAGTCATGGAGTACGAACAGAGCTGGAGATTGAGAGTCATGGAGTAACATCGATATAGAACAGTTGGAGATAGACATCGATCGAACAGAGCTAGAGATATAGAACAGTTGAAGATTCGGAGCCATGGAGTGCAGACAGAGGTAGAGATATAGAACAGTTGGACATTGAGAGTCATGGAGTACGAACAGAGCTGGAGATTGAGAGTCATGGAGTGACATCGATATAGAACAGTTGGAGATAGACATCGATCGAACAGAGCTGGAGATATAGAACAGTTGAAGATTAGGAGCCATGGAGTGCAGACAGAGGTAAAGATATAGAACAGTTGGACATTGAGAGTCATGGAGTGACATTGATATAGAACAGCTGGAGATAGACATCGATCGAACAGAGCTAGAGATATAGAACAATTGAAGATTCGGAGCCATGGAGTGCAGACAGAGGTAGAGATATAGAACAGTTGGACATTGAGAGTCATGGAGTGACATCGATATAGAACAGTTGGAGATAGACATTGATCGAACAGAGCTAGAGATATAGAACAATTGAAGATTCGGAGCCATGGAGTGCAGACAGAGGTAGAGATATAGAACAGTTGGACATTGACATCGAGCCATGAAGTGCAGACAGAGCTAGAGATTGGAAGTCGTGGAGTACGAACAGAGTTGGAGATTCGCAGTCATGATGAGCGGACGTATATTGGAACACAGAGTAGAATATAGGCTGGAGATTGACATTGATGTAGAACAGTGGAACATTGTGGAGCAATAAGAACACTAAGAAGCTGCTAGAGATTGACAACGACATGTCGCAGTAGAACATTTACAGAGCAGTTGGATCACTATAGAGTAATTAGAGATAGAGCACCAAAGAATGAACTGGTAGAAGTAAAAGCCGTTAGTTAGGGATAGGTAGAGTAGAGTAGGCTGGGACGTTCGATGGGAACGGACCGAAGTAGGGTGTACGGCAACAAATAAGTAGAATAGATTAGTACAAAGATAATTTGCACTGAGAAGTAGATAGAGGAGGAGAGAATGAGATAAAAAGATAATGTTCGTGTCGATGGATTATTATCGATTATAAAAAAGATAGTGTTCGTGAAGTTAATAATACATTGAGAAAAGAAAGATGGCTTCACATGAACCGTCAAGACAAAAGACGAGTAAAATTGCGCTCGATGGTAGCCAACCTTCGATGTGGAGACGGCACCCACTGAATGAATAAAAGAAAGAGACAGCAACCACAAATTGTTGCTTATGAGAGTAAGGTGATGTTGTAATACTTCTCGGTTACAAATCAGCAATTTCTATGTAACGTGATATGTATTACGTCAGGCCGCCCTACTTTTACATAGAAAAAACTATAATGCCTACATTCAGAAGCTACTGCTATCAATCTATTCATCCACATTACCCGTGTCCAGTCCGCATGTTTGACCACCAATCATTAATTATTGCATCGATCTCTTTCATTTCAATACTCGCCCATCTATCCAACTTCCCATCAGCCCAACAATCAACTATTCGTGTATTTATCTCTTTATTGATTCATGTTCGTCCCTCTAACCATCAATCATCACAACCACCCCTTTATTCGTCCACTTTTCATTCATTAGATCACCCGTCTATACACTCGCCCACCGACGAAAGATTTAGTTTAATCCATCATCTGTTAAATCAAACATTTTTGCTACCCGAAAGTGTTACATGTGTGTGTGAGTGTGTGTGTTTGAGTGTATATACATATATATATATATATATAAATGCGCGCGTGTGAGCGCCCATTTGTCCATGTACTAGTCTATCCACTTTCCAGTTTACCACTCTCTATCTACAGATTATTACTTTCTGTCCTCTTTCCAATTTGTCATTTCCTCTTGACCCGTTTTATTTATTTCTTCCGTGATGCTTTACCCAGGAAATATGCAGATTTACAAATTCATGCCTTACAATTAATCCTTAACTTTCCTCTCATTCATCCAGCATTTGACATGCATGTAGGTTCCCAACTTTTCCAAAGCTTTGTTATTCTGTGACTTTGACCTGAAAAAAAAAAAAAACGTCAAAGATGACATGTGGTGTCTTGTAGGGCTTCGAAAGTTCCTTGCTATCTTTCTCATTGCCCTTGACTATTCTTCCCATGGCGTACTAAAGTTAAGTCCATACCCATGTAACTGGTGTCGGAGGATTTTATTTTAATTACTGCTATTCGTGCTGTTTCGTCCTATAACTGTTTGTCTGCAAAGCAAGTATTCAACCCTACCCTATCCGGGAGATACTTGTCTTAATAGAAGAATACAGATAAACTATTTATTCCCGAGTTGTGTTCGTAAACCTATGCTATAGTCATGAGTACACCTTCGTGTAAGACAGCCAATGTTAGCCCCATTTTTTTAATATAGCTTAGCTGGTCATGTGCTTTAGCGTTTGGTTCTCGTGTCAAGGCGCTGTGCCGGATTCAATCCTGCTTCGGATCTTCCATTGTTCTTTGTTTTTTTTCTGTTGTTGATTATAAGTGATTCTGTTCCAAGTGTTGTAAACATACCACTTCCCATGAAATGATTCGCGGATCTATCGCCCCGGAAGTTCCCCTCCATGATGACATTCATTTATTATTATGTGTCTCCTTTGTCATAGCCTGGCTCGCCTTTCTTTGAGAGCCCTTCTACGATAGTTCTTGTGGCTAATTCTCCGGATTAATTCTGAGCACATGATGATGATTTTGAAAACGTGACTTATCCAACACCAACTTCTGCCTATTTCAGTGTGTACATTTACTGTTTGCCTCGTATTACTGGTGGCCTCGGTAGCATAGATGCGAAAACTACACGACTAGGCTACCGACGTTCTGACAACCCGCGTTCGATTCCCGCTGGAAGCAGTGTATGAATTGTACTCGTGGTTGGGGAAAAAATTACCCCCGCGGTCGACCCAGCCGCTGGCAGAAATGGGTACCAGTGTAGTACCCTGGGAAGGTGAGGAATGCCGCTTGTATTGTGAGTTTCGATGCTTGAAGCGACACTATCCAAAAGACTCCGAACACTTCCTGATCGGCGGACGAGCACATATGGGTGAAAACTCGCGTGCTAAGACGCCGGTTCAAGTCTCGTACTCCACCTTTAGCTTTACAAATTGAGCTGTTCTTGAATGAGTTTTTATTTGTTGAACAAACTATTCTAAGTCTGAATTTTAATTCGCAATTCTTCTTCTCCTCCTTTCCTTCCTCATTTGTCTTTCAGTGTCAAGGGGGAGATATAATTTGCAGTCTTTTGCGCTTCTGTTTACCTCTGTTGCTGTTATGCTCCCTAGTGTTTCTAATATTCCGTCAATCCATCTTTATCGTAGTCCTTTGGTTTGGTGTTATAGAAAGATTTTGTTGAAGGCTCGTTGTATTGTGTTTTGATCTTTCTGCCTTGTCACGGGACCAAACTATTTTATCTGTTGTTTCTTTATATATATCATGGAGAGGGTTATTCCTAGCTTTTTTCTCAGTTCTTCATTTCTGATCTTATCTCTCAGACTGTTTCCTGCCATCCGTCTAATACATTTCATCTCGGTGGTGGTTATTTTTCTTATTGTTCTTGCATCTATTGTCCATTCCCAATTAGTGTTTGCAATAATGTCATATTGATGTACTAATTCACAGAGTAATAGATTGTGCATATTGTATAATTTGTCATATAATTCTCTTTCATCAAATATTAGTTAAATGTATCCGGTGGGCTCCTCTTCTGCTTACACATTAAGACATTATTTTTACTACATTTAGAGAAAGGATGGGTCTGTTTAAGGCTGACTTACCTCACTTAGCCTGGTCCAAGTCTAAAAATCGTTTCCGCTTTATATTGAGCTGTCAAGTAGTCATGCTTGCTTGTTTAACCCTGGTGTTCTGTATTCTGTATTTTTTAATTGATTAGTTCTTAAAGAACATTTTTGATTCCTCATAGCACAACCTGCCTGTATCTGGTTGATATCAATTATGACCCTCCTAAGCCAACTTATCTGCTTCGTATTGAGATAGAGCCCGTTGTATTGCATTTCTTTTACGTCGCTGGCAGATATTTTAGAGCCCTACCCTTAACAATTCAGATCTTTACTTCCATTACTTCTCAAATATGTCTTCTTTGTTGTTCTTTTTTAAATAGAGTGTCGTCTGCAATTTTGTGTCCTGTTTTTTGTTGCTGTTGCAAGTCTGAATGTAATATAAAGCTAAGAGGATAATATACTTATTCTATTGTTAATATAAATATCAGTGAGGAAAAAACTAAAACAGCAACTACATAGAACTGCGATCTATAAATAATCTCACATAAACGGCTCGTGGTATCTTCTAAATATAGAAGTACTTAACGAGCACGCAGCGAGGGCTAAACACATTGTGTGGTGATAAACCTATGAAGCCAGGGTTTCGAATACACACGCGCCTTATCTCTGCTCTCTCTGCGTCGTCTCTGAGCTGAGGACTAAGGAGGTCGGGGATACTAATTATGTGAGAAATCTCCATGTTAATTAAAAGCTTTTGAACATAACACGAGGCTAGGTGGGGGCCGGTTTAATTAATGATCTCATGTGACCTAGGGTGATCAAAACCCGGAGGATCGGGTGAGGGATTAAAAGGTCGCAGTGGGAGGAGTCCATTATTATTTATGAAGCCAACTTTTATTTTTATATGTGAAATGTTTTTAATTCTAGATGTGAAATGATGTCTGTGTACGCAGAATGTAATAAACCAGACGAATTTGAGGAAGCAGAATGTTGGTTGGTGTGATATCCAGTAGAATTCTCCTTCCACAAAAGGTAGATTTTCAAAACAGTTTAAAAAGTAACAAAATTAACGACGGGAGTACCAATGGGCAATCTTTTTTCTTTCTGCTTTCGCCAGCTTTTTACCTCTGACGAAGTCCCTAGAGTCTAGGAACTGAATGTTGCGTGCTAAACCATTTTTCCCTGGCAGCCGTGTGAACAGGGTCCCTCGCCACACAGGCAGATAACTCCGTCTTCGGAGATACTCATATTTTTTCTGTCCTTGAGTGATTGACGAATCAAGCTGGACCTTGATGCTGAGACCAGGGGTAGTTGCCGCAGAGAGAAATCATAAATAAGAATCACAACTGGAGCAGCCGGGATTTGAACCCACAACCTATCTGTCTCGTGGCTTTCGTCTTGCCTAGAGACTAACCAGTACCCGGTAGGCAACCTTACATTCAAAGCACTCTAGGACCGCCCTTCATTCATTAGTCGTGGCGGTTATTAGGACACACTTGATGACTCCTTCACCGTTTTCCTCTAATCTTCACTATTTAGAGCTGCCCTATGGAATGGATAGTGAAACAGCAAAGCAATGTACCCCCGTCACGCCAAGTGGCGTATAGTGAATGTGGTGTTAGTGAACATTAATTTTACAAACCTTCGGCACATGATTTTTGGGGTAATGTGGTCGGTATTACGCCCGTGCTGATTTACTTTCCAAGAAAAAAAATCCGGTACCCTTTAAAGGCTGGGTGAACCGGAAGCCATCGGTTGGGATCGAACCCTACCTCTTGTCCTTTGTAGCCCAGTTCACTAACCACTGTGCTATCGCGGCTCCCAGGATGGGTAGTGACGAGCGTTAATCCTTCACATGTTCACCATGTTTCTATAGAATATACAAGCTAACCTGAACACATAGGCAAAAATACATATTTTCAAGAAATGAAATTTATTAACATTTTATTCAGTTAGAATATCAAATAACGTCTTCAATATGATTTCCATCATTGGCGATGCAAAGGTTGATGCGCTTGCAAAATTCACGTGAATTCGGTGTAATAAATCCACATTGCCGTCAATTTGTGCACATTACACTCTTCATGCGTTCCCTCAAGTGTGTTACATCTGTGATTTTCATTGAGAACAGCTTCTACTTTAGCATACCCAAGAAAAAAAGATTCAAGGGGGCAAAGGTCAGGTGAACGAGGAGACCACATGACCAACACTTGTTCCAATCCAGCTAGGAAAATTGTCATTTAGTCAATTTCTATAATTTTTGCCTATATGTCCATACTTTAGGGATACCCTGTATAATGAGTAAAAGTAAAGAGCCCCCGTCACGCCAATTGGCGTGTAGGGAATATGGTGTTAGTGACCATAAATTTTACAGACGTTCGGCACATGATTTTTGGGGTACTGTGGTCGGTATTACGGCCGTGCCGCTTTACTTTCCCAGAAAAAAAAAATCCGATACCCATTAAAGGCTGGGTGAACCCGGAAGCCCTCATATGGGATCGAACCCTACCTCTTGTCCTTTGTAGTCCAGTTCACTAACCACTGAGCTATCGCGGCTCCCACCCTGTATAATGAGTATTACATAAAATGTAGCCCTCGCTATCTCTCTTTCTCTCTCACTCTCTCTCTCTCTTTTCATATATATTTATATATATATATATATATATATATATATATATATATATATATATACTCCCTCTCTATCTATATATATTAAAACAGAGTGTTAGACAAGGTTGTGTGCTGTCACCAGATTTGTTTAATATTTATAATGAGATTATTTTAAGATCCATAAGGGACATGCCTGGAATATTCAATTGGATGTCATAATAAAAATAACCTAAGGTATGCTGGTGATACAGTCTTAATAGCTAAGATTGAAAATGAGTTATAAGAAATGTAGGACATTATAGTGAAAGAAAGCAAAAATAAAGGACCCAGCCTCAATAGCAAAATGACAGAGGTAATGGTAACAACAAAGAAAAAGACATCACCTCAGTGCTAAATAAAGACAAGTGGAACAATATTAAAACAGGTAAATGAATTTAAATATTTGGGAACTTTGTTAACCTCAGACGGAAGATGTACAAAAGAGGTGAGATGCAGAATGGCTCCGGCAAAAGCAGCTTTCCAAAAAATGAGGAAGATACTATGCAATCCATTTTTGACAATAGAAACAAGAAAAAGAGTTCTTAAATGTTATGTAGAGCCAGTCTTAACATATGGATGCGAATCATGGACAATAGGACAACAGACAAGAAAATCACTGGAGTCTGTAGAAATTTTGTTTTACAGAAGAATGTTGAGAGTACCATGGACAGCTAAGAAGAGTAATGAAGATGTTCTGAGAGAGGTCAAAGCAAAAAGAGAGCTAATTTCCAATATTAGGAAGAAACAATCATCATTTTTTGGCCATGTAATGAGAAGAGAACAACTGGAATATATTGTAACAACTGGAAAAATTGAGGGACGAAGAGAGAGGGAAGCAAAGAGAAAAAATAACAGACAGCTTAAGAGAATGGTTTGGCAGAAGGTCAGCAACAAAAATGATAAATAGCTGCCGAGATCGAAAGTTACGGAGAGATATGATCACCTACGCCAGTAGGCCCGGTACTTGATGACGATGATCTATATATATACTCTCTCTCTCTCTCTCTATATATATATATATATATATATATATATATATATATATAATCTATATATATATATACTCTCTACATATATACTATATATATATGTATACTCTCTCTCTCTCTCTCTCTCTATATATATATATATATATATATATACTCTCTCTCTCTCTATATATAATATATATATATACACGCTCTCTCTCTCTCTCTATATATATATATAAGGCAGAGAGAAGAAAGAAGAGGTCATAGGACAACATCACAGAGGACAAAGCAGCTCAACGTGAAGAAGCGGTGGGAAGACAATTGTGACGACGTGATCAAGAGTGCCCAACGGCTGCTATGGGCAAGAGACTAATGATAATAAAGAGTCTAACAAAATATGTGAATAAATCTTGACTGTATCGTAAATAATAAACTGTATATGCACGTGCACGGAAATTTGAAGTGGACAGTCGAGTTGAAGAAATCATAAATGGTGAAAACATTAGAGACATAAGTGTACCCACACTACTTTTTTTCTTCAAATTTAGCAACAGTACGTCAACGTACCGTAAGCAACCGGACATGAAGATCACACCAAGAGTGTCACGGTGTAACTATAACGGTCCATTCTTAAATATAAATTCACAGAAGATGCTAGCTGATAGCGCTACGCTATCCCCCCTCAAGCGCTACGCTATCCCCCCTCAAGCGCTACGCTATCCCCCCTCAAGCGCTACGCTATCCCCCCTCAAGCGCTACGCTATCCCCCCTCATGCGCTACGCTATCCCCCCTCATGCGCTACGCTATCCCCCCTCAAGCGCTACGCTATCCCCCCATCCTTCAAGCGCAACGCTATCCCCCCTCATGCGCTACGCTATCCCCCCTCAAGCGCTACACTATCCCCCCTCAAGCGCTACGCTATCACCCCTCAAGCGCTACGCTATCCCCCCTCAAGCGCTACGCTATCCCCCCTCAAGCGCTACGCTATCCCCCTCAAGCGCAACGCTATCCCCCCATCCTTCAAGCGCAACGCTATCCCCCCTCAAAAAAGCTCGAGAAAATCATAGACGAACCCTGACACACGCACACGAACCTCGTAGCATGACTTGGGATCCACATACATAGATTATATATGCAAAACAAATCACACATAATGATAATTATCTCACAAAGCTACGTGTTTGTAGACGGCAAGAACTGCAAGCAACAACAGAAAAGTGATGAACACAATATCCCAATGATCTAAGCAAAATTTGCAAGGATCACGATATATAAAGTTTAGCATGACCAAAAGAGATGTCATGAATTTATCAAGAAACAAAAATGGGATAAAATCTTTGTTGAGAACAACGTATTACAGCAAATGATATTCTTAAAAAAAAGTGGGTAGTGTTATATCATCCAATAGGAAAAAACAGCAATAATTCCCAAACAGCAGAGATAGAATCAAGATGCAACAAAGCTTGTCAAATCATCGGACAGTTATCACCACTATTGTCCAACAAGGAAATAACTCTGGAGGCAAAACGAGCACTATACAATACAATATTCATTCCAACGTTGTGCTACCAATGCCAGACCTGGACTCTAGATGCAAGAACAATAAGAAAAATAACCTCTACAGAGATGAAATGTGTTAGACGAATGACAGGAAACAGTCTGAGAGATAAGATCAGAAATGTAGAACTGAGAAAAAAGCTAGGAATAGCCCCAGCCATAGAATATATAAGGAAACAACAGATAAAATGGTTCGGCCACGTGACAAGGCAGAAAGAACAAAACACAACACAACGAGCCTTCAACAAACGTTGTGAGAACAACAGACCCAAGGGTCGACCACGAAAAAGATGGATCGATGGAATATTAGAAGCACTAGGAAACATAACAGCAGCAGAGGCGAACAGAAGAGCAAAAGACCGCAAATTATATCTCCCCTCGACGCTGAAAGGCAGATGAGGAAGGAAAGAAGAAGAAGAAGATAGGAAAAAACAAAAGAAACCCAACATATCGATCAATTGACTACAATATGAAATAATGAACGTGTAGCATTCAATTGAAAGCGAACGATATGTACCACGCTAATCCTCTCTATTATCAATGTGCCAATTAAAGACATTAACAGGTCTAGAAAAAAGCCCACAAAATTCTTCGTACGCCTTATAGGAATACTGAACATAACTTGGAGAGACAGAATCAGAGATGAAGATATAGGGCAACAAGTTGGAGTAACACCAGTAAAAAAAAGTAAAGAGCCCCCGTCACGCCAAGTGGTGTATAGAGAATATGGTGTTAGTGACCATAAATTTTACAGACCTTCAGCACATGATTTTTGGGGTAATGTAGTCGGCATTACGCCCGTGCCGATTTACTTTCCCAGAAAAAAAATCCGGTACCCATTTAAGGCTGGGTGAACCCGGAAACCGTCGGTTGGGATCGAACCCTACCTCTTGTCCTTTGTAGTTCAGTTCGTTAACCACTGAGCTATCGCGGCTCCCTAAGTAACACCTGTTCTGGACAATATTAATTGATTTTCCTCTCGAGCCGAAGACGGCACATACGGCGAAAGTCATAGTTCTCCATGATTGACGATTTGCTGCTAATTCTTGTAGTTCTTGATTATTTCTTATTCGCGTGGTCGAGCCTTCCCTAGCCATTGTTCGGCATAGCGACTCTCTGGGTCTGCCTTTGCTTTCTTTCACCGCATGATTTCCACATGCGTATCTGGTGGGAAAGTCTTTCTTATATTCCAACTGTTTACGATGAATGATGATATCGTATGACAGGGAACAGTTGGCTGTATTCACTTTCTGCGCGGTTTCGCCTTATGTCTTTTGGCGTGTACTGAGACTGCTACGATAGGGATTACAGTTACCTTTCTTTGTTTGGGAGATGAGATATTAATTCGGATGATTCCGCTGGCACGGGCTGGTGAGCAATTATGGATTTTAATTCGCTTGCAGTGATACCGGGGCGTTCCTTAACCAAATAACCAAAAAAAAAAAAAAAAAAAAAAAAAAAACACCAAATAACCAAAGTCTGTCTTAATTCATTCTCGTGAATTATTATTTGTATTAAGAAACATCAAATGCAATAGTCTAGACATGTAATACAATCATTACCAGACATAAAGAGAGAGTCTTACACTGAAAAATAGGGGAAAGGTTAGAAAGAAAGACTTAGATAACGATGTACTGAAAAAGCAAACATTAGGATGACCACCATGCATCTGACGCTAAGAACATTGACCTTTAACAATTCATTCTCCCTCAACGCTGTAAGGCATGAGAGACAGAGGAAAGACAATTAAAGTGTAGAACGACAATTATTACCAACGGCTATTACTAAACAAATAAATATATTTTTTGAAGAATACAAACCATCATCATCATCACGTGTAGTCTACACATCGAAGGTTGGCTACCATGGAGCGCCATTCGACTCTGTCTCTTGCTTTGTGGTTGAGGTTGTCATAGGCTGACTTGTCCATCTTTTGATGTTACTCGCCCATGTTAGGTTTGGTCTGCCTCTGTCAATTTTACCTTGTATTTTCCCTTCCAATATTACTTTTAGTATGCTGTTGTGTCTTAAAATGTCCCAAAAATATCTCATTTGTCTTGTTTTAATTGTATGTAGTGAAGAAGACTAAACATGCAGTTTACACATTATCGTCATTATTTAGTGAAGAAGACTAAACATGCAGTTTACACATTATCGTCATCATCAACAAGTACCATATCTGCTGGCGTAGATGATCGTGTCTCTCAAACAACTTTCAATCTCCACAGCTTTTTCAATTCTGTTTTTAACTTCCTACCAAACTATTTTCTTAAATTGTCTTTTCTGTCTGTTTTCCTCTTTCTCTTCTTCCCTCATTTGTTCAGGTTGTCACAAAATATTTCACTTGTTACCTTACCATAAAATGGCAAAATAAAATTACGAATGATTGCTTTCTTCTCATGTTGGAAGTTACCTTCTTTTTGCTGTAGCATATGTTTGCACATGCTCATTACTCTTGTTATCTGTCCACGGTATTCTCAACAATCTTCTGTAGAAACACTTATATGTGGCCTCTAGCGATTTTATGTTGCCAGGATCCACATATGTTATAGAGTTGACTTGTACTTTGTTGTATTATATCTTTATCTTGTATAGTTGCTTAATGGTCACAGCACATCACAACATTGATGTTACAACAGGAATATGTAAATTCATGACAGAGTATTCTTGAACAATAATGATAATCCGTTTATTGATTTATTATTTCTTTACAATCATGATCGCTAGTGGCGAATACACTATAAACATTAAGGGTTACTAATGTGGAATATCTCGGAGGCAGTCGCCGATGTTTATGAGAATATTCTAGTGCATCAATGGCATAAACTTATTCATCAGTCAATCATTCAACTTGTCTAATTACGACATGTAAGATTCTTGAAATACTTCAAATGGAAACACAATCACTTCACAACTAAAGTCATAATATTCTCGATCAACTATCTATCAATAATAACTTCTAAACTGACTTGAACTACACTTGGAGATTCTAACTTCTGAACTACTGGCTTCACTTGTAATCTTAACTTTCTAACTTCTAAACTGTTCAGACTCTAACTTCTCTGCCGGTTCGCTCTGTCCTAACTTATTTACTTCATCCTGACCTACTAGCCTAACTGCTTCTACTTCTTACCTTCTGACTGAACTCTGACTAACTTTTTGACTGAACTTCTGGTTCGCTATGTCCTAACTTTCTGACTGACCTAGTCTACATTCTAACTTCTCTTCTGCTCCTCTGGCTTAACATTTCTTCTACTCCTCTGTCTAACTTGTTTAACTTATCTGTTGTGCAGGCCATTAAGTACTCAACAACTCTCTACGTCCTGAGGCTCAGCAGCCAATCAGCTGCTGCCAAGTGCCCCTTGCGACTCTTATGATCACATGAGTTGGTCACTCTACGTTTACGTGTCCACCATCTGTGACTCACCAGAATTTCCCTAATTTGACGACAAACACCCTGTTTCTCCGAAATCTCTATGACCTATTTGGGATAACATTACCTCATGACACTGACCTTTCCTGGTAGCTAATTACCTGGCAGAGCAACACCATGAGTTCAGTGCGTGGTATCGTGTGATGGTCACTCACAATAACAGCGAACCTGCATGGACAATCGTGGAGATTTTACAACAACATCACGAGGTCGATGCGTGTTATCTATGTGTTGGTCACTCTCACAACAGCTGGGAGAGTGGAGATTCATGGAAAATCCCTTCAACTATTATGTCCAGGCCAAGTCATGACTCTCTCTAACTAGTTCAGTGGTGACATTGTTATGCGTGAGGACCCTATCCCCGCAGACACTGCGTCATCTTCTAATGCAAGGAAAATTCCATGTAACTAAACTTTCATCCTGTCGTCCAATCATTCTACCTCTCTCCTTCGGTGGGTGTCCACTACCCACTCTCTACAACTTGTGACTAACTTGTATTCTGGAAAATATCGTACTTCTATTCTGCTGGTCGCCACTATATGATACTGCTCTCGTCCATTCAAAGAGCGGTAACGACTAAATTACCTGCTCTCTCTATGCTTCCTTAGCTAACTCTATAACACATCCATATGTTAAGATTGGATCCATATATCACTGTAGAACTCTTTTTTAAAAAAATCCATTAATATGAATAGATTACTTACAATCTTTTGCATTCTTCAGAATACCGCCTTGCCTGAGTTATTCTGCACCTCACCTCTGTTATACATCTACCATATGAAATTACCATCATTCCGAGCCATCATTCATGGATCATTTTTTAAAAACTCTCCCATTTACTTTATTTGTACATTTAGATGTCTTTTAATGTCTTTTTTTTAAGAATAGGTAGAATTGAATGGAAACAAAAGATAACAAACGATGACGTTTTAAAACAACTGAAAATAAAAAGAGAACTACTAAATACAATTCCAACAAGACAAATGAAATTTTTGGTGCATGTTAAAAGACACAACAGCCTACTAAAAGTAATATTAGAAGGGACAATACAAGGTAAAAGAGGCAGACCAAGACTAACATGGACGAGTAACATCAAAAGATGGACAAGTCAATCTATGACAGCCTGCACCATCAAAGCAAGAAACAGAGTAGAATGGCGATCCATGGTAGCCAACCTTCGTTGCGGAGAAGGCACTCGATGATGATGATGATTAGATGT
>JAVIAB010000160.1:28151120-28203620 GCA_032433765.1 Megaustenia siamemsis | reverse complement strand
ACTTTAGGACACATCTGTGAAATTTTGAAACGTTTTTTTTTTCCCCCCAGTAACTTCTAACTTATCAAAAGATCGTTACAGCAAATTTAGTGAATCTAAAAAAGTGTACAATTTTCTTTGATGTAACAGATTGAAGCCACGCACACAAATAATCGATTGCAAGAGTGAGCTAAATGATTATAACTCAAATTTACGATGAAATTACATCAGGTAACTGTGTATATAAACATAAACGTTAACTTATTTTAAAATTGTTATCATCTACCTTACTTAAAATCAATATGTAATTTACAAGAAATTATAGTTACCATCTACCCTACATTAAAAATCTAATAAGGCCTTTACTCCGATCCTATATGCTCCCCACCCCCTCACCCCCCTCCCCAAACCACAGACCCCAGTAATGGAATGATGTTGAAATGAGAATTTTTTTTTTACGTTTTTTAAAAGTTATCATTGTCGCTAACCGTAGTTATTAAAGTCTATTTGTAATTTTTAAAAAATAATATTATTGCTATTGTGTACCTACCTATGTTTTAAAGTATAAATATAATTACTGGACATAAATAACCATGCCAGATTGTGTTCGCGCCGCATCTTCTCCTCGCCGACATCGGAAACACTATGAATTGTTCTTGTCGATGGGAAGAAAATAAAAAAAAAAAATGGCGTGCACACAAAATGCTGAAAAGATAACTGGACACGTGGTCTGCCAGATCTCATGGCCAACACTTAAAGCTCAAGCCGTGTAAAATTTCAACCGCTGTCAAATTTAGAAGCCATTGTGCTTTCAGGAATCGTGCACTCCGGTCGTATTTCTTTTCTTAATGGGCCCGGCTTCCGGGGTCACGTCTAATTGGCCTTCTGGCCAGGCCTAGAGAGACCGTCCCAGTTCTACCCTGACCGTACATGCAGCTCCAGAGAGGGGGAAAAAGGGTAGAGGAGGCGGTAGAGGGGGAAGAAAGAGGGACATGGAAAAAAAAAAAAGAAGAAGAGAGGGCCATAATGATCAGGTCCCAGATTTTGAAGAGTTCACAAAACCGATAAAAATAAAGTCCATTAACAATCATCATCATCAACAAGTAATTTGCCTGCTGGGGTAGGCGATCATAGCTCTCCACAACTTTCGATCTCGACAGTTATTTATCATTTCTGGTGTTGACCCTCTGTCATGCCGTTCTCTTCAGCTGTCTAATATCTTTTCTCTTTGCTTCCCTCTATCTCTTCGCCCCTCAATTTTCCCAGTTGTCACATTATATTCCAGCTGCTCGATTCTCATTACATGACAAACAAATTATGATCGTTTCCTCCTAATGTTGGAAATAAGCTCTCTTTTTGCTTTGTCCTCTTACAGAACGTTTTCATTACTCTTCTTAGCTGTCCGTGGTATTCTAAACATTCTTCTGTAAAACCTCATTTCTACAGCTTCTAGTGATTTTCTTGTCTGTTATCCTATTGTCCACGATTCACATGCATATGTTAAGACTGGCCATTAATAATAGTTTTTTTTAAAAATAATAACAATAACTATTACATAATTATATTGATATTTTCTCTGGCGTTAACTCAACGTCCATTTAAGGGATGGATAGTCTACGTCTACGTTGTCAGCCGTCCTTTAAGTGGACGTTAAGTTGGCGTAGATGTGTTGTTATGTTCTTTACAATAGAACAGCGATGTTTGCACCTTTGAGCCCGCCACATTTGTCTTCAGCTTGGGAATTACGAATACCGAATTACCTTCCCTACTTGATCCCTACACGATTGACCGGATTGGTTAACTTCAAGTTGGTGTTTGTGTTTGGATCTACTCCGTTTATCGTTTAGATTTGCTCCGTTTATCGCCTCGATCTGCCCCGTTTATCGCCTCGATCTGTTCTGTTTATTGCTTAGATCTGCTCTGTTTACCTCTTCCAGCTCCTTTGTTGGAAAGACACCTTAGCGTTCCTCCTCCTACTACACCTCCCTCCCTCCTAAAAATAATAATAACATCAAAATAAAATAATAATAAAATAATAATAATGAAATAATAATAATAAAATAATAATAATGAAATAATAATAATAAAATAATAATAATGAAATAATAATAATAAAATAATAATAACATAAAAAAATAATAATAAAATAATAATAAAATAATAATAATGAAATAATAATAATGAAATAATAATAATGAAATAAAAATAATAAAATAATAATAATGAAATAATAATAATGAAATAATAATAATAAAATAATAATAATGAAATAATAATAAAATAATAATAATGAAATAATAATAATGAAATAATAATAATAAAATAATAATAATGAAATAATAATAATAATGAAATAATAATAATGAAATAATAATAATAATGAAATAATAATAATGAAATAATTCTTCTTCTTTTACCTTTTAGCTCCCGGTGGAGCATAGGTCTTCAACAAACACTTTCCAAGTTGTTCTGTTTTTTGCCATTCTTTTAAGATCATTCCATGTCTTCCCCATCATCTTCATCTCTGCTTCTATCTGTCTTCTCCAAGAAATCCTTGGTCTTCCTCTTTGTCTTTTCCCCTGTGGATTCCAAAAAAGGGCCTGTTGTGTAATACTCTCAGTTGGCTTCCGTAGTGTGTGTCCTATCCATCGCCATCGTCTTAGCTGTATCTCTTTATCCACTGGTATTTGACCGGTACATTTCCATAATTCCACGTTAGTGACTTTGTCCTGCCATTTCCATCCCTTTATTCTGCGCAAGCATCCATTAATGAAAGTCTGTACTTTCGTGATTGTCAATTTTGTCATTCTCCATTTTTCGCAGCCATATAATAGGACCGACTTAACATTTGAGTTGAAAATTTTTATTTTTGTATTTAGCCTAATTTCTTTGGATTTCCATATGTTTCCCAGTGCAATGAAAGCTCCTCTTGCTTTTGATATCCTTATTTTGGTATCATTTTCTGTTCCTCCCTCTTTATCTATATTACTGCCCAGATATATGTAAGATTGTACATCTAGTAGAGGTATTTCTCCTAGTTTTATATGGTTATTGCCAACTGCATTAATTCTCATAATGTTGGTCTTATCTCTATTAATCTTTAGTCCTAGCTGTTGTGATCTCTCATCTAATATACTCATTTTATCCTGCATCTGTTGATGGCTGTGTGATAGGAGAGCTATGTCATCAGCAAAGTCTAAATCATCAAGTCGTTTGGTCAGTGACCACTGGATCCCATTTCTGTTGTTTTGAGTTATTTTCATAATCCAATCTATGGCCAGTAGAAAGAGAAATGGAGACAGGAGGCATCCTTGCCTTACTCCTGTTCTTATTTCAAATGCTTCTGTAAGCTGTCCTTCATGCACCACACTGCATTTCGTTCCTTCATACATTGTTTTTATCAGGTTAATAAACTTTATGGGGATTCCGTAATGACTCAGCAACTTCCAAAGCATTCTTCTGTCTAAACTATCAAATGCCTTTTCGTAATCTATGAATCCAATATATAGTGGGGATTTTAGTTCTAAACTTTGTTCAACTATTATACGTAGGGTAGTTATTTGATCAGCACATGATCTGTTCTTCCTAAAACCTGCTTGTTCATCTCTCAAGTGTTTCTCTATAGCCTCTTTTAGTCTCTCCAGAATGATTCTGCCTAATATTTTTCCTGGCACTGATAGTAGCATAATTCCCCTATAATTTGTGCACTCCTGTAAACTTCCTTTCTTTGGTAGTTTGATCATATAACCTTCTCTCCAGTCTTTAGGTATTTCTTCCCTCTCCCAAATTTTATCCAATAGATCCTGTAACATCTTGGTAGAGGTGTTAATATCTGCTTTGATGGCTTCCGAAGGAATTTCATCTGGTCCTTTGGCTTTACCATCTTTTAATAGTTTGATGGCTTTCATTATTTCTTCTTTGCTTGGTTTTCCGCAGTTAACGTGTAACTCTTCTTCTGCTGGTAGTATATCTGGAGGATTATTTGAGCCGGGTCTGTTCAAAAGTTCTTCAAAGTGTTCTTTCCATCTCTCTATTTGTTCCCTTATATTACTTAGCAGATTTCCTTTCTTGTCTTTGATAAAGGCGTTGATCTGTCTGTATTTTCCACCTAATTTCTTTGTGCTGTTGTACAGTTCTTTCATATTCCCTTTATTTGCTGCTTCTTCTGCCTCTTTAGCTAGTTCATCTATATATTTCCTCTTATCCCTTTTAATGCATCTTCTCACTTCTTTGTTCACCTCTGTGTAAGCTTCCTGTGTCTTGGCTTTATTACTTCTTGTTTTGCTTTTATTTATGTCTGCTTTCTTGTTCTTTCTTTCTTTAATTTTATCCAGGGTCTCTGCTGTCATCCATGCCTTATTCTGGCGTTCTCTTTTCCCGTGTTTCTTCGCATGTCTCTTTCCATATATTTTTTACCTGTTTCCAATGATCTTCTATATTTATTGTATTTTCTAGTTGTTGGAGGACTTGGTATTTGTTTGATATTGTGACTGCGAATTTATCTTTAATTCCTTGTTCTTTAAGAAACCCTACATTGAAAAACTTTCTACCCTTATTCGTTGTATTATACCTTTTTAATTTAATTTTAAGTTTGGCTAACAGAAGATGATGGTCAGAAGCTATATCTGCCCCTCTATATACTTTTACATCCTGTATGGATGACTTAAACTTATTATTAATACATATGTGATCAATTTGATTTTCCGTTCTATGATCTGGTGACACCCATGTAGCTTTGTGTATTCTTTTATGTTGGAATATTGTTCCTCCTAGGCTCATTTGATTAAGGGCGCAGAAATTCACAAATATCTCTCCATTCTCGTTTATATCTCCAAGTCCATGTTTTCCCATAATCTCTTCGAAGCCTCTGTTGTCTGATCCTACCTTAGCATTTAGGTCTCCCATCAAGATTATAATATCCTTGGCTCGTCTTGCATCCATCTGCCATTGTAGCTGTTTATAAAAATCATCTTTAACTGAGTCATCTTTATCGTTGGTTGGTGCATAGCATTGTATAATGTGTAATTTTATTTTGTTTTTGGTTGTTCTAAATGTTGCTCTCACCAGTCTTGGTCCCACTGCCTCCCATTCTATTAGTGTCTTCTGTGCATTTTTTGATAGCAATAATGAAATAATAATAATGAAATAATAATAACATCAAAATAAAATAATAATAAAAAATAATAATAAAAATGTTATGAAAACTGAGGATCTGAACAAATCAAATTTATTTTGTAAGTACAAAGTATTTTCTTTATGTAACCATCTAAACAGGTATAGTTAGACCATAAAAGATTTCATGTGACACCTAGCGATCTAGAAACGCGGGGAAACGTCTGCGGGCTAAACCCCCCCCCCCCCCCCCCCTCCCCGTGTGTATTTTTAAGTGAAGCCCTAAACATATGTTTGGTTCAGCGGGTCGGTAAGGGACAGCTGTTTTATGCTCAAAGAACTCACAGAAAAATCAAGATAGACCACCAATATAACAGCAACAAAGGCCAATAGAAGACCAAAAAACCGTAATTCATATCTCCCCTATACGCTGAAAGGGAGCCGCGATTGCTCAGTGGTTAGTGAACTGGACAACAAAGGACAAGAGGTAGGGTTCGATCCCAACCGACGGCTTCCGGATTTTCTCCCATGTGTTACCGGGGCCTCATTATGAGGGAAGTAAAGAATAGTGACACTGTGACCTTCCAGGCATGTCGTAAGAGGCGACTAAGGATGTTGATCGATGGCTTGACAAGCTGTCATTGTAAAAAGTATTATGGAAACAGAGCCATAAGTTTTGGAAGCAGTGATCTCTGCAATATGTGCCATTTTGGCACGCAAGGTTTCTGCTTTTTTAGATTGTGGTTCTGCCCTATGTGCCGTCTTCGGCTCGAAAGGACGATAGATAGATAGATACGCTGAAAGGCAAGTGAGGAAGGAAAGAAGAAGAATTATGTTATAGAGGAATGAATGATTACACTTCACCGCGCAGATAACATCAATAATACGTGAAATCGCCAGATTTCTCCTTCTACCTGTTATTTACATTTTGTAACTCACTAAGCCTGGTACACATTTTTTTCTAAACTTGGTCCACAAGATAGAGAGGATAAAGTGGGATTCGTTTTTGCAAAGCTAGAACACCACTGAAGTTCTATGAATAGACAAACTGCTCATAAATAGTTAACCAAATATTATACACTGTATCATAACTGAAGGTAAGGCGTCTCACAGCAGCAGAGCTGGAAGCTCTCAGCGACCCATAGCTGACTGCTTGTGTCAGGATCGGTGAACTAGAATCATTCTCTACCTCTTCGTTGTGCCCTTAAAAAAGAATAGATTAACATGTCTAGTGTGGCCAACCGAGTAGGGATCAAAGAGGGAAAGCAACCCGGAGCTCAATAATCCCTGCTGAAGTCGGATGTGTTTGGCCGAAAGGAGCAAATAAACTACAACTCAACGCAACTAAGCCCACTAAACGTTCTTCTAAGAACGGATGAATTAAAGGACAATCAATTCCTTTAGTAGTCCCCGAGTGAACGACAGAAAGAAAGAAATATCTGAACTCTCATGCGACCTTTATTCTCTAGCCCCAAAGAAAACCCCTGGCACATATCATAAATGAGTAAAACGCCCGTAACGACACACGTATATGTACGAGTACATACAAGCCTTGATAGTTCTTTTAAAACATTTTCTTTCACTGATGTAAACGTATTGTTTCTTGTGTTCAATTACATCTGTTCTGTATTTAATTTGTATAGTTTGTTTGATGTACCTGATAAATGTTTTTTGCTGAAACGTTGTAGTAGGTTGTCTTGTCTTTCTGTTAGGCTAGCTGCCCAATACCATTTCAGGTTCATTTTATATAAAACCCGTGCTTGTGTTCTTTATATGTTACCTTAATACAGTTTATAATAACATTTTAGACTTATTATTTCACTAGTATTTCATTACTAAAGAGATACAGCTAAGACTATGGCGCTCGATAGGACACACAATGCGGAAGCCAACTGAAAGTATTACACAACGGCCCTTTTTTGGAATCCCCAGGTGAAAAGACAAAGAGGAAGACCAAAGAATTATTGGAGAAGACAGATAGAAGCAGAGATGAAGATGATGGGGAAGACATGGAATGATCATAACAGAATGGCAAGAAACAGAATGACTTGGAAAGTGTTTGTTGAAGACCTAAACTCCACAGGGAGCTGAAAGGTAGCAGAAGAAAAAGAATTCATTACTATTCTGGGTTATTTCACTCTAAAAGAACCAGTTCGCAAAGTCCGTGACGAGTTACGGACAAAAGTATATTCTATATTTACGCAAACACACGAGCAATGGAAATTTCAAATCTTTACATTTAAATGTGGACTATTTGAGGGCACAGGCTTTGCATTAAATATCTTCTGGTTAAATGCCCACGAGCCAGTTAATGTTAATCTCTTCCAGTCATTGCACTACTTCCGTGCAAAAACTCCTCCACTCTAATTTTAAATTATTTCTATTGTTCCTCTTTTAATAATTTCCACTTCAGAAATAGGCCGCTTATTTAAAAAAAAAGAACGGTTTGACCTTGGTCACATCGCTCAGGTCAAAGAATATAATTGGAGCGTTAAATCTGAGGGAGGGAATTCGACGAAAAGGGAGGTCAACTGCAATTCGGCCTTTCGGCATCGTTCAAACATCTTTTGTCCAACAGATGTGTTGTTCAAATTGAAGGAGGAAATTAGAGTGATTGGCCATTTGTAAAGTTGAAGCAGCCATCTTGATTTGGTGTAAAGAGCGGTTTTGACGATCTATTCTTCTTTACTTTAGTGTGGTGGAGGAGAGCATCATGGGTATTAATTGTTTCTGTGGCCGGGTCCTACACTCAAAAGTAGTTGCACTCTGTCTGGCACAAAAATAAAGTAAAAGTAAAGGCTGGGCATATGTAAAGTAAAAGTAAAGACTGGGCATATGTAAAGTAAAAGGCTGGGCATATGTAAAGTAAAAGTAAAGGCTGGGTATATGGAAAGTAAAAGTAAAGGCTGGGCATATGTAAAGTAAAAGTAAAGGCTGGGCATATGTAAATTAAAGTAAAGGCTGGGCATATGTAGAGTAAAAGTAAAGGTTGGGCATATGTAAAGTAAAAGTAAAGGCTGGGCATATGTAAAGTAAAAGTACAGGCTGGGCATATGTAAAGTAAAAGTAAAGGCTGGGTATATGTAAAGTAAAAGTAAAGGTTGGGCATATGTAAAGTAAAAGTAAAAGTTGGGCATATGTAAAGTAAAAGTAAAGGCTGGGCCCATGTAAAGTAAAAGTAAAGGCTGGGCATATGTAAGCAAAAGTAAAGGTTGGGCATATGTAAAGTAAAAGTAAAGGTTGGGAATATGAAAAGTAAAATTTGGGCATATGTAAAGTAAAAGTAAAAGTTGGGCATATGTAAAGTAAAAGTAAAGGTTGGGCATATGTAAAGTAAAAGTAAAGGTTGGGCATATGTAAAGTAAAAGTAAAGGCTGGGCCCATGTAAAGTAAAAGTAAAGGTTGGGCATATGTAAAGTAAAAGTAAAGGCTGGGCATATGTAAAGTAAAAGTAAAGGTTGGGCATATGTAAAGTAAAAGTAAAGGCTGGGCATATGTAAAGTAAAAGTAAAGGTTGGGCATATGTAAAGTAAAGGCTGGGCATATGTAAAGTAAAAGTAAAAGCTGGGCATATGTAAAATGAAAGCTGTGCATATGTAAAGTAAATGTAAAAGCTGGGCATATGTAAAGTAAAGGCTTGGCATATGTAAAGTAAAAGTAAAGGCTGGGCATATGTAAATTAAAAGTAAAGGCTGGGCATATGGGGGATATTGTGTTAATGACTGCACTTTTTGTATGACTACGTCACAGTTTTTGGGGTGATGTGGTCAGTTTCACGCCAGACCGCTTTTAATTCCCTAAACAAAATTCACTGCTATACATTTTGACAGGCTGGTTTTTCAATTTGTAGTTTTTCCCTGTGACATTTTTTTTATAATTCTACTTAAAGTTAGTGCCGAATTTCAGCTTGCCCAATACGCCAGCAACCATATGGTCGTCACTGGCTGGGTGGATCACGGACCCTTGTCGGTTCGAAAAATCTTATTTCCTACTTCATTTACTTCTTTTTCATAATCATCTTATTTTCTTCTACGTCCTTCTTCTTGGTCACAGATCAGCGGCAGACTACCCAAAAACAGGGTTAATAAAGCAAAGGTAGTGAGTAGAACCTGTCTCGATAGAGATATTACAGTATCGGTATTTTCCTCTTCTTATATTTTACTTTTTTCTTTTTTTCCACCCAATCCTTATTCTGCTGTTTCTTCTTGGTCTGTTATAAATATTTCTCTCTCTCCTATTTCTTCATAGCCAACTATTAATATTTCTCTCTTTTCTATTTCTTCATAGCCAACTATTAATATTTCTCTCTTTTCTAAATTCTTCATAGCCCACTATTAATATTTCTATCTCTTCTATTTCTTCATAGCCCACTATTAATATTTCTATCTCTTCTATTTCTTCATAGTCCACTATTAATATTTCTCCCTCTCTTCTATTTCTTAATAGTGCACTATTAATATTTCTCTTTCTTCTATTTCTTCATAGTCCACAATTAATATTTCTCTCTCTCTTCTATTTCTTCACAGTCCACTATTAATGTTTCTCCCTCTCTTCTATTTCTTCATAGCCCACTATTAATATTTCTCTTTCTTCTATTTCTTCATAGTCCACTATTAATATTTCTCTCTCTCTTCTATTTCTTCATAGTCCACTATTAATATTTCTCTCTCTCTCTCTCTCTCTCTCTCTCTCTCTCTCTCTCTCTCCTAGCTATTCTTAGACTAATATAAATATTTCTTTCTCTCCTATTTCTTCATTGTCCACCATTAATATTTCTCTCTCTCTCTCTCTCTCTCTCATATTTGTTCATAGTCAACTATTAATATTTCTCTCTCTCCTATTTCTTCATAGTCAACTATTAATATTTCTCTCTCTCCTATTTCTTCATAGCCAACTATTAATATTTCTCTCTCTCCTATTTCTTCATAGTCAACTATTAATATATCTCTCTCTCTCCTATTTCTTCATAGTCAACTATTAATATTTCTCTCTCTCCTATTTCTTCATAGTCAACTATTAATATTTCTCTCTCTCCTATTTCTTCATAGTCAACCATTAATATTTCTCTCTCTCCTATTTCTTCATAGTCAACTATTAATATTTCTCTCTCTCCTATTTCTTCATAGTCAACCATTAATATCTCTCTCTCTCCTATTTCTTCATAGTCAACTATTAATATATCTCTCTCTCTCCTATTTCTTCATAGTCAACTATTAATATTTCTCTCTCTCCTATTTCTTCATAGTCAACTATTAATATTTCTCTCTCTCCTATTTCTTCATAGTCAACCATTAATATTTCTCTCTCTCCTATTTCTTCATAGTCAACTATTAATATTTCTCTCTCTCCTATTTCTTCATAGTCAACCATTAATATCTCTCTCTCTCCTATTTCTTCATAGTCAACCATTAATATTTCTCTCTCTCCTATTTCTTCATAGTCAACTATTAATATCTCTCTCTCTCTCCTATTTCTTCATAGTCAACCATTAATATTTCTCTCTCTCCTATTTCTTCATAGTCAACTATTAATATCTCTCTCTCTCCTATTTCTTCATAGTCAACTATTAATATCTCTCTCTCTCCTATTTCTTCATAGTCAACTATTAATATATCTCTCTCACCTATTTCTACATAGTCAACTATTAATATATCTCTCTCCTATTTCTTCATAGTCAACCATTAATATCTCTCTCTCTCCTATTTCTTCATAGTCAACTATTAATATTTCTCTCTTTCCAAGCTATTCCTAATCTAATTTAAATATGTCTTTCTCCCATAATTCTCTCCTTATCATCTTCCTTCTTCACAATCTACTTTATTTCTTCTTCATCCTCCTTCTCCCTCTTGTAGCTCTCCTTTACATTTTCCCCCTTCTTTAACTTCCTTGTCTTCTACACCTTATTTTTTTCTTCCTTTCCTCGTCTTCTTTATTTGTTCATCTACTGTGTTTCTTTCGAAATCCTTTTCTGTTTTTTTTCTTCTCTATTCCTCGTTCTCCTTCTCCTCTTTCTTCGATTACTCATTCATTGTCTTTATCCGTCCAGACAAACTGTTTTACTTTGCGGCGTGTCTTGGCTTATAGTCACTGTACACGGTTTCACTCTTCATCTCATCTGAAATAACCCTCTTAGGGCTGCCATATTTTTCTTTTAACATTTTGTACAGAGTTTGCATACTCTCGCGCCCACACCTCAACCACAAAATCCTCCCCTGGATAACCACTCATCTTCTCCGACTTTTTATTATTATTTCAAAATAATTTATCGGACCTTAGACTCAAGAACTATTGAGTTATTTCCTGGTCATCATCCTTACATTCCAAACACGTCCGTAGGTGCTCAGATCCTCTGCTCAGCAAGTCCCGCAGTGTCCAGCGACTGACGACTCCAGTTCTGTGTTGTTTGATTAGTCTTCTTACACGTCCACTAAGTTTCTCGTTTCTGGCTGTGCCCACCTTAACTCCCGTCTCTTTCATTCGAAGGAGTGACGTGGACTCATGGTTGTCGAAGTCCTGTGTCCTTCTCACATCTGACTGTGTAACTCCAGCGCCAACCAAGTCGGCTTTTTGAGAGACAATTTCAGTCGACATAATCAAAAAGAGACTACCTGCAGTCGCTTACCACTCTAATTCCCTACGTTAAATCCTAAAAAAAAACACATTCAAAACAATCTAACCACAGATAAACAGTTTTAGTGGTGACACTCTCTAAGGTTGCCATTGTTGTGTGTGCTACGTCATCATAATGGCTCATCGTATATCCCAAAACCGCCCATATGCTAATCTTGAAGGTCTGTTGTTTGATGTGCGACGGGGATAATCTGAGTACTAACTGTGTTTTATATATTCGGATTTGGAGTCAAAAATGATGTCTTAACATCATCAAGCGCTATACATTTTTAAAAAATATGACGATCATAATTTTCAGGAGGACGTGAACTGCTGGTCAATATGGTGGATAGGCGGCAGGAACCATTGAAGGCTATGAATGAAGGTGTTCCTTGTTGCAGTTTTCTCATTTTCCAAGTCCGGCTTGTTGCAGGAGCTACTGAGTTGAGTGCTCTGTGCACACCGTGAGCTGTGTGTTTCATCCGTTTTGATCATGTTTTAATATTCCAATTGTTTACGATGAATGATGATATCGTATGACAGGGAACAGTTGGCTGTGTTCACTTTCTGTGCGGTTTCACCTTATGTCTTTTGACGTGTGCTGAGACTGCTATGATGGGGACCACAGCTACCTTTCTTTGTTTGGGAGATGAGATAGTAATTCGGATGATTCCACTGGCACGGGCGGTTGAGTATTATGGATTTTTTTATTCGTTTGCAGTGATACTGGGGCCTTACATAACCAAAGAACCAAAGAACTCATCAAAGGGTCTGCCGAAACATGATGCCATCTTCCCTCGAAATGGGAGCCGCGATAGCTCAGTGGTTAGTGAACTGGACCACAAAGGACAAGAGGTAGGGTTCGATCCCAACCGACGGCTTCCGGTTCACCCAGCCTTTAATGGGTACAGGATTTTTTTCTGGGAAAGTAAAGCGGCACGGGCGTAATACCGACCACATTGCCTCAAAACTTATGTGCCGAAGGTCTGTAAAATTTATGGTCACTAACACCATATTCCCTATACGCCACTTGGCGTGACGGGTCACTAACACCATATTCCCTATACGCCACTTGGCGTGACGGGTCACTAACACCATATTCCCTATACGCCACTTGGCGTGACGGGTCACTAACACCATATTCCCTATACGCCACTTGGCGTGACGGGTCACTAACACCATATTCCCTATACGCCACTTGGCGTGACGGGTCACTAACACCATATTCCCTATACGCCACTTGGCGTGACGGGTCACTAACACCATATTCCCTATACGCCACTTGGCGTGACGGGTCACTAACACCAATTTCCCTATACGCCAATTGGCGTGACGGGGGTATTTTTTTTTTCCCCTCCAAATAAACTTTCAGCATCTCATCATTATCATGTACCATATCAGTTGGCGTAGACGATCATGTCCTTTCATAATTTTCTATCCACCGTGCATCTTATCAATTCAGTGGTTGACTGTTTTCCATGCCGTGACACCAAGCTATCTATTATCTCTTTGTCGTCCGCGATCTCTCTTTCCCTGTATTTTGCCTGTTGTAACCAAGTATTTAAAATTTCCTCTTCTCATTTATGTGCCCGAAAAATATTTATTGTTTCTTTCTGCTGTTTCTAAGGAGCTCCCTTTTTGTGTTGGCCTCTGATAATTTCCTCGATGGTCCTTCCTTTTTAGCTGTCTAGGGAACTTTCAACATTCTTCTGAGAAATCGCATCTCTCTGGCCTGTAATCATTTTTTGATTTCAACACCTCATAATTGTTGATTTTTAATTGGCTAAATAGAGTCTGTTTAAAGTGTCATTTATTTGGTAGTGTGAAGTTTTGACAGACCCTTATATTTATTTCTTCATTGTTTGTCACATTTCAGACCCATATTTTGGGTCTACTTTAACAGAATTAGTGAGTGAAATAGAATATGATTGAGGGCGTGAGTGAATGACGAAGTGGGTCACTGTAGTCAATGAGTGAGTAGGTGGGTGCGTGGGTTGGTGTGGTGAATGAGTGAGTTGCTGAATGTGTGAATATGTGTGAGTTATGTGGTGGGTGATTGAGTGAGTGAATACGTAGGTAGATATGGTGGATGTGTGAGTGAATGTGTGTCAGTGCGTGAATGAATGAATACATGTTTGTGAGCGAGTAAGTGAATGCTTGCGTGAGTGAATATAAGCATATGAGTGAATGAGGTGGTTGGCATGGTGAATGAGTGAGTTAGAAAGAAATTATTAAATATTTCCATTCCTTGTTAAATGGCCTGCAGTAAAAAAAATATCATCCGGAGCTAATTGAGTAATTATTTCAACTTCATAGATGAAAGCTTTCTCATATAACGTTCACACATAGAGATCACACATCGAGATCACACATGAACGGTTCTATATGAGAATGCAACACATCCTCTGGTTAAGCTCCCTTGAATCGTCTCATTGAAATAACATTTAAAAAACCCATGTAATTACAGAACAGCTGTTTGTTTCTGATATTAGCAAACACATAGCTTGACACGCCCGAGTAGAACTGTAAAAATTGAGTGGTTGCTGTAAAAATAGAATTTTAAGTATTGTAAAGATACGAAAAGATAAAGCTGTTTATATGATTTGAATAGTAAGCCCCAAAATAGAAAATTAATGTTATAGTTAACAGTGCTTGGTCAGGTAATATAGTGTGTTGCATAACGGATAACAAGCAAATTAAGGAATATTTAACTGCAGAATCATATCGTTAGTTCATGGTATCTTTCTCTATTTTTTGTTCGTTTTGTTTTACCTTTCAGTGTGGAAGAAAAGTGCTTTGTGCGGTGTCAGACATTTCATTTATCCATTTCTTAGAGGCATTCTTATACTTCTGTTTTTGCAAAACTGTTTGTTAATGCTTGATGTGGAATTCTATTTAGCGGTAGCAAAGTGCAAACCATTGAATTTGCTGTCTTTTGAAAACGCTCAGAACTGATCTTACTTTCAATCTTTTAATAATTTCATTATTTCTCATTTTGCCTTTCATCGTCACGTTATTTGTGTATCAAAGGGTATTTAATGTCAGTAGTTGTAATCTTTTTCTTTGCTGTTAACACCATTATTTGGTATGTTTCTTGTTTGGTCCCGAATGACCTACCTTGAAAATATAATGTTAAAAGTGAAGAAAAGGAAATTCGAATTGAAAAAAAAGTATTATTACAATTTAATAAATAAACGGTGGCTGCGCAAAGGTTCAGTGTTTTAAGTCTTTTGATTAAAAAAAAAACTATTCAGCCCAAGAGAAAGAAAATACTACAACACCGCGAGATTAAACGGTTTTTACCAGTAGGATGGGGCAACACGTCGAATCTCTAGGGGTAAAGGCATTAGGTCGCAACAAGATGTAAACAAATGCGAAGCTGCTGTAAAGTTGACAATAATAATGAATTTTTTTTCCAAAAAAAAAAAAAAAAAGGAAAAGGTGATATGGTAACAGCTTTACGTAGGTGAGACACAAAACAAAAGTAGATCGATGTTTCAGTCAAGAAGGCCTTCATCTGGAAAAACAAAGAGAAACGCAAAAAATATATAGGGATGAACGCTAATAATCTACAGAATGAAGCTCTAGTGTAAACATGTCGAACGTCTGTCCCGTGTAAAGCTGAGGTTGAATTATTCTTTCCGGACTGAACCATTTTACTAAAGCTAAGTGTGGAAGTTCACTAGATCTGATCAGACTTCTTTCTTCTGCGGTCAACTCAGAGCGCGTGTATACAGGAATAAACCGCGTACACTGGATTACTTAAGGGAGATGATGTAACGGGTGATCCAGGCAGTGTCGTATCAGGTTCTAGCTGTCCATAGGAATATGGACCCCCGTCTTCAACTGTATTTGAACGACCAAGGACGATACTTCCAGCACATGCTGTGAGGGTCATTTCTCAGAGACACGCAGGTAGAGCATATTAATGTCTCGGTTTATTTCGGTTTGTCTCGTTCATTTAAACTGATTTATTTTTTTCAGAGCTACCCCAGAGAGTGCCGCACTGTAGTAGAGAATGTAAGGGTTTCCTCCATGTCTAAAGTGAGTCTCGGTGGCTGAGTAGTTAGCGTAATCGCTTCCTGGCCAAATGGTACTGGGTTCAATTTTTAAAAAAAATAGCGTATTTTTTCCGGACCTACGCGGTTTCGGGATTTACAAATCCTCTAAAATTGGGTGTAGGACATTTTTATTGGAAGTACAGGCGGCCTGGCGTGATACCGACTACACCATCCTAAACAAATATTCAGTGGTCATGTATACAAGTAGTCACTAACACTATATTCCACATACACATAGCACGCAAAGCGTGCAGGGAACATCTACCTACCATATCTTAAGGCAGATGGGAGATATAGTACTAGTGTGTTTTTTTTGGGTGGAAGGCATATATTTGATGCTGTGGCCTGTATCAAGGGCATAATAAGAATATAAATATTTATAATCTTGCGGGGCCGAGGTGACTCTGGTATAAAGTGAGGGAAAACTGATGACATATAAATTGTATGTTGCGGCATTACGGATGTAGGACGAGACTCATTAGTAAACGTATTAATCAGTGTCAGGAAAAAAAGGCAGGAACAGAAACAAATGCACTAAAAAAAAAACCCCACTAATCTAACAAGAATTAGCTGCAATATAACTACAACTTGCTGTTTGGGAATAACAAACCACACGGCTGTTAGATTACCTCACTTTCTGAGAAAAGAGAAATCTGGATTCAGTGTAGGAGCCTGGTTTACCCCCCGCCCCCTCCCCCTAAAAAAAGTGTCAAAGCGAACAAAAATATATCGCCACCCCAGGAAATTGAACGCGAACTACTCACATACTTGTTACTTCTTGTTAGCTAGATGACGTCACAAAAAGGCTGGGTTTCTCGTGGGTGCTGTTAATTAATTAAAGAAGTTGGAGTACAAGCGGACATTTTCTGTTAAGGGGACAGGACTAATGTTAATGGCTTCAAGTACAAAAGTAGAACTAGCACTGGGAAATAAATAATTCAAATAACTGTACCATGCACTGCCTACATACAACGTTTGTAACAATGCCAATTCTGAAAAGAAAGGGTGTGGGTGTGTGCAAATGTGGATCTATGTTACATCGCTAAACACAGCAGAACTGAGAAAAAAGCTAGGAATAGCCCCCGCCATAGTATCTATAAAGAAACAACAGATAAAATGGTTTGGCCAAGTGACAAGGCAGAGTGATCAAAACACTATACAGCGAGCCCTCAATAAACGTTGTGAGAACAACAGAACAAAAGGTCGACCATGAAAAAGATGCAGTGACTGGATGTTAGAAAAAAACTAGGAAATATAACAGCGGCAGAAGCTAACGGAAATGCAAAAGACCGCAATTATATCTATCCCTCGACGCTGAAATACAAATGAGGAAAGAAAGAAGAAGAAGCAGGAGATGAGGAAGAAACACAGCTTGTGAATCGAATTAGATGTAAGTTTAAATGGAGCAAGAAAAGTAAGATAGTAAAACGCCATATGATATAAAATGGCATCAACCAAAAGATGAAATATCGTCAATTCCAAAGACTAAGATTTAAAAAGAAAAAATAAATCATATATTTAATTTCCTAGAGCAAATTTATTGTGGTTACATAGAAAATCTCAGGACTTGAGGTGCTCATTTTATTGAAAGAAGAATATCAATATTTTTTTCTCCCTTGGAGTTTTTAATTCTCTCAATTATCTCCCCTGCTAGATTTGATTTAAAAAGAACAATAACTCTAGAAATGAAACCCACTTTATGGGATTCTTTGTTTGTCTAGATTGTGAACAAGGTTGTCCTTTCTTGGCCCGATAACAACCGGACGGCGCTAGCTTTGTATAAACATCCGTGATAAGAACACGTTTGGAATGGCTGGGACGGTCGCGAAGATTTAAGAAAACAAAGGCGCTAAGTCGAAATGGAAATGGGCTTTCGGTTGAAACAAGAGTTGGGCTTTAAGAGAGAGAGAGAGAGAGAGAGAGATAGAGAGAGAGAGATGTATTAATTATTTGATTGTGCACTTTTGTACTATCAGGTTGGTGGGGGAACTAATGAAGGTAAATAAGTCACTGTTGCATTCAGTTACTCTTGGCTGGTGGCAACCCGTCTAGAAGAAGGGAAACTTTGACCACAAAACCCTCCACTACCTTGTGACTAGATTCTAGTTAGAATCGAAGGTTATGGGAGTACGCACAGAGTAAAAATCCGGAGGGAGGGACCCTAAGGCAGTAGACGGCGTTAACCGTCTTTCTGGCATCCCCCGCACCTTCTTTCAATTCCGAACGTATGGACTTTGTCCCTCCTTCGGAAATCCTTGAAACGAAGTCGAGAGGGGGATAGTGCGACTGGGTAAAGCACTATCTCCATATTCCGTGCCCAGGCAGAGTAGGCAAAGTGAAATGAGAAAGAAAACACCAATGTTTAAACTTGGCACATGGAACGTAAGGACCATGTACCCTGGACTTGCTAAAGCAACACACTGAAAGAAGGGCAAATTAGAACAACAGCCCTCATAGATAAAGAACTAAATATGCTACATGTCGATATTGCTGCTCTACAAGAAACAAGACTCTCAGACTGTGGCTCTGTAAAGGAAGAAAATTATACTTTTTCTAGCCGGGTCTAAGTGTAAAAAAAAGACACGTCTACATGGAGTAGGCTTCGCTGTACATAACAAACATATAAACTCCATAACTACGCCAAAAGGAGTGTCCGAACGCTCGATGATACTTCAGCTGCATACAAAGAGTGGATTAATAAATATCATTAGTGCCTATGCACCAACGTTGGCTGCATCAGACGAAGAGAAAGACAACTTCTACCAACAACTGCAAATGATCATCGACTCACTTCCAAAAGAGGAACTATTATATATACTTGGTGATTTCAACGCACGCACAGGATCTGATCAACAATCTTGGCCAACATGCCTAGGTCATCACGGCATTGGAAAAATCAACGAAAATGGCCAGAGACTTCTAGAATTTTGTTCAGATAATCATATATGCGTAACTAATACCTACTTTAATGTAAAATACAAACATAAAGTATCATGGCGTCATGCTAGAAGTGGTCACTGGCACCAACTAGACCTAGTTCTTTGACGTAGGCAGTCTTTAAATAACATCAGAATAACACGACCATATCACAGTGCAGACTGCAATACAGACCACGCTCTCGTCATCAGTAAGATCAAAGCTAGAAGTAGTCGTATTTACAAATCAAGAGAGCCTCCAGCAGTCAAGATCAACATCACAGCGACTAGAATCTCATCAAATAAAGACATTTTTAGATCTAAGTTTGAAGAACTTGTAGAAGAAGCAGAAGATTCATCAAGTGTGGATGACAACTGGTACTCTCTGAAAATACACATGAAAATTGCACTCTATCTACCTTCGGTCAAAAAAAAAGTTCTCAAAGAACGACTGGGTCGAAGAAAATGTAGCAAGACTAGACCCACTAATAGCTAATAAGAAAAAGGCACTACTGAACTTCAAAAATAACCCCAATCAAATCACCAAGGATCAGCTTAAACATGCACAAACCAATCTTCAACGCGAAGCAAGAAGATGCGCAAATGAATACTGGAACAATCTATTTTCTGAAATATAGAAAGCCTCAGACAGGGTCGACTCAAAAACCAAGCATGACAATATAAAAAAGGCCCTTGGACTAAAAATAACCAAATTAGCCTCCCTTAAATCAAAGTTTGGAGAACCTATTACTGACAAAGGACAACAAATGGAAAGATGGGTGGAACACTACTCCAACCTATACCATGATGACAGACCAACAAGCACAGTTCTAGCACAATCAATACCTAAATATCCTACAATGTCTGAGCTGGATGTTGAGCCTACTATGAACGAACTTGCTGACGCTATAAATGCCCTCTCAAGAGGAAAACCTGCCGGAAATGACAACATTCCCACAGATGTTCTAAAGGAAAACTTAAACGTATTACGTCCACATCTATACAAACTGCTAATCCAATGCTGGAGACAAGGAGAAATACCTCATGATATGAGAAATGCTAAGATCATAACGCTGTACAAAAACAAAGGAGACAGGGGCGATTGCAATAATTACTGAGGCATTTCTCTCCTTAGCACAGCCGGCAAGGCTTTTGCTAGAGTCATACTTAAACTCCTGCATAGACTTGCAGAACGTGTTCTTCCCGAGTCTCAATGCGGCTTCAGAGCCGGGAGTTGAACCATAGACATGATTTTCACACTCAGACAACTGCAAGAAAAATGTCGAGAACAAAATATGCCGCTCTATATTGCCTTTGTGGATCTAACAAATGCCTTCGACTCAGTAAACAGAGATGGGCTCTACAGGGTGTTAGAAAGCATAGGCTGCCCACCTAAATTACTTAGGCTGATTAAGTCCTTCCATGAAGACATGAGTGGTAAAATCTACTTTGATGGGAGTTCATCAGAGAGTTTCAAAGTCAACAACAGAGTGAAACAGGGATGTATCCTCGCCCCCACCCTTTTTGGTATATTTTTTGCTGCCCTCCTAAATTACGCATTGGAAAACAGCTCAGGAGATATTTACATTCGCACTAGACCAAATGGCTCACTGTTCAACCTAGCACGACTAAGAGCAAAAACCAAAATAAATGTTGCCCTACTTAAAGAATTTTTATTTGCTGACGATGAAGCCCTAGTCGCTCATAGTGAAGCCATCCTACAATCGCTGATCAACAACCTGGACAAAGCATGCGACCTTTTTTCACTGTAAATTAATGCTCAGAAGACAGTAATACTAAGTCAAGGTGACATCAAACCTCTATCAATTACTCTAAAAGATTGTCCACTGGAATCAGTTCAGAAATTTACATATCTTGGATCCACAATTACATAAACCATCTCTCTTGATGAAGAAATAAACAGTCGAATTGGTAAGGCAGCTACGACCTTCGGCAAACTCACAGAAAGGGCCTGGGACAACACGAAACTAACTCAAAAGACTAAACTCTTAATATATCAAACTTATGTGCCTAGCACACTATTATATGGATCTGAAACCTGGACAACATACTCAAACCAGGATAAAAGACTAAATGTCTTCCACATGCGATGTCTCCGCAAAATAATGCACATCAAATGGCAGGACAAAATAACCGACTGAACTGTCCTGCAACGTGCTAAGACCCCAATAATCATGTCGATGCTCAGAAGTCGAAGGCTAAGATGGCTGGTGCATGTCCAATGAATGGAAGAAAAGCGCATTCCTAGGCAAGTACTATATGGTGAACTAATACACGGAAAAAGACAAATCGGCAGACCTAAACTACGATATAGAGATATCTGCAAATCATCTCTGAAAGACTTCTCCTTATGTGAAAATGACTGGGAACATCTGGCAAGTAATCGCACATCATGGAGAGCATGTATAAGGAACGGTATAACATCATTTGAGACTGTGCTAAGGCAAAACGTAGAGGAGAAAAGACTCATGAAAAAAGGATGGAAAACCCTGTGGATCAGTGAGCCTGACTTGTTCATTATGTGACCGCGTGTGTTTGTCAAACATTGGTAGAATTAGCCACGAGAGAAGCTGTTCGACAAAAACAAAACCTCAAAAAAATGCACAATAGCCTCCACTAGACCGTCTGACAAGACGAAAAGGACCATATATACATATATGTTCAGTTATTGTTCTCGTTAAATTAGAAACTTGTTTATTTCACATCTCGCATGGTGTATTCTTGCTCGAATGATGCATATTTTCAGTGTAGGCGAGGTAATGTCTAGCCCTATCGGAGGCTGATACTGAATCGAATTTTTGTAATACAGATTGAGCGTCTAAATAAAATATCACGACACTTAAAAATTGAATAGAATGGGCAGAACGTTACACTGCAAACAAAACGCAAATGAGCAAGAGTTGCGCACTTAGTTAAGCACTTTTTTCTGATCTATTGAAGTCACTGCTTTCATTTGTTAGGACAGCGATTATTATTGTGGCACTCTCAATGAACATGAAGTCCACGTGGATCCGGCGCAGGCGCATAGAGATTATACTGCCTGTGACGGCCGTTACGGCGACCCGTGAGTCTCCATTATGAGCTGTGCGCAAATTATACAGTGTGCAGTGCGTTCAATAGAACAGTATGGACGATGGGGATGGACACTTCGTTGGTTGCTGGACCGGGGGCTGAGCAGTTATGGGAATACCCCACCTGCAGTAAAGTCATTTCGTTCTAAGGTCTAAAGTCTCAGTTATCCACTGGACCACAAAAAAAATTAATCTTTAAAATTACAAGTTATTCATTGGACCACCCAGTCTCCATGAGATGAAAAGCTATCCACTCGACCACATACTCTCTATGAGATGACAAGTTATCCACTGGACCACAGACTCTCTATGAGATGACAAATTATGCACATGATCACCCAGTCTCTATGATATGTCAGATTATCAACATGATTATACCCACTCTCTATAACATGACATGTTATTCATTGGACCACCCACTCTCTATGAGATGACAAGTTATGCACATGACCACCAAGTCTCTACGAGATGTCAGATTATCCACATGACTACCCCACTCTCCATAAAATGGCAAGTCATTCATTGGACCACCCACTCTCTATGAGATGACAAGTTATGCACATGACCACCAAGTCTCTACGAGATGTCAGATTATCCACATGACTACCCCACTTTCCATAAAATGGCAAGTCATTCATTTGACCACTCGCTCTCTATGCGATTACAAGTCATCCACAAGATCACCAACTCTCTATGAGATGACAAGTTATCCACAAGATCACCAACTCTCTATGAGATGACAAGTTATCCACAAGATCACCAACTCTCTATGAGATGACAAGTTATGCATATGACCACTAAGTCTCTACGAGATGTCAGATTATCCACATGACTACCCCACTCTCCATAAAATGGGAAGTCATTCATTGGACCACTCGCTCTCTATGAGATGACAAGTTATCCACAAGATCACCAACTCTCTATGAGATGACAAGTTATCCACAAGATCACCAACTCTCTATGAGATGACAAGTTATCCACAAGATCACCAACTCTCTATGAGATGACAAGTTATCCACAAGATCACCAACTCTCTATGAGATGACAAGTTATCCACAAGATCACCAACTCTCTATGAGATGACAAGTTATCCACAAGATCACCAACTCTCTATGAGATGACAAGTTATCCACAAGATCACCAACTCTCTATGAGATGACAAGTTATCCACAAGATGCTCTGGTTCTCATGAGCAGAAACATTTTCATCACATCACATACAATTATTACCATTGATTTTGAAAAGAGAGCATCAGTAATCCGATCTCTTCAAAATAGCGCATGCTTATGGTTATTTAAAGGCCCAGGTGTCACTGCAAACGAATTAAAATCCATAATTGCTCAACCGCCCGTGCCAGTGGGATCATCCGAATTACTAACACATCTCCCAAACAAAGAAAGGTAGCTGTAGTCCCCATCGTAGAAGTCTCAGCACACGCCAAAAGACATAAGGCGAAACCGCAAAGAAGGTGAACACAGCCAAATGTTCCCTGTCATACGATATCATCGTTCATCGTAAACAACAGGAATATCGAAACACGATAAAAACGGATGAAACACACAACTCACGGTGTGCACAGAGCACTTAACTCAGTAGCTCCTGCAACTAGCCGGACTTGGAATACAGTGCATGAATTCCATTGGACCTGCAATGGCTCATTTTCATAATATATTATCGCGGTTGAACTGGGGGGGGGGGGGTACAAGGAAAGAGAGATGGTGCACGACGAATGTATCGTAGCACAGTAAATAGTCAACAACAGAATATGATGCTCCGTGGACAGAGAACTGGCTAAGGACATGATCGTCTACACCAACCGGTATGACGCGACATGATCTTTATAACGATTAATCACTACATTAAATGTTGAAAGCAGTAGCTAATTAACGTCGTTTTGTCTCGTGTATCAGCATCATTAAGTACCCGTCCGCTGGCGTAGCTGATCATGTCTCTCCACAACTTTCGATCTCGACAGTTATTTATCATTTCTGTTGTTGACTTTCTGCAAAGCCATTCTCTAAAGCTGTCTGGTATCTTTTCTCTTTGCTTCCCTCTATCTCTTTGTCCCTCAATTTTTCCAGTTGTTAAAATATATTCCAGTTGTTCCCTTCTCATTACATGGTCAAAAAATGATGATTGTTTCTTCCTAATATTGGAAATTAGTTCTCTTTTTGCTCTGACCTCGTTCAGAACGTTTTCATTACTCTTCTTAGCTGTCCATGGTATTCTCAACATTCTTCTGTAAAACAAAATTTCTACAGACTCCAGTGATTTTCTTGTCTGTTGTCCAATTGTCCATGATTCACATCCATATGTTAAGACTTGCTCTACATAACATTTAAGAACTCTTTTTCTTGTTTCTATAGTCAAAAATAGATTGCATAGTATCTTCCTCATTTTTTTTAAAGCTGCTTTTGCCTGAGCCATTCTGCATCTCACCTCTTTTGTACATCTTCCGCCTGAGGTTAACAAAGATCCCAAATATTTAAATTCATTTACTTGTTTTAATATTGTTCCACTTGTCTTTATTTTGCACTGAGGTGATGTCTTTTTCTTTGTTGTTACCATTACTTGTCTTTCTGCTATTAAGGCTGAATCCTTTACTCTTGCTTTCTTTCACTATAATGTCCAACATTTCTTTTAACTCATTTTCACTCTTAGTGATTAAGACTGCATCATCAGCATACCTTAGATTATTTACATTATGTCCTCCGATTGTTATTCCAGGCATGCCCCCTATGGATCTTAAGATAATCTCACTACACATATTAAATAAATCTAGTGACAGCACACAACCCTGTCTAACACCCTGTTTTATTTGTTGAAACATTCCCAATTGGTTTCCAGTTCTTATGGCCGCTGTTTGTTGCCAGTACATGTTCTTTATTATTCTTAGATCTTTGCTGTTTACGTTTATGCTTTATAAAATTTTAATGTTATTTTTTTCTTGGTTCTTTACTTTGTCAAATGCTTTGGTATAATCTATAAAACTTAGGTATAGATCTGTTTTCACCTCTATGGCTCTTTCTACAAAAGATCTTATGACGTATATTGCATTTTTCGTTCCTTTAACTCTAACAAAACCACACTGTTCATCGCTAATTTCTGGACTCATTTTGTTTCGCACTCTTCGCATGATGATTCTTAGTAATATCTTAGTCATATGTCTCATAAGGCTTATTGTGCGATGATCATCGCAATAAGTCGCACCAGATTTCTTTGGTAGGTCTATGAATATTGATTTGAGCATGTCGTCTGGTATATATCCGCTGTTGTAGATATCATTCAATATTTTTGTTATTATTTCTATTCCAAAATCAGCCATGGCTTCAATCTCGTCTTTAGTTATATTATCTGTTCCATGAACTTTTTCTGATTTCATATTGCTCTAGGCGTTTTCCACTTCTTCTTTGAGTATTTCTGATCCTTCTCCATTATCCTTAATATTTACTACTGTTCGTTCATTATTATAAAGATCTTTAATGTATTCTGCTCTTCGTTCCCCTATGCTTTCTTGATCAATGAACAGTTCTCCTACCTTTGATCTTAAACATCCAGTTTTTGATTGCGTTTTTCTTCCTGTTATTCTTCAATTTGTTTGTATATAGCTTTGGCATATCTTTTTTGCTGTATTCAATCTCTTTGTATCTCTCTTTTAGCCATGCTTCTTTTGCTTCATTTCATTTGATCTGTTTTATCTCTTATACTCATCTTTATTTTTTACTTTTTCTTCTACTTGTATCCATTAACTGCAAAATGTCATCTGTCATCCATTTCTTTCTTGAATTTGTCCTCACTGGTGGTATGAACTCTTTGTTGTTTGTTGCATTGATTCTTTTAGAATTGTCCACTGTTCATCAATGCTTTGTATCTTCTCTATTGCATTGTACCGGTTCTGAATTGTGATGTTATATTTGTCTTGCAACTTCTTGTCTGATTTGAGTAAATCTAAATTTAACTTGATGTTAACTGATGCTCGTTTTGTTGCTTTTAATTTTACTCTAAGCTTTCCCACAACTGGTACATGATCACATTTTGCAATCTGCCCCTGGTCTAGTTTTCACACACACCAGACTGTTTCTAAATCTATTGTTTATAATTATGTAATCAATGTGATTTCGTGTGTTGTCCCCTGGGCCTTTCCATGTCCACACACGTCTTGGATGTTACTTAAGCCAAGTGTTTCATATCATCATGTTGTGTGTTCTTGCTCAGTCAATAAGTTTCTCACCTCTTTCATTCCTCTCGTCTAAGCCATAATTACCAACAACTTCCTCAACTCTTTCATTTCCTACTTTTGAGGTGAGATCTCCAATCGTGTATAGATGTTGTGTATATTTACGTGACCATGTCTATGTTTTACTTTCCTTTATATTTCAGGATTCATCATAGTGTTTCATTCTGATGTTTCTTAGGAGCTCCCTTTTTGTGTTGCACTGTTTGATAATTTCCTCGTTGGTCGTTTTAGCTATCCATGGAATTTGTAATATTCTTCTGAGAAATCCCATCTCTGGTATCTAAGCATCTTTTTATTTCATTGTTTACTGTCCATGATTTGCTTCCGTAGGTCAAAATTGGCTCTATAAAGTACCGAAGAACTATCTTTCTCACTTCTATTGACATAGACTTGTTGGATAAGACATTTTTCATTCTCTGAAATGCTATTTTGGTCTGAGCTATTCTGCTTTTTATTTCTGTGGTGCATCATCCATCCGATGTAATTATTGTACCCAAGTATTTGACGCGTTGCACTTGTTTCAGATCCGTCCCGTTTATTTTTATGTTGCATAATGTTGATGGTTGTTTCTTCCATATGACCATTACTTCTGTTTTCTTACTATTCAGACTGGGACCATTCTTGTTGCTTTCCTTCATTAATATATCTATCATTTCTTATAGTTCGTTCTCTTTCTCTGCTGTTAAGATTGTGTCATCTGCATATTGCAAATTGTTTATGTTGTGACCGTTGACTATTTCAGGATTACTGAAGGTAAAAATAGTCAAATATCAAATACCGTTAGGCAATGTAGTGTTAGTGACTTCGTTGTACGAAGCGTAGCTTTATAAGGTGGTCAGTTACTTTCCTCGCTGCCTTTTCTTCTCCACAGAAAATCCCTTATTTTCATTTAAAGAGGCTGGATGGATCTGGGGAGCCTTTAATCTAGGAAAATGTTTACCTCAACTGGCAATTGAACAACGAACGTTCAGGATGGCATGCGAGTGCAGTAACCGCAACGCCATGGACTCTCTTCCCGAATGGCTGGCGTTGTTGAATGTTCTCCTGTATGGATTTGATGAGAAGGGCAAGACGTAAAGTTTTAACTGAAATACTAATACCGAAATACCATGGACAGCAAAGAAGAGTAATGAAAACGTTCTGAAAGAGGCCAAAGCAAAAAGAGAGCTAATTTCCAATATTAGGAAGAAACAATTATCATTTTTTGGCCATGCAATGAGAAGAGAACAACCGGAATATATTGTAACAACTGGGACAATTGAGGGACGAAGAGATAGAGGAAACCAAAGAGAAAAAAATAACAGACAGCTTAAGAGAATGGCTTGGCAGAAGGTCAACAACAGAAATGATAAGTAACTGTCGAGATCAAAAGTTGTGGAGAGACATGATCACCTACTCCAGACGGCCCGATACTTGATGATGAATATCGAAGTGAGCGGGCCTCGACTTCGTCGAATCACAAGTATCAGAAAGAGAGAAATGAGTTCCATCCTCAGATTTGCCAATCATTAAGTCACGTGATAGGTGAAGTAATGGGGAGACAAATTGAGTGCAGTGGTAGGGCGCTCACTGTCATTATCAACATATCGTTAGTTCGTGTCTGGACAAACAAGCTTAAGACCACCATATTAAAAACAAATAGCCACACTGTATTTTGTAGACGTAGGAAAACCATCTAGAGGAAGACCCCATGCACTCCGCCCCTTTTATCTCCATTAAGCTCCAAAGAAATCAGCTTAAGAACAGTACAGTTTACACAAATAACATATCTTCATAGCTTTTACAACTTGTAGTTTAGTTCTCTTGCTGTGTTACACATTTCAGAAATATAATCTGTGTTGGTTTTTTTTTATTCAATTCAAATACCAGCCAGGTAGACAAAAGCAAACCCTAATATTAAATAAACACTCCGGCCACTAACACTTTAGTTAACATAACAAAGGTTCATACAAAACCTTGTTAAAAAAAAAAAAGATTTGCTGGTGAGGTATGACTTCTGTAGAGGTGAAATATTCGAAAAATAAGGTTTATAAAATAAATATTAAAGTAGTTGGAAATAAATTTTTGTTGAACATGCATGGCCTAGATCTCAAGTGATTCGCAACTTGACACATGAAAGAGGCGGGGGTGGAGAAGAAGAAGAAGAATAAACTCATTTAGAAGAAGAAGAGAGAAAAAGGAGGAGGAAAAGAAGAGCATGAAAGAGAAGAAAGGAAGGACCTATTTTTGCAACTGCTAGTTTTCTACTTTCCTAACCATCTATTAATTCATATATCAACAAGAGCTGATCAAAACACTGCACCATCTCTGTAACTAAAACCATGGCTCGACTTGAAACACAACCTTTTACTCAAGTGTGCTCTCTGAGTGACTCGATGAGTATGTTCTGGAAGATCGTAGAAGGTGGGGGGAGCAAGGAAGTGTGTGGTGTCACTGAAGAACTCAGGACTGGCTTGGATATGTTTCATCTTCGTTCCTGGACACTCCAGTATGAGAGGAAACGAACGGACAGCCTGGCTGAAGCAGCTACCGTACAAGGCGGATGAACATTGGACCGGGATGACATTCTGAATGCCCTTAGGGAGGCAGTCATGCTGGTGACTCAATCAATTATAATAAATCTACAACCATATACAGACTGCATGAACGTCAGGGCAAAACTCGGGATGGCAGAAAGGAGCGCTACGTGGGGAGACACAGAATAGTAACAAATCAACACAGAACTGGAGTTGTCAGACTCCACACATGGAGGGCCATACCAGGGAGGAGATCTGAGCACTTACGGACATGTTTGACTTTCAATGAGGGTGATTCGTCGAACTAAACTACAATAGCAGGTATTTCAGAAATATTCTAATGAGCAACGAGACTGGTCAATCGATTAGAGATCGACTGGAGAAGGCAAACTCGGGCACACATTGCATTTTTCATATGATAAATGTTAATTCAAGCAATAATTATTTCAATTCGTCTATCCAAAAATGTGATAGTCTATATCATAACATAATACAATGATAGATGCTCCTACATTTCTGGGACACAGACCTAGAAAGCACATTGAAAAAAAAAATATCCAAAAAATGTAGAAACAAAATTAAGTGGAAACAAAGAAGACAAACGCCTGATAAGATAGTTTAGTCGAAACGTGAAACCCGATACGGTTTATCAAAACACTTTGTTTCTCGTTGAAAATTAAATTGTGTAGGGTCGGAGTGAGATTACAGTCGGTCTCCGATTACGCGATAGTCCGGGCTGAATAACTTTTTGTCTGTGAGAGCGGCAAATATTTATCACTAGTCTGATAACTAACAAAGATGCTGATAAATAAATACAAATACATTGGATGTTGAACAATTTATATTCATCATCATCATCACACCGCGTGCCTTTTGAGAAAGCTGCATTCAAGACCTGAAAGAATCTCTGTCTCTAGCCAGATCTCCCACTTCTTCTGTTGTCGTGTGCAAGGTTTCCTTGATGTTTTGAAACCACCTTCTCCTTGGTTTGCCCCTGATGCGTCATCTCGGAACCTTCCATTATTGTTCTTTCCTGTCTGCTATGACGTGGCCACAGTATTTAATTTCCTCTGTGGATTGATATTTATAAACCAGTTATTTTTAATGTTTACATCTTTTAGTATGCCTTCATTGCTCTTTTTCATTATCCAAGGTACCTTAAGCATTTTTCTGTAGCATTTTATTTATTTTCTTCCTTGCTGTATACGAAATTGTCCATGATTCACAACCATATATTGCAATCAGAAAGATACATGTCCTCAGTAATTCTAATTTTACTGCCTGCTGGTGTTATGCCAGATGTTATTCATGGCATTTAATTATTAATTGTTTATAGTCAAACAGTTTTTAAAATATTTTTTTCTGGGTTAGGTGTATACGTTACTTCTTCTGCGTTCAGTTTCTTTTGATGATCATCATTTCATGATACCTTCGCATCAAAGGTTGGCTACCATGGAGAGCGATTTCATCATGTCTGTTACCTTAACAATATTTACTGTCGTAGATTCTCCTGTCATTCTCCTGATGTTGTCAGTCCACTTTAGTCGTTCTCTTCCTCCTCTATGTTTACCTTTTATTTTAATATCTAATCCAATTAGACCAATGAGGAAGTTCTCAAAGAGGCCAACACGAAAAGGGAGCTCTTAAAAAACATCAGAAAGAAACAATCAACATTTTTCGGGCATATCATGAGAAGAGGAAAGTTGGAATACTTGGTTGCAACTAGCAAAATAAAAGGAAAGAGAGATCGCGGACGACAAAGAGAGAAAATACTGGATAGCTTGGTGTCGTGGCATGGAAAACAGTCAACAACAGAACTGATACGATGCACTGTAGATAGAAGATTGTGGAGGGACATGATCGCCTACGCCAACCGGTATGGCACATGATGATGATCTAATCCAACTTTCTTTCAGTAGACTATAGTGTCGATTTGTGCGTCCTAGAAATGTCATTTGACCTGTTCGAAATGTATCAAATAGTTTTTTCTTCTCTTATAACCGCTTTAAAAGTTCCTTATTTGCTTTCTACTGTCCATAAAATTCTTCCTATTCTATATATATCCACATTCTAAGACCTTCAATTTATTTTCTGGTTTCTTTTGCAGTGTCTATGTTTCTGCGATGTACATGAATGTTTGAGCTGAGATAACACTTTATTATTTCCAATACCTGATGTTATTTGCTTTGATGTGAGTATGCGCTTCATGCTGTTATAGATGCCTATTGCCATTCCTACTCTTTCATCTATTTCGTATGCTTAGCAAATTATCAAGAAACACGATTTTCTTCCTATTCGTTATCAAGTTATCGTAAGTACTCCATAATTTGTCTGCCTTGTGTCTTTCTTGTGGCCAAGTTTCGCTTCCCAGTTCTATATTTCTGGGGAATCTCATCTTCTGCCGTCCCATTCCTATGCACATCAGATTATAAAGGGCGATGAATGCCTCCATTTAGTTTATCGTTAGAAGGCTGTCTCATCATGTCAGTTATCGTTCTTGGGGCAGAGATTTGGTTCTTAAGTCTCTCTACGTCTCTAATTATAAATATTTCTAAATCAATGCATCGCTTTACCAATCACCTAGATAGAAACAGACAGACAGACACACAAACAGACAGATAGAGTAAGAATGAAAAAAAAAACAATAAAGGTCAACATTTTTGGACTTTAAATCCAAGGGTTATAATCTAATAAACAAAAGAATAGGTATGGCAAAAAGTAATTTTAATGCCATGAAAAATATACTAACAACAAAACAAATATCAGCAGGGCTGAAACTAAGAATGGCAAAATATTCCTGTATGGTGCAGAAACATGGACATTAGACAACAAAACAGAACAGAAAATTGAAGCCTTTGAAATGTGGATTTATAGAAGAATAGGTAGAATTGGATGGAAAGAAAAGATAACAAACAATGAAATTTTAAAACAACTGAAAATAGAAAGAGAACTACTAAATACAATTAAGACAAGACAAATGAATTTTTTGGGGCATGTTAAAAGACACAACAGCCTACTAAAAGTAATATTGGAAGGAAAAATACAAGGTAAAAGAGGCAGAGGCAGACCAATGGACGAGTAACATCAAAAGATAGACAAGTCAATTTATGTCAGCCTGCACCATCAAAGCAAGAAACAGAGTAGAATGGCGATCCATGGTAGCCAACCTTCGTTGCGGAGAAGGCACGCGATGATGATGATGATAATAATCATAATCTTGGAAAGAAACTGATTGTGACAATTACGTTCTCCTGGTGTGACTGGACTATACCCACCCTCAACGTAAATGTAAAGGTAGTCATACAACATTTGAAGAGTTCTAGTTTTGCTGAAATCAATCGTACTGACTATTGTTCTTCCCCTCTGCTATGTTTTTTTTTAATTCATTGCATAAATCAATCACAATAAATAATATCAAATAATCAATCACATAAATAAATCATTACATGAAGAGAACGAAGAGAACAAGTGGTCGAATGGTAAATTTATCGTGCTCCAGATCAGGAGGGTGCTGGTTCAATTCCTGACAGAGAATGTGGAGGTTGCTATCAGAGAGATACATGTCCTCAGTAATTTTAATTTAAATTTCACCATTCACCATCATAATTTCACCACCAAGTGTGGGGGTGAAATAAAAACTTGGACCCGAACACCTAGTGGCGACTGCACTGGGCATACCTTTCATTTAAATTCCTACGTTCCTCCTCCCCTCCCGAGAGCCCCAAGAAAGGATAAATTGGGGTAAAGATAAAGATAGATGCCATTGTTTATGTTGATTTGCTGTGTGAATAGGCCTTGCCTATTGGTCAGAAAATAACATTTTAAAACATTGTATATGAGCATGAATTGTAGCAACTCTAGCGTTTAAAAAGTAAAGTACCCCCGTCACACCAAGTGGCGTATAGGGAAATATGGTGTTAGTGACCCTATATTTTACAGACCTTCAGCACATGATTGTTGGGGTAATGTGGTCGGTATTACGCCCGTGCCGCTTTACTTTCCCAGAAAAAAATTCGGTACCCATATAAGGCTGGGTGAACCCGGAACCCGTCGGTTGGGATCGAACCCTACCTCTTGTCCTTTGTAGTCTAGTTCACTAACCACAGCGTTTGGGAAGACAATAATCGCGTATGGTCAAAGACGTTTTTGTAGTAGTAAAGTAAACAGCCACGTTACGCCAAGTGGCGTATAGGGAATATGGTGTTAGTGACCATAATTTCTTATGATCTTTATTTGGGTTATCCAGCTGTTACGTTTCCTAGTGGTTCTATTATTCCAATCCATCCAGTTTTCCTTGTGGGACTTGCGTCGTTTCTTCTCACAATGTTTATTGAAGGTTTGTAGTGTTGCTTTTACTATAATTCTTTGCTAATCTGAAATAAATATAAATATTATTGTAGTTTATTAATGCTGGAGGCGGCACTCGATGATGATGATGATTAATGCTGGATTACAGGTTTGTAATTAAGTAACACTATATTTTGATAATCTCCAACCCTTTATTTTCAGTCACTATCCGCTAGATTGTATATTTTGATTCAGTGGAACATCAATATTTCTATTCTATATGGATTATGTGTTAAGTTTCCAATTCCAGAGAATGATATAATGTGATCTCAAATATCATTAAGCAGGATAGACATATAGAATTTTGTTTTTTAAGAGTGTATAATAACAGTTTGTGTGTGGAAAGAACAAAAATGTAGAGAAACAATACGATTGAAAGGCGGGTCACGGACAACAGTGATCACAGTGCATGGGCATATACTGGAAACATAAACAACAGCCCTCACTCTGTGACATAACTAGCACAGCGGCAGAGGACAATGTAACATACACATGACAGTGCTCAGAGCCAAAATAATGGAGACCAAAGGATCGCATATTGTATCTCCCCTCGACGCCAACGGCAATGGAGGAAGGATAGAAGAAGTAGAAGAAGATCCACTAGAAATTATTTCGGTGACGTCATGACGTGGAAATCTCGAGGACGAAATAGTTTGTGCACTCGTTTACTGAGTGACTGAGGTTTCTTCTTACTGTAGTTGTCTTTTGTTCATTCTTTCTCGATCAACATTTCAGCTTTTTTGATCAAGACGCTTGACAGGCACCATAGCTGAAAGTTGTCAGTGACTCATAGCTGATTGTTTGAATAAGGATCAACCACCAACAAGCGATCAAGAACCTATTTCAGCTATCAGTGGTGACTTAAATAGCGTTATCCATTCTAACTGAAAATTTAGGGGTTAAACCCAGGTTAAACCCAATGCTGTGCTGAAGTTGGATATGCTGTACCGAAACGCACAGATGTCGCAGTTTACTGTTAACCAGAACACAATGAACGCTACTACGCCCACTTAACGTTGTTCTTTTCTGAAAGGGGGCAGTCGTCACACGAACCCTGAACAAACACATTCTCTGCAAAATGTTACAAGAGATGTTTAAGTGCTGCGGCCTGGTGTTGTGGTGAACATGACAATCACCAATGTGCCAATGGTCATGGACAAATTAGGACATTAACAGAGTATTTCTAACGTGTTGCCGAAATATTTTATGCCAGGGTTTAATCCATTGCATCACCTATAGTGCTTCTACCCACTTTCATTCTCCGAATCCATCTATTTTTGTTTATGGTCTTTTCATTTTGTCCAGTCCAGTTCTTCATTTTGTTCGAATTTTTTCTTCTTCTGCTTTTTCCTCCTCATTTTCTTTCTCTTCTTTTCTTCCTCTACTTCTTCTTTATCTACGTATGTTTCCTCTTCTTCTCTTCATTCATCTTCTGCTTCTTCTTCCTCTTCTGCTGCTTCTTCTTTCTTCTTCTCCTTTAACTTTTCTTCTCCCTCACTCTTACACTTCCATCAAAAAATTATTTCACCTTCCATCTATTATTTCACCTTCCATCTATTATTTTGCCATAAACTTAATCTAATTGCAGGGTCTGTCTTGAAAACGTGTGCCTACACCTACAATCTCACAGCACAAGTAAATTAAATACTTACATTTCACGTTTTATCAACAGATTTTTAACATTATTTTGGCACTCCGCCTTCTTTATCTACGATCCCAATGCTTTCACCGACAACCCTGTAATCTGTCTCGTGTTATCAGCTCAGTTACAGAGGCAATAACACATCTCTTCAATGGGCACTTAGAGAATAGATACGAAGATTATCATTTCTTTCTGTTTTTCTCGAAAAATGATTAGCTTTCCTAACTTTCAAGATAAATGTGTGTTCGTTTGGTTTCGTCATGAGAAAATAACTCACAAATTGTTTGATAAATAAGGAATTGTGTATTAAAAAAAAAATCTCATCTCTAAACTATTTGAACGTTTATGTTTTTATTGAATAAGTCGACTCACGTTCTTCTGTTTGTAATGAAAATAATTCACTCTTTCAACAATAAATGTCTAACGTTTTCTTTCTGCGCTTTATTTCCAGCTTTACTCATGGGACAAACATTTATTTCGTTAACTTTTGTACTGTTCTTTGTTAAAACTTTTAATGTTATTCATATTGTAGAAATTTACTCTGTTTCAGATGAAACCCAAAATCAACTTCAATATTTATGAAATGCCATTTTTTAGAGGAAAGGACATTTTTTTTTTCAATAAAGAATTAGTCAAATGGTCATATTAATTGCACTTTCTTTGTTATGTTAAACTCGGAACGTAAAAAATATTGAAACTAAACAGTTAACTTTTTCGGTGGTTTAGGAAAAAGAAATGACAGAGGAGAAAGATTAATACAATTCTGTGAAGAAAACAGGCTGATAATATGTAACGCCTACTTTGAGTAAGAGAAAAGGAAACTATACACATGGAAAAGCCCTGGAGATAACAAGAGGAATCAAATAGATTACGTAATTATAAAAGAAAGGTTCCGTAACAGCGTAAAGAAAGCCAAAACCTACCCAGGAGCAGATATTAATTCAGATCACAATCCTGTAATGATTAAAATTAAAATCAAACTAAAGAGAAACAAGCAAAAATCTAATTCATCAACAAATCCACTAGATATAACAGCTTTAAATCAAAAAGATATTAAAGATACCTATACAATACAAGTAAAGAACACATACCAGAAGCTGCTAGAAGAAGGAATTGAACAATACAGAAAAGAAAATCCTGATGAAAAAGTAACAACCAAATGGCAACGCATAAAGAAAAGCATACAAGAAACCTGTGACACCTTACCGAAAAGACAAAAGAACAAAAAACAAAAATGGATAACTAACACCATCTTAGATAAAATGAAAGAAAGGAGACAAGCGAAGAACACTGTCCAATACAATAAAATAGATGAGATACGCAAAATGTGCAAAAAGGCAAATGAAGACTGGCTCAGCCAAAAATGTATAGAAATAGAAACTATGGAAAGCAAACAAGACTTAAGAGGAATGCACACAGAAATAAAGAGAGTGACTAATACAAATAAAAAAAGCCACAGAAGGTGGATGCACTGCAGACAAAAAAGGTAAAATGCTAACAGAAAATAAGGATATCATAGATAGATGGCAGGAATATATAACAGAACTATTTCAGGATCAAAGGAACAAGAAACCAGTTATGAAATGTACATCGGACCATAACATCTTAAAATCTGAGTTTGGAAAAGCTATAAAAACAATGAAAAAGGGAAAAGCAGCAGGACCTGACATCATACAGATAGAGTTGATACAGGCACTAGAAGATTTTGGCATTGAAATGATTACAGACATTTGCAACGACATATACCACACAGGATACATACCAAATGAACTAAAAACATCAACTTTCATTGCATTGCCTAACAAGAATGGTGCAGTTGAATGCATGGCCTTTAGAACAATAAGCCTAATGAGCCATGTTACAAAAATCTTGCTAAAAGTTATACAAGGAAGGATTCAGAATAAAATCAATACTGAATTAGATGAGCAGCAATTTGGATTTAGGAAAAATAGCGGGACAAAAGAAGCTATACTCTGCATGAGAACATTAATCGAAAAGTACACAGAATTAAACAAACCAATATATGCCTGCTTCATAGACTACACCAAAGCTTTTGATAGAGTACACCACAAATAACTTATAGAATGCCTAAAAGAGATACATCTAGATGACATGGACATACCACTAATATGTAATCTATACTGGGAGCAAACAGCAATAATAAAATATAACAAAGAGAAATCTACACCCATTGATATAAAAAGAGGAGTAAGACAGGGATGCATCCTATCACCAAGCTTGTTCAATCTATACAATGAGCAAATTTTTAAAAACATCATAGAGATGCCAAGTCTACAAATTAATGGAAAGATAATCAATAACCTAAGATATGCTGACGGTACTGTACTGCTAGCAGAAAATCCTAAAGATCTACAACAATTACTTAATGAAATAAACATGACAAGCAAAAAATATGGACTAGATATGAATATCAAAAAGACTAAAACTATGATCATAAACGATGACGTCATGGGACGCACCAAGATCGAAGCTTGTCCGCGTCCGAGCCATGGTTTAAACAATGTTGACTTTGAACATCACGTTATCTGTTATCACAGCGAGTTGGCGGATTTTTAGAAATGTAACCGGTTTGATAATAAATGTTTGTACACAGTTCGTTAACCACCGCTGTAGATCAAGTCTTTATTCTGCTGGCTTCGTTCGCGATCTTGGAAGTTAATGACCTAATTTGTGCAGCCAGTTGGTTTGGGGCGAATTGTACGTTTCAATGACACTGCTATAATGTTTGTGACAAAACTACAGTGACATGCCCAAACAATGACAGTTGTCAGCACGAATATTTCGGACCCCAGTGTCAGTACTTGGGTCTCGTTTACAAATACGCCCAAAAATCTGATCCTACTTTCCTGTTTGATAACAACGACACCACATGTAATTCGGACACAGATTCTACATCAGTTGCGGCAACTCTGAATAAATCTTTGCCGTTCTCTGGTTTAGGATTTATGTGAATGACTTAACATATCCAGACAGTTTCACGGTAAAACTAAATGGTTCTGCCTCATGAAACAATGAATCAAGGTTTGTAGTTAGTTCGCACGAGATTGGTGTCTTTTGCTTTGGGGCTGGTCTGATCAACAAGTTACTGATTGAAAGGGTGATAGTTGCAAATATCTGCTCCATCTACATTGGCGGGGGTCGGAATGTGGCTCTCAAACAGAACACAAACCAGACCGACACATTTAATGATTGTTATACAGGAGACGGATGTGGACCAGAGGCCGCAGTTAATGGCAAAACAAAAAACAATCTCTATGACAATGAATGCACACACACACAATTGAGAAGTGGAACCAATTGTTTACTGGTATCTGAAGACGCTCCAGAAGACTCACACCATTCGAATTTATCATCGAGCTAGCACTATGATTTGGGTAAAGAATGCCACTCTACAGGCTTTCTCTGACAGTGGAGTCAAGGAAAAAATAGATGTACTGCACAGTGAAGCTTACTCCTAACAAATCTCTAAACATAAAGGTCTCCATTGGGAGCGTTACTTGTTTCAACAAGTAGGGTTCAACGATACAGCTGAATTGGGAAATTATCTTGGCGTACGATAAGTCAACGACATGGGCGTAATACCGACCACATTACCCCAAAAATCATGTGTCGAAGGTCTGAAAAAATGATGGTCACTAAAATATCATATTCCCTACACGCCACTTGAAATGACGTAGCTCTTTACTTTTTCTTTACGCTCAGTCAATGATTCTGAATGTACAGAACCGAGATCTTGGGCATTAGTGGATGCCACATATTGAATTTTCCTGCCTACACAGGGAGGAACGACTTCGTAAGGGTACAGGAAAATCGAGGGTTGTAACAATGACAAATCGTCTTGTGTGTTTGTGAAGGGGATGATAGGTACGCACAAAGGCGATGTCTTAATATCCTTCAGTCAGTGGATGTTAGAAATCTATAACGTTTTTTATGAGAATATTTGAGGTATATTCAAATTAAACCCGCCCGAGCTGTGTCAAGTGGGCATGCTTAGTGTTTAGTTGAATCAGTGTTTTGTTCTTTCTGCCTTGTCAAAATGGTTTGGCCACGTGACAAGGCAGAAAGATCAAAACACAACACAACGAGCCTTCAACAAACGTTGTGAGAACACCAGACCCAAGGGTCGACGACGGAAAAGATGGATCGATGGAATATTAGAAGCACTAGGAAACATAACAGCAGCAAAGGCGAACTGAAGAGAAAAAGCGAACAGAAAAGCAAATTATATCTCCCCTCGACGCTGAAAGGCAGGTGAGGAAGGAAAGAGAAGAAGACCAACGCAGTGAAATACGTCTCTAGATGTCTATGGCGACGTTTTTCTAAAACAAAAACCCAGGCGAGTAAGAAAGTAAAGAGTAAAAAGCACCGTCACGCCAAATGGTGTTAGGGAATATGATGTTAGCGACCATAATTTTTACAGACCTTCGGCACATGTGTTTTGGGGCAATGGGGTCGATACTACGCCCGTGCCGCTTTACTTTCTCAGAAAAAATCCGGTACTCATTTAAGGCGGGGTAAATCCGGAAACCATCGATCAGGATCAAACCCGACCTCTAATCCTTAGTAGTCCAGTTAACTGACCACTGAACTATAGCGGCTCCTGCTTCATAACATTTGTTTTATTTAATTCTGCCACATCTGCCTATGTACCTTACATATGTTTGTAACAAAGCCACTGGGACGGGTTTTATTGAACATGCATCAAAGCCTTAGCACTGCAACGATGTGGAACACAATGTCTAACAAGAGCCATAACCCACCAACAGTTTCGAATGCAAGGTCGATCAGGTAGGAGCGAAAACCTGCAAGGACGAGCTAGGTGTGTGTGCACAACCAGCGAGCTACTGAAATTATCATTGTTCACACACTTCGTTAACTATTGCAGGCTACCAACAACCTATGGGCTTGCCTGAAGTGCTGTATGACCAATTATAATTAACAATTAACGATACATTCGGGTGACTCTTCTGTACGTTCAAAACTGAAAGTGGATATTTATGTATTTTTGGTAGGCTGACTCAGAAGCTGTACAATATAATTAACTTCATTAATTTAGCAGAGGAATCAAAGAAACTTTTCACTATTTTGAGATAAGTGCCTATAATGAACACAATGGGCTAGAGAGAACAATAACAGCGGTCGAAACAGAGGCAGACCAAGAAGAAAGTAGTTTCAGGTCAAGACATATAATGGACTTTGAATATGACAACAAAGGAAGTGGGGCATCTGGCTAGAAATAGTGAGTCTTTCGACATGCTGTGATGAGTACACCGTTTTCCACAGAACTGCATTCCGGTGACCTATAATGATTAAAGCCGAAGTGGTTGAGTCGTTAGCTCGCTCACTACTGAATACAATTCTCCGGTTTCAATTTTCGGGTTTGGCAAATTTATTTCAGACCAACATGACATTCCGGTTTCACCAAGTCTATGAAAATGGGTACCTGAAGTTTTTAAAAAATTAAAATCTATGACAGCCTAGAGTGATAGCGGAGCCGCGATACTCAGTGGTTAGTGAACTGGACTGCAAAGGACAAAAGGTAGGGTTCAATCCCAACCGACGGCTTCCGGGTTCACCCAGCCTTAAATGGGTACCAGATTTTTTTTGGGGGGAAAGTAAAGCGGCACGGGCGTAATACCGACCACATTACCCCAAAAATCGTGCGCATTGTCTGTAAAATGTATGGTCACTAACACAATATTCCCTACACGCCACTTGGCGTGAAGGGGCTCTTTACTTTTAATCACTGGGGTGATAGCGGTCTCTTAAAATTTACAATTTGTCGTTGAAAAATATACACTTTCGCTACATTACCCACGCACACTGAGATAGAGGTCACCCTTACTTACCTATAATTCATCACACATCCATTAGTAGAAAAAAAAAAAAAGAGAAATCACACAAAGAAAACTGAAAATCACAACAGGCTGTTTTAATACCAACTTGATCTTTTACTTCTGGGCCAATATTATGTTTTATCCATTTGGTTACCGGATGGGAAAGGTAAAACAGATCGCACGTTTATATCATTTAAGCAGTGCAACGCCCTTTTATTTATTTGTAAATTCCGTCGGGCTAGAGGACGCGCGGGGGTACAAGTTTTGATCTTGAGTACAGTTAGGCTATAGATAACCGAGCTGTAATTATGTACCTGACACTTGGCCCGGATGTTAGAAAGGAAATATATACAAAATAAACAAACAATGGTTTACTGAATTAGAAAAAAGTATGAGGTTTTCTGTCTTGTTTTCGTGCTATTGAGTTATCATCTAGGGTGCGTGCTTTGCAGAACGTCATAGGTTGTCCGAAGAAATCTCTGATTCTAGTCAGATCTCCAACATCCTCTGTTGTCAAGTTCAAGGTCTCTTTGCTGTATTGAAAGCACCTTCTTCTTGTTTTAGCCCTGTCTCGTCTTCCTGGAACCATGTTTGACATGGTAATAATGTTTATTTGTTCCCAGCCCAAAATGGCATTTGTAGTGGCCGTAACATTTTATTTTGTTCTGTAAGATTATGTTTATGATCCAAATATCTTCATTGTTTAAGTCTTTTCATATTTCTTCATTTCTCTTCTTCATTATCCACCCTATTTTAAAAACTTTTCTGCAGAATTTTGTTTCCAATGAACCAAGTTTCTTAAATGTTGTGTGTGTGATTGTCCATGATGCACAACTGTATAATGCTATTAGGAAAATACGTGTCCTCAGTAGTTTTCATTTTACTACTTTTTTTTGTATTACTCAATATGTTCATCATTCTGTCGTAGAGCAGTATATCTACCTGGGGTCTATCATCAACGGCAAACTATCTTCTGATACAGAAATTGACACCCGCATTGGTTAAGCTACTACCACCTTCGCTCGTCTTTGTAGGCGTGTTTGGCAAAACAGAAAACTGACAATTAAAACAAAGGCCGCAGTTTACAATGCCTGCATCATTAGTATCCTGCTGTGCGGCAGCGAATCATGGATAAATTATGCAAAGCAAGAGAGAAGGCTAAATGCATTCCATATGCGATGTCTGTTCCGTATATCTGGAAGGACAAAGTGATACAAGTGGAGGTCCTCACATGTACAGGCCCCCCGAATATTTACACGATGCTCAAACAACGTAGGTTAAGTACATCGTATGAAAGAAGGCTGTATATCTCAAGATATACTCTTTGGATAACTAGCAGATGGCAAAAGAACTAGGAGACACCTAAAACTTCGATTTGTAGACGTGTGTAAACGTGACATGAAGACTCTGAACATGTACTCTGCAACTTGAGAAGAAATAGCTGCAGACCGTAATCTTTGGAAACACACTCTGAAACTCCAACTCAAGCAAGAAGCAGACAGATTCATAGAAAAACAATAATATAGGGCGAAGGAAAAGGAAAAAAAAAACATTTATAGGGGCGCTGCAAAATCCATAGTCAACTATGACTGACGGAGGCTACCAGTTCTTCATTCTAGTGAGTAAACAACTTACAATCGGCTCACCGCATACATAAATTCACCCCACAAAGACTTGTTTAAAATTATATTAACACTCATATTTGTTCATGGAAGTTGGCATTCTTCACTTGTTTTTTTTCGTTCGTCAGCTTTCATCTCTGGCGAAATCCCTAGAGACTAGGAACTGAATTTTGCCTGATAATCCGTTTTTCCCTGGCAGCCGTGTGAACAGGGGTCCTACGCCGCACATGCATATAACTCCGACTTCAGAGATACTCATATTTTTTCCGTCGATGAGTAATTGACGTTTCAAGCCGAGCCTCGCTGCTGAGACCAGGGGTGGTTGAAAGAAATCACAGCTAAAAATCCCGACTGGTCTAGCCGGGACTTGAACTAACAACCTCTCTGCCTCTAGACCGGCATCTGCCCTCCGGATCAACCAATCTTGAAATCATCCATAACATGTGTTAGGCAACTAAAGAAGTCTTTTCTTCGCTGTCATGTCTTTGTTTTAGTGATTTTTTATCTCATTATTTTTATTGTCCATTTATAAATGCTTATATCCAGATGCTGTTATCTTGCAAATAAATTTTCTGCATACACTTTCTAATACTTTCTTTCTTTCTAACGCTCGCCTTATGATTACTAAAGAAATTGATAGTCCTTTTAATTGCTGTCCCTAAAAGGGCTTTAAGTTGGCATAGAGTCGTTGTGTTGTAGTTTATTTACGCCTTTCCAACCAGTAAATCCGACTTCAGCACGACATTTGTGAGATACTTTCCTCTTCGATCACGTGACCAGACTAGACTCGTTAGTCTATTACTAAAGGCATGAGAAAAGGTAGAGCAGGGTCTGGATGGTTCTAATTCTCCAATCCTGTCGCAATCCATCACCCATGAGCCACTGATAGCCTCCAGATCTTGTTCTATGAGGCGACTTACCTCTTCAATTAATTTCCAAATAATCCATCACCCATGAGCCACTGATAGCCTCCAGATATTGTTCTATGAGGCGACTTACCTCTTCAATTAATTTCCAAATAATCCATCACCCATGAGCCACTGATAGCCTCCAGATATTGTTCTATGAGGCGACTTACGTCTTCAATTAATTTCCAAATAATCCATCACCCATGAGCCACTGATAGCCTCCAGATCTTGTTCTATGAGGCGACTTACTTCTTCAATTAATTTCCAAATAATCCATCACCCATGAGCCACTGATAGCCTCCAGATCTTTTTCTATGAGGCGCCTTACCTCTTCAATTAATTTCCAAATAATCCATCACCCATGAGCCACTGATAGCCTCCAGATCTTTTTCTATGAGGCGCCTTACCTCTTCAATTAATTTCCAAATAATCCATCACCCATGAGCCACTGATAGCCTTCAGATCTTGTTCTATGAGGCGCCTTACCTCTTCAATTAATTTCCAAATAATCCATCACCCATGAGCCACTGATAGCCTCCAGATATTGTTCTATGAGGCGCCTTACCTCTTCAATTAATTTCCAAATAATCCATCACCCATGAGCCACTGATAGCCTCCAGATATTGTTCTATGAGGCGACTTACCTCTTCAATTAATTTCCAAATAATCCCTCACCCATGAGCCACTGATAGCCTCCAGATATTGTTCTATGAGACGACTTACCTCTTCAATTAATTTCCAAATAATCCATCACCCATGAGCCACTGATAGCCTCCAGATATTGTTCTATGAGGCGACTTACGTCTTCAATTAATTTCCAAATAATCCATCACCCATGAGCCACTGATAGCCTCCAGATCTTGTTCTATGAGGCGACTTACCTCTTCAATTAATTTCCAAATAATCCATCACCCATGAGCCACTGATAGCCTCCAGATCTTGTTCTATGAGGCGACTTACCTCTTCAATTAATTTCCAAATAATCCATCACCCATGAGCCACTGATAGCCTCCAGATATTGTTCTATGAGGCGACTTACCTCTTCAATTAATTTCCAAATAATCCATGAAATAACTGCGATTGTCCTCATAATCTACGTCTTGAATTATGTGAGAGATCTCTCAAATCGCTTATCTGCTTCCATTATATAGATCTTTAGAAAATATGGGTTCTGTATATGCTTCCATTATATAGATCTTTAGATAATATGGGTTCTGTATATGCTTCCATTATATAGATCTTTAGATGATATGGGTTCTATATATTACTAAAATAAGGGAACTCCTAAAAAAACATCAGAAAGAAACAATCAACAATTTTTTTGCCACATCATGAAAAGAGTAAAGTTGGAATACTTGGTTACAACTGGCAAAATAAAAAGGAAAGAGAGATCGCGGGCGACAAAGAGAGAAAATACTGGATAGCTTGGTGTCATGGAATGGAAAACAATCAACAGAACGGATGCGATATACTGTAGATAAAAGATTTGGGAAGGACATGATCGCCTACGCCAACCGGTATGGCACACGATGATATTACTAAAGTTTCCTCCTTACTTAAGAAGCTACCACAAGTGTGTTATGTATTTTATTAGTTGGAGGCTTACCTTTTGTTACGATAACGATTCTGCTCTATATTTCTGGGTTTACACATTCCATCCCCATCAGAGACGTACATTGTTTGAAAAAACAAAATGTGAAGTCTCACTCAAATGTCTAACAGATGGATTATCGTTGGAGTCTAGAATTTGAGCGTACGGTGAAGGTGAACTTTGAACTTTTGAAAAGATCCGTGATATTTTAGAAGTACTCATGTGTACCGCAATAACTGGGTCTTATCACAATAGTTCAACCTTCTCGTTTCCATGGCGACACCTTCGCCATAGTTTCTGTAACTTTTTGTGTTCATCTTCACTAGATGTAACTCTAACAAAGTCAGAATTTTAAGATGCGTTATCTGCTTGTGTTACATACATGGTTTTTTCACGAATAAATTACGAGAGGAGAGTAGAAGAAGAGAAGAGAGATTGATAAAACATGATGGGTTTAACACGAGTCTCATTAATAGAATGATATCACTTCAAGAAACATGCGCCCTGTGTGGAAAAGAAACAGGGTAATTGTTTTGGTTGAAAAGGAAAGAAAAAAGGTTGAATGTGGTATAGTTACAGCTTTACGTAGGTGAGGGACAGCACAAAGTCAAAACGGCGTTGCGGATTAGTTGGCCTTCATCGGGAACAATGGACACAGCTCAAATATATATTTACATGAATAAGTAAACCTAGATATCAACATACGGTTGGGAATCATGGACAATGTCGCAAAGAGAGAGAGAGAGAGAGAGAGAGAGAGAGAGAGAGAGAGAGAGAGAGAGAGAGAGAGAGAGAGAAATAAATCGATTCATTTGAAACAAAACGCAACAGAAAAATCCTTAAGATAATTTAGATAATGAAAAAGAGCAACGATGACATTCTAAAACACTTAAACATTAAAAAGAACTGGCTTATAAACACCACTCTTCATTCATTCATTGAGTGCAGTCATCGAAGGTTGGCTACCATGGAGCGTCATTCCACTCTGTCTCTTGCTTTGATGGTGCAGGCTGTCATAAGCTGACTTGTCCATCTTTTGATGTTACTCATCCATGTTAGTCTTGGTCTGCCTCTGCATCTGTTTGCCTTGTATTTTCCCTTCCAAGATTACTTTTAATAGGCTGTTGTGTCTTTTAACGTGCCCCAAAAATCTTATTTGTCTTGTTTGAATTGTGTTTTTTTTTACCAGTCATTATCTTTATTTCTGTGTGCACCCCTCTTAAATATTGTTTATTTTTCATTATTTAAATTTCTATATATCTTTGTCTGATACAGTCTTCTTTTGCCTGTTATGTTATATGTTATTTTTCTTTTTGAGCAAGTTTCTGTTATGCTTTTTTTATGCATCGCCAATTGGTTGTAAATTTTTAATTAGGATTTTCTCTTCTGTACTGCTCAATTCCTTCTTCGAGCAGTGTTTGATATGTTTATTTATTTGTATTATTAAGTATTGTTAACATCTTTTTGATTTAAAGCTGTTGTGTCTAGCGGTATTATTTATGAATTTAGTCTTTAGTTGGTTTCTTTCTGATTTCATTTTAATCAGTATAGGATGTTTCGCTTCTAAAATAATATTTTCCAATTTTCCTTCTGGCTAAAGACTCCTAACATACTTAATAGTCAGCAACCCGGAAATGGCTAAGATACCCCACAGCCTCCAGGATGTAGTTTGCATAAACATTCTACCCGTGGCAGGCCACGTGAGAATAGGAAAACCAGCCCCCAAAATAAAATTTAACAAACCGGGTTGAAATGCGCAAATATGAAACATTCTTTGAATATTACAAAAGAATTCTATACACCTTTCTTAAAAGCAAGCTGTGGAAACAAATCGCTTCTACAAATCGTCACAAAATTATAAAAATTGATACACGCATGAAAAAATATATTTTTTTTTAATGATTCACCTCTCAAAATAAAGGTTATGTTTGTGTTAACTGTAAGATGAATAAAGAAATGATTACAGTGGCCAACACACAGATGGCTCCCGAAAATATATTAGAATAATGCAATCAATATTTCATTTACTGTGTTATAAGATGAGAGTAAAGCGCATAGTGGCCACATGCAAGGTAGTAGGGAAAGAAAGATCTTTTGAGACAGCAAGAGAAGATACTTAAGAACATGACACAATGATATATCAGACAATTATTTTGGGATTTTATACAAAATGATATATCAGACGATCATTATGGGATTTTATACAAAATGATACATCAGACGATTATTATGGGATTTTATACAAAATGATATATCAGACGATTATTATGGGATTTTATACAAAATGATATATCAGACGATTATTATGGGATTTTATACAAAATGATATATCAGATGATCATTATGGGATTTTATACAAAATGATATATCAGACGATTATTTTGGGATTTTATACAAAATTATATATCAGACGATTATTATGGGATTTTATACAAAATTATATATTAGATGATCATTATCCGACATCATACAAAACGACAAAACAGTTGATCTCCAGTGGATTTTGCACAAAATTTCACAGCAGTCGACCGTCAGCTATACAAAATGCAGCAGACGGTCACTCACGGAAAGTACAAAAAACTGCGATATTATATTTTTGAAATGCATGATTGACTACATCAGCCGACATACCACAATAAATTTGGTTGCCCTTGAAAATATTATATTATATTATATTATATTATATTATATTATATTATATTATATTACAAATGTTTAATATGTAGCTGTACTTCATCACCATAATCCGTGCCATGGTGTTACAACAATTTCAAACATTTCACAGAAAGCCATAGCCAATCAGATCATTTTCTTCGTGGTTGTTTGCTTATTTTGACTCCATTTCATGAGCAAGTTTCTGAAGTTAGACACCAGATAGATATTTTGTTTTCTAATTATGAGCAGCTCTAAGTATTACCTCCCTTAAGTGCGAGAGACGTATGGTTTAACTTAGTCTACAGGTCATCCTCTCTGCATAACTGTGAACTCCATAGTAATCAGATTCCTCCTTCAGCACGGTCCTCAGAATGAAGCACGCCAGTTACACGCCAGCTACACACCAGCTACACGCCAGCTACACGCCAGCTACACGCCAGCTACACACTAGCTACACGCCAGCTACACACCAGCGAAAACATTGAAGATGGCTTCAGCTCAGATGTATGGACTCCGCAGCACAAGTCAAGACTTTGATCTCAACTTTTTAAGTTGGTTCCTAAGATGTACATGGCAGGTGATAGTGGTTATATTGTTTCTCACTGACTATAGTCAGGGCTCAGACAGCTATATATGGGGGTGGGGGGGTGGGCTTCGAGAATATCGTCATCGAGTATCAGAAGGTCACTCACAATTGAAGACTATAGCAGGGTGCACTGCTTGATAAAGCAAAGGCAGGGTCAGAAAAAAGCAATTATATGGCCATGGAAGACAAGCATGTTAGTCTAGATGGACAGTCCACATAAAGGAAGCGGAATTTGATACATAAACAGGTAAAAAATAATTCTTAGCCAGGCAATACTGTTTTCATCAGAGACACAACTATGGCTATGAATAATCGATGCCTTGCAGGAAGGTGAAGGGAAACGTAAGGACTATGGATGCAGTCCGGACAAAATAGCAATGTAGCGTAATCTGCAGAAGTTGTAGTCGTAGAAGGAATAGGAAATAGAAGGAACAGTTGTTCTTGTAGTAGTAGCAGTAATAGCAGTAGTAAAAGTGCAATAGTAGTTAAAGAAGCTGAAGTAAAATATGAATTATTAGAAAAAATGATGTAGTAGTTGTTGTTGTAATAGTCCAAATAATATCAAAATTAACAGAAGCAGTAAAATAAAATGCAGAAGTAGTAGTAGTAGTAGTAGTAGTAATAGTAGTAGTAATAGTAGTAGTAGCAACAGTATTAATAGTAGTAGTAATAGTAGTAATAGCAGTAGTAGTAGTAATAGTAATAGTAGTAGTAACAGTAGTAATAGCAGCAGTAGTAGTAATAGTAGTGGTAAAAGTAGTAGTAGCAGTAGTAGTAATAGTAGTAATAGTAGTAGTAGTAGCAGTAGTAGTAGTAGTAGTAGTAATGGTAGTGGTAGAAGAATAATAGTAGTAGTAGTAGCAGTAGTAGTGGTAGTTGTAGTTAATAGTAGTAGTAAAAGTAGTAGTAGCAGCAGTAGTAATACTAGTAGTGGTAAAAGTAGTAGTAACAGTAGTAGTAATAGTAGTAGTAGTAGCAGTAGTAGTAGTAATATTAGTGGTAGAAGAATAATAGTAGTAGTAGTAGCAGTAGTAGTGGTAGTTGTAATAGTAGTGGTAGTAGTAGTAGTAATAGTAGTAGTAAAAGTAGTAGTAGCAGCAGTAGTAATACTAGTAGTGGCAGTTGTAGTAGTAATAACAGTAGTGGTAGTAGTAGTAATAGTAGTAGCCACAGTAGTAGTAGTGGTAGTAGTAGTAGTAGTAGTAGTAGTAATATATGAAAAAGAGGGAAAAGGAAGGATGGAGAGAGGGAGACTGGACGGGAGAGAGAAACGGTGATGTGGTGGGGGTAGCGGTAGTACTAGTAGTAGTAGTATCAGTTGTTATTTACTGCAGTAATATTCAATAACTGCAGGAAAAATAACTGATACTACTATTACTAAAGTAATAAAGAAAAGACGATGGTCATACGTTGGACATGTGATGAGAAGAGATAATAATCGAATAGCAAAGCAAGCCCTCATATGGGAAACAACAGATAAAAGAAAAAGAGGAAGACCCAGGGAGACACTGAGAAGAACATTGATGAGAGAGGCAAGAGCAGCAGGAATCGGCTCCCTCAATGAGATAGAACTGCTTGCACAGAACAGAGACAGATGGCGAGATTTGATAAAATATCTTTAAAAGAAAACTGCTAGAACAAAAATTCATATAGGAGAAGGTGTATCTTGGTCTACGCCCTATGGGCCGGTTACGGCTCGAAAGGTCAATAGAATAGAATATTCAATAAAAAAAAATCAGAATGCAAATCATATTATTTTGCACGCATAGCGTCGACTAACTGTGCACTAACTATTTCGACACACACAATATCTCGGTCTTCGAAATCATCTTTTAACTAACTTGCTGCAGTGAAAAGCTACTGAACAACTTTTCGATTCTCCGACGGTATTTGAATAAGATAACTGATTAATCTAGTGAGATCAATAAAATGTAGATGTCATGAATTTATTAGAACACGGTTACGGTAAATATTTCAAATTTATGAATATCCACAGCTGCGATCGCAATCAAAAAATAGCTAGATCTATGTGCATTTTTAGCGCTGTGAAAATTTGTGACGCGCTGCTTATTTTTGGTTATTTGGTTAAGGAAGGCCTCAGTATCACTGCAAACGAATTAAAACCCATAATTGCTCAACCGCCCGTGCCAGTGGAATCATCCGAATTACTAACACATCTCCCAAACAAAGAAAGGTAACTGTAGTCCCTATCGTAGCAGTCTCAGCACACGCCAAAAGACATAGGCGAAACCGCAAAGAAGGTGAACACAGCCAACTGTTCCCTGTCATACGATATCATCATTCATCGTAAACAAACGGGATATCGAAACAGGATCAAAACGAATGAGACACACAGCTCACGGTGTGCACAAAGCACTTAACTCAGTAGCTTCTGCAACAAGCCAGACTTGGAATATGAGGAAACTGCAAGAAGGAACACTTTTCAGACATAGCCTTCAATGGTTCCTGCCGCCTATCCACCATATACCATGGAAGTTCGCGTCCTCCCGAAAATGATGAGCGTCGTAGCACTTGATGATGTTAGGCCATCGCTAATGACTCCAATTCCAAACATATAGACACACAGTGGTGGTAAGTTATCATTTCCAATCCAACAGAAGCCACCTGACCTGTAGTTAGTAAAACCACAGAGAGAATATGATTTTGTGACCTTCACTGATTCACTCTTGGATGTGAATGTGTAGTTTACACAAGAGGAGGAGTTTTCAACTACAGTGATCCCATTTAAGGCAATTCTGGGATAGCAAGGCAAGTCTCCTTTATAGCAGCAGAACTTGATGTTCTCTGCTCCCTTCTTGTAGCTTCTGCCACACGATTCTGATGTCTCATTAACTTGGACATCATTCAAGAACAATGTCAGATTAACATTCCATAGATCTGGCTCTGCTGATGAAGTGCTTGGTGCAACAGTTGTATCAATCATACAGGAGGCTCTTGGTTTGTGGTCATTAATATCACAGACTGCATATGATGTTGTTATATTCAGTATTTCTTTCTGGGGTGTAAATATGTGGCACACACATAGAGAGTGGTTTGTGGTCACAGTAATACCATTAAAGGCAATTCTAGGGTAGCATGGCATAGCTGTTTCAGAACAGCACAATCCTATGATGTTTTCTGTGTTCGCTATAAAGCTGCTGCTGCTGCTACACAATCCTGACCAATTATAGGTGTGGACATTATTCACTTGCAATGACAAAATTGCTTTGTTTACAATATAAACCTCTGGAAGCGAATCATGTTTATTTTTATCCTGATGAGGTGTGTTGCCGTTTTTATCCGTGTCACAGCATGGTTTGTTGCTATATTATTGTCTATAAATCTAATGTTTGGTCTTCCAAGAACAATAAAGACACATCAGTGGTCTGTATAGATGAATAGACTTTATTTTCCTGAGGATTTAGAAATATCCAATACCAAAGAAAAACCGACACAGTGTGTCCAATGCATCTCATTTGGGTTTTTAGCAGCTGCTTGCTGCTTGAAGATCCTGCTAATTCCAGCTTTTGTTGCAGCTTTTGCTCAAGTGTTTTACTTTTTCTTCTTCTTTGTTCTGAGCAAATTGCATTTACAGCGTTTGTGAATGTGGCTCAATTTTCTAACGTGTTTATTATATGGTGTACTTGTCTTACTAGAACCTGCATATGTTGATGTAAGTAAATTAAAGAGTTCTGCCACGTCAAGTGGCGTATAGTGAGTATGGTGTTAGTTACCATAATTGTTACAGACCTTCGGCGCATGAATTTTGGGGTAATGTGGTCGGTATTATGCCCGTGATGCTTTACTATCCCAGAAAAATCGGGTACCAATTTAAGGCTGGGTGAACCCGATTGAATAATATTATATATTAATAATTTTTAAAAGTATATTTAATTTACATCTAACTTATATCTAATTGCATTTAATTTATACCTTTCTATACCAAATTTGCCGTGAAATTAATTTTCAAGTTTCTTCTGGTTTTCTCTTTTGTTTTTCAAAATAACTTTATATTTTCACAAGGATAGGTAATGATGGGTAATTGATTGCGAGTTGAATAACCAAAGCTTTGTTTTAATTCTTGAGTTGAATAACAATAACCTTGTTTTAATGTTTGAGTTGAAAAACAAAAGCCCTGTTTTATTGTTGAGTTGAAAAATTGAAGCATTGATTTAATGTTGGGCTGAATAACCAGGGCTTTGTTTTATTATTGAGTTGAATAATCAAAGCTCTGTTTTATTGTTGAATTGAATAACCAGGGCTTTATTTTATTGTTGAGTTGAAAAAGACATCACCTCAGTGCAAAATAAAGACAAGTGGAACAATATTAAAACAGGTAAATGAATTGAAATATTTGGGAACTTTGTTAACCTCAGACGGAAGATGTACAAAAGAGGTGAGATGCAGAATGGCCCAGGCAAAGGTAGCTTTACAAAAAACGAGGAAGATACTATGCAATCCAATTTTTACAATAGAAACAAGAAAGAGAGTTCTTAAATGTTATGTAGAGCCAGTCTTAACATATGGATGCGAATCATGGGCAATAGGACAACAGACAAGAAAATCACTGGAGTCTGTAGAAATGTGGTTTTACAGAAGAATGTTGAGAATACCATGGACAGCTAAGAATAGTAATGAAAATGTTATGAGAGAGGTCAGAGCAAAAAGAGAGCTAATTTCCAATATTAGGAAGAAACAATCATCTTTTTTTGGCCATGTAATGAGAAGAGAACAACTGTAATATATTGTAACAACTGGAAAAATTGAGGG